>CM038465.1:43864088-44464088 GCA_021464415.1 Lonicera japonica | reverse complement strand
ACAGGACCTGGAGGCACAGGTGAACAGTGAGCATTTATCTAGAAATGAAAATATACCAAATATATATATATATATGTGTATATATATACGGGAAGGATCTGACACGAACAGTCTGTATAAGATGGCCCTCTAGACACAATTTTTTGTTGGCAAAACAATGGGAGAAGTTTTTAGCAACAAAATTCATCACTAAAGGGACGGTCCGCATATGAATGGTCCATATGTGATCAAGACCCGTATAATGTTAAAGTTTCCTTTAGTAATTCAACAATACTGATATAGAGGAAACAAACACCTCTCCAGGTCTGCAATGACCTTCTTGTGCAAGAGCAACATGGCATACACCTTTATAATCTGGATTAGCCTGTAAATTCATTGATTTAAACTTCGAGTCAATTAACAAAAACAGGAAAAAATCAAGAAAAGATTTATCAAGATATTAGGAGTTGGCATCAGTAAATACAGGGATGCTACCTTGAAATTTCCAAGATCTTTAATATCATAAAAGTACTTAATATTTTGTTCGGTGCAGAAATCCCTCAAGATATCCATATTTCGATGTGCTCGTTCATCAGTCGTGAATATGTAGTGGTCAGGTATAACAACAATCTTTTCACGGTCCCAAACCTGTAAGTTTGAGCAAAGAAATAGCCACATGAAGTAGACACAAAATAAAGGTAGAAAGAATAATATGGACTCCTAATCAATTATTTATGTCCTAAGATTTATAATAAATTCAAGAACATAACTGATAAAATTGGAAAGTCAACAATAAAAGTTCTCAAAAGAACATTTGGCAACTAAGGTTGTGTTTGATTACTTGTAACGCTGCGAGGGGGTTTGTTTCGCAAGGAAAATGTAAGACACTAAGTCAGTGTATTTGCTTAGCATTATTTTATTACTTTTACTCTGTTTACCACATTTTGATGCAACCCAACTGCACTCCAGAGAGTAGTGCAGTTGATTTTTATCATTTATGACACCAACCAAACAGGCACAAAACAATTCATTTGCATGAAATCTCTTTACATTGGAAACAGTTTCCACTGTATTGAGTTTTAACCGAACCAAACACAGCCTTAAGTATTATAATTTATAACACGTTCTGTGTGTGTGTGTTTCAGGTGGAAAATTTTGTTTGTAGAGCAACCATCTGTTAATTCCCATTTGTGTATGCCAATGAATCTCACTTTTATTTTTAGTTGTCTAACAATGACTCCCTCCATCCGGAAGTGATAGTCTTACTTTCCTTTTTGGAATGCCTCAAATGGATTGTCCCATTTCTTTTGGGGACATAATCAATGTACCAAATTTCATAATAGAAAATAAGTTGTATGCTTAACCGTTGATTTGATTAGTGTTTCCATAAAAAGTACAAAAGTTGAAATGGAACTATCAATTTGAGACAGAGAGGGTATTATTTTTGCCTAAGTGACAGGTTCGTTAAGCGGGTGCAAGAAAGCTACATTCAGGGCTTAAGGGTTACGATGAGAGAAACAATCAGAGCGTCCAACTGTGCAGATCAGTGTAAGAGTTCAATGCAGGTTCTTCACTCTGTAATCTCAATAGAAAAATTACATCACTAGGTTGTTGCATGCATAAAGAAAATCACAACTTAATACTCCCACTAAACCAAATTAAGAGTCACAATTCCTTTTTAGGATGTCCCAAATTAAGAGTCTATTTTCCTTTTGGGACATAATCAATATACCAAATCCCAAGATACCAAACAAGTTTTGTTCTCAACCATTGATGAGGTTGAAATTAGTATGTTCTTAAAAAGTGTTAAAGTCAAACTGGACTTTTAATTTGGGACAGAGGGGGTACTATTGTTCGTTGTTCGCTTTGTGGCAATTGTCTCAATTCTCAAATAAGAATTCCATAGTAAAATTATGAACCCAACAATGAAGTATAGAACACTTAATCCAAATGTATTGAACTTCAATATAAATGTCACATCAATGTTTTTGACAAATTATATGACATCATTTAATCGCGGACTATTCATTAACTACATCCATAAAATAAGGGAGAATGGTTTTGAATTCTCAAAATATATAAGGGTGATAGATTAGACGGTAGAAATTGCAAGATGCATTTACAAGGATGGATAGTACCTTTTGCACATATTTCAACTACTAATAGTTAATATGAACCCAATTCTTGTACTAAAGCAAAACCTTTTCTTTCCGTTTGTGGGACCTTCAGATTTTCTAACATTTCCCAACATAAAAGCATTAAATATCAAAATTGCTTCATTGAGTAAAAATACAAAACAGAAGTCCATATTCATAAAAAGTGAGCTATTTAAAATTGTTGATACCTTAGCATTCTCCCCAAATTCTCTCTTGAAAATTCCAATGGTCCCGGGGCCACAACCATCATGGGTCATCAAGATATCAACATTAACCCAAACATTATCACCCGGGCTCAACTGGGTTTTCTCAGAAGCCCTAGAAAATATTTTCTCAGTCATAGTCATTGCTTTCTTGGCCTAAACAAAATCCATCCAAGAAAAACAAAATCAAGCCCAAAATACACCAAATTATGAAAACCCAATTGCACAAAACAACAATTGAATTGAATAGCATAAAAACAAAACCCTACGGATCCACTGGTGGATGGCTTGCGTTCAGATTGTTGTGGGGCCATGACGGAAACAATTTTCTTGGAAACATTTTTCTTGGGATTTTTCTGGATGGGGAAAATTGAGGATTGTCCAGAGAACGCAGAGAGACCCAAACCCTGGGGAAAAATCAGAGTTAGGTGGCGTTTGATAAAATCTCTAGAAACTCAAAATCGAATTGAAAATTGAAATTGAAAAAATTATTCGTTTACTTTTGAAAACTGTATCTAAAAAAATATTGTTTGATTGAATATAACACATCTAAAAATTGATTTTTTTAATACGACAATTTTGTAAAATAGGTATTTTGTAATGAGGAGTTTTAAGTTTTTAGATTTAAGTGACAAACTTGCCGCTTAAAATTTTGGATATAAATTTTTAGGTTTAAGTGGCAAATCACTTAATTTTTTTTGCCAAACGAACAACTTTCACACCACTTAAATCTGAAAACTTTAAGTTTTCATATTTAAGTTTTAGATTTAAGTGAGCAAAACAAACAACCCAGAAATTTTCCAAGAAATAAGAAAATTAATATATATGCATAGAGTTAGGCTATAAAAGGATTTCTCTCACTTTTAACAAAAAAAGGGTCATTTAAAAGGGTAAATCGATGAATTTTTTTATGAAAATTTATAAAGATGATTTATATAGTGAGTAAATCACTTCCATAAAAACTCATAGAAAAATTCAATTTAAAAGTCGGTATTTTGAAAAATTGATATATATGTACATTTTCGACCGTTAAAATTTTTGATGATCATCTCACCCACTTATAAGTTGAATTTTTTTATGAAATTTAGTAGAGGTGATATACTCACAATGTAGATCATCTCTACAAAATTCATCCAATTATCTCTTCAAAGATCATTCCTTCTTTTTTGTTAAAGAGAGTGATCCTTTTTATAACATATGTATATTGAGACATGTTTTGATTAGAGAGGTCAGTTACCTGTTTGATAAAAGGAGTGGAGCTAGAAGCAATAGCAGAGGAGGCCATTGATTGATGGAACTAATTAGATTTGGGTGTGTTGAATTTGTAAAGAACAACGGGTAACTAACCCCTCTATGTAGAGTCTTGAATTTTGGGGGGTTCAAGAGTAATTGACTTTGTGTTATTCAATTCATTAATGGTTCAATCTCCCTGTCAAATGAGCTGTGCTTGGTGATTGATGACATTAAAAAACCATTGTATCAGATTCAGTTTTATTTTTAAGCATTTGTCTATGTCAAGAAATAAGGTAGCTCACTCAATCGCCAATTATGCTTTGTTTATTAGTGATTCAGAAATCTAAGATTCTTTGTTTTCAGAATGGATATCATTTTTAGGTAATAGTGATAAGAGTTTGAACTTTTCCCTTTTAAAAAAAGTAGTATAGCAAGTAACAAATGTGTTTTAAGATAAAAATAACAAACAAATTATTTCTCTGTCAAAAAAGAAAACTTGCATTAATAATCACTCATTTAGATGATTGAAAGAATGAAAGGAAAAGAAATGAAATGAGATAGGAACGATGGATTAATATTCACTCATTTCTCTACTACTTTCGTCAAACACAAACCTTTTCTCCTTCCATGTAAAAGAGGAATCCTTTCAACTGTCTCTAATATTTAAATATTCATTTGGTTGTACATTGTTTTGAGTTCGAGTATCATGGATTGACATGGAGGCGAATGGATCAAGGTTCGTGGGACTACGAATATTGGTACTTACTCAGTTTGGTTTCGCGGTTTTTCTTTCTATATTTTTAGAACTTGGTTGGCGTTATCATTTTGATTTCCGATGGCTTTATTTAGTCATCATTTAGTCAAGTTGTTCTTGAGACCTACCCTTTAATATGTTTTGAGACGAGCCTCATATATTTCTAGGGACATAATCAATGAATCAAATTAACATAAAAGTAAATTATATTTTTTATCATTTTCTTTTTGGCCACATTCTTTTATTACATTGAAATTAGCATTCTCGATAAAAGCATTCTCATAGAGAGTGAGTAAAAGTGGGAATCATAACTGAAGACAGAGGAAGCATTAACTTTAGCTATGCCAATCTTATCCTAAAAACATAAATGAAATACAGGCAGAAGCTATGAAGGGCTTATTTTTCCCATAAATGAAATCAACAGATTGTGTTCCAAAATGAGGTTACAATACAAATTACCCCCTACCAAAAAACTAAACAAGAATATTTAATCTTAGCACTTTAACACCTCCCAGATTCTCGATCCAGACATATTTTTGATTTTTTTATCCATCTTACACGTAATCAGGAAGATTTATCTTGTTCATACACGTTAAGTCCTCAACCTGCCTCTGATTGAGCAAAATTGCCATCAAATGAACCCAGTTGAAAAAGAAAAACAAAATCAGAAGATCAATACAAGGAAACTGGATCCAGCTCTTCTAGAGTTATGGAATGAAGCGTTGTGATTAAGCAAAGTGTAGGTTTCAAGAAAATCTCGATGGCATTGTTTATTTGCAACCATTTTTTTAGTACTATCACAGTATCACTTAAGCATGATGTATAATCATTTTAAGCATACTGCAGTTGTGAGTAATTTTTGTGGTGCCTTTAATGGTTCTGCAGATGCTTGGATATTCAGAAGTCTACGCGGTAAAACTATTTCAAAATTCTAGAGGAGCCCGATCCACTTCATACGTAATTTGGCAAAAACAGAACAAATGTGCAAGCTCTCACCTGAAACAATATCAGGTTTTGGCATTTAATTTCTCTAAAAGGATCTTGTTCAGAAGCCCCGGATTCGCCTTTCCTTTAGATTCTTTCATTATCTACAATTGGGTTATGAGGGTAAGATCACCCGATTAATGTAAAATGACATAACACACAAATAATACTCATTTTGTTTAAGAGTTGCACTTCCTATTTTGCCCAATTAAAAAGTTTTGTTTCGAAAATAAGGTGCCGTTTGATTTGCCATCTGAAGTCTGAATTTTAGGTATTCAGATTTCAGCTATGTTAGTTAGCATTTGATTGGTCAAAAAATTTCAGAGCTTAATGGATAATTTGGACCTGAATGATTAAGAGGCAGCCCAACCTCTTATTGTTCAGATTCAAACAACCAAAGAACCCAAATTAAATGGTCCAAATCTCAATGTGGTTAAAAAGTTTTGATCTTGACCATTGATTATGTTAGAGCGGGTGCTTTTTACGAATAAATTTGACAGTCAACCAGGGCGACTCTAAATATTTGTGACTGGCGTAGTAACCTTAAACAAGTCAAGAAAGTTTGTGAAATTTCCATACCTGGCCAGCAAAGTAACCTTGTAACTTAGTTTTGCCCCCACGGTATTGCTCTAGCTGCTTTGGATTCGCTGCTATAACTTTATCGACCATGTTCTCTATCTCAGCAGGGTCTACTATCTGTTGAGAAAATAAAATGTGAGTTCCGTATGCATTTTATTATTAAGTACATATGCGTTTTGGTGTTGGTTAAAATCTTATTGTTCCAAATTTCTATTATTCTTCTAGCATACAAAAATTGTTGGGTCATATGAGTTGACAGCACGAGCATGATCCTCTCTTCGTATTGATTCAACTATCATAAGTAGTACCCTCCCTTGTCTCAAATTGAAATAGTCCCACTTTCCTTTTCGAGAGGTCTCAAATTAATAGTAACCTTTCCTTTTTGGGACCTAATCAATGTCTCATAATAGAAAATAATTGTGTTCTAATAGATCCCCTGGAGTAAAGAGAAACAAACTTGCCTGAATTAGATCCTTTTCTTTTATTAATCCCTTGACTGTTCCTCCTTTCGCCATTAGTTCAAATAGTATCTGCAAATTTCACAAAAGCGGGCAAACAACTAATGAACAAACACAATATAAGGGTCAGTTTGATTGCAAATTCGGAAAATGATTAGAAAAACAAATGATTTTATGAGCAATTCGGAAAACAGACACGTGATTCAGTGAAATGTTCTCCCATTTCAAAATGGGGAGTCTGCTTGTTAACTAAAGAGCTGAAGCCCTTTCTTGAGCCTGGTTGTATATAATTATACAACTTAGATGGTATCCTCTATGTCTACTTTCATCACTGGGATAATCAAAGTCGGTTTCTCTTGATGGACATAAATATAACTCTTGGGCATGCTTAAAGAAAACTCATATCTCAACATGCAGTCTTCGTCGTTCACATTTTCGTCAAATTACGGACATGTCAAATAAGGACATGTACCTAAGAGTTATGGCTGGTCCTGTTATACACATGGCCTTGTACAAAAGTTAAAACAGAGCCCCTTTCGTAGATACAATAAGCACTTCTTCTAACAGTGTTAAAAATATTGGGTCCTTCGCATAAGTTATGAAAACTTTATTGAACTAGGTCCCTCTGTGATCGCCCACCCTGCAGACTCTTAGGACCGGCCCTACAGAGAGTATTGGCGAATTGTTGGTATTGAATATTGATACACATGTATCTGCTTCTTAGATGAAGATTAATTGGGAAAATGAAATGGAGCTTATATGCATACATATTGGCACCAAAATAATATATTTACCTCTTTTCCAATCTTCCCACTAATAGTGCCACTTTTTATTGAAGCTATCAACTCGCCCAGCTCATCAGGTGTAAGTTTAATATCAGTGATTGATAATTTCTCATTTTTCATGTAGGCAGCAATATCACCCATTATCCAATTGGCAGCCAGCTTTACATCCGCAGCTTTTGCAATAGTTGCATCAAAGAAATCAGCAACCTGTGACATTCATTCATAAAAGGCAAAAAAAAAACGTCTCAGATAATCTAGCAGTATACAGAGTAACAAAGAATCTTTATAGTTAGTTTTAGTTGGGGAGTAAAGGATCTGGTCCCCGAGTTTGAAATTTTTTAGGATGCGGTCCCTAGAGACACTCTTTTTCGGTGTCTCCCAGAGAGGACTTAGATACTATGTGGTATATACTAATTTTCTCGGCATATTACTAGTATCCATCAGCACGGATGCTAATTTTCTATCTACGCCGAGAGATACTAGTATCTGCTCTGAGAGCCTGAGAAATACTAGACACCAAAAAATAGAGTATCTACCGGGACACAACATCCTTTAAAAAACAAGTTGAGGGACGCATTCCTAAAGATGTTCAAACTCAGAGACAGTATTCTATTTTATTTTTCATAACTTGTATCACTAATGACTAAACACATTTAAGTTACTCAACATCTACTTATAGAAGTTCTTGAGGAAGAGTGGAAGACTAGTGAAGAACGCAGCATTCTAAAATAAGACCCAAAACCCAAATGTCGGTTCTTGGGTTGGTTCAGTTTAGTTCATTTCTCAGTTCTCACTAATTTTTTTATTCTCAATAACATATTCGGCCCATATAAGTAAGAGAATCCAAAAGTTCAAGCAATGTTACAATGCCAATTACAATTATCACATATAAATCAAAACACCAAATTTTAGAATAATAACCAAACAGTTAAAATCAAGCATATATACATATGGTGTTCTTCAAATGCTTCAAATGTGGGAGAATAATATTAAATCATGAAGCTAATTTCTTTCTACTTCTGAAAAAAATCAAAACAAATAAACAATAGCATATAGTCTAAATAGGATGCATGTCCATAACCCAGGGGTATATGTAAATATAACATATATAGACACGCCATGTTCTAAAGAGGGATTCTCTCTCTTTATCAGAAATAAGGGATGTCCATTTGGAGAGGTAAATAGATGAATTTTTTAATGAAAATTCGTAAAGATGGTGTACATGATGATAGATCATCAGACTCGTTATATATTGTTTTGTATAATTGTATATACTATATATATAAAGAATAACATAAAATGAGTCCAGTTTTGATTCTATTTCAGTTTAGTTCGAGGTTCATTTCAATGAACACCCAGAACAAGAACTAAATCATTCTTTTTGTTTGATTTATACAACCAAAACCAAACACATCAACTGTATGATTTCCTTTAATGATTAATTTCAGTGCTCCTCTTATTTTCGGCACTTAAAGAAAGAAAGAAATTGAAAAACTCACATTACCGTCATTGGCAAGAAAAAGAACATCTTGCATGCTTAGACCCATGTTCTCGTACCTCCGGCGCTTCATTTCTGGAAGTTCGGGTATAGAATCACGAATAACATCAACATAGTCTTTTGTAAGAACAACTTCTGGAAGGTCAGGCTCAGGGAAATAGCGGTAATCGGCAAGTCCCTCCTTTTTTCTCATTGTCACTGTTTTCTAACAGTATTGTGACAAAGGTTAAGCATAAGGAGCCATGGAGAAACCAAGTTAACTAAATTTATAATGGTGCTTATTTTACCTCTTAATGCTCAATGGAATTCTAATCAGCATTAAGAGGTAGAATGGTGTTTGCTTTATCATCTCAAATTAAAATTCAGCATTCAACAATAAAAGGTGAGCCCTGTGTTGAATGCTTCATTTAACTTTATTGAAATGTATTCCAATGGTGCCCCTATTCTTATCATTCATAAAGTACTAATGTATATCATAATAGTAAGGGTAAAATTGTAAAATGCCATCTATTCAGCATTCAAAGCCAAATAAAATCAAACACATTTTTCAGAGGTTCGGTGCAACATTAAGCATTCGAGTTTAGCATTCAGAGGTTAAAAAACATACGGTCCTACACTAACATTAAAAAAAAAAAGTTATAACCTGAGCGCCCTCTTCCCAAAGACGAGTCTCTTGTACTATTTGATCAGCATGACCTTGGCTATGAAGAAGTGCCTGTCTTGAAATCTCGAAATCAATGGCCCTACTCATTGCTGAAAATGAGTTCAAATTCTTTATCTCGACCTGTTGAAGTGAGATAAAAGACATTAGCTACCGGGCACCATGAATAATTTGTACACTTCAATCAAAACATAAATAATAAAAAGAAAAAGGCTTTTTTTACATTGCCCCCCATTTCGTATGCAAAATAGAGTTAGGCCCCCTGTTTTCATAATCATTACAGTTTGCCCCCTCTATGCGGAGGAATCACACAAAATTATATAAAAATGTGAGGTGGGGTGGGGTGGTTAAGTGAAAGGATTCCGTTAAAAAAAAATAGACACTGCACACAATTTTACGTAATTCTTTGAGGGTGTGATGTCTAACTATTAATAAAGCAGAGGTAAGTCTAGTTTTGCATTAAAAATAAGGGGTAAAAAGTCAAAAAAGTCCCCAAAAAAAAAAACACGTCTGGAACATTTTTTGTTCTTTTTCAAAGTAATATATGTCCATCAAAGCCTTTTACACCAAAAAAAATCCTTTATATTGAAAACATAATAAAAACAAATGTTTAACAAGATAGTAGATGGGCTGTATGAGCACCAATAAACTCGTAGGCACAAGGACAGGATAGTATTAGCAGCCCTTAGTTGACTCGCATGTATTTGGATACTTCAACAGATCTAAATGATAATGATTTAGATTTCACAGCATCCATGAGATAATGCAGATATGCCGATTGAACCATTAATTTGGCCTATATAATTCGATAACCTTGATAGGTATATGTATATGTTACTACTTGACAGATAACCGACAGTAAGAGTAGCAATGAAATCCCTATCATAAAGAAATCTCATTGTACTCATTTTTTCAGTATAAAATAAAGCTTTGTCGCAATCCCAAAGAGAAGGGATAGCAGCATGGGCTCTTCGCGACCTAGAGGCCAAGAGTTTATCTCTTATGGGTACCTCCCACATTGTGTCTTGGTGTGTGCCAATCCACCGGTCTAAATTAAGAGTCCATTATTCCTTTTTGAGATGTCCCAAATTAAGAGTCCATTTTATTTTTTGAACGCAATTAACGTACTCAAACTCAAGATAGGAAACAAGATTGTTCTAAACCATTGATCGAGATGAAGTCAAACATGGACTGTTAATTAGGGACGGAGGGCGTGTCATGCTTTGCTC
This sequence comes from Lonicera japonica, assembly GCA_021464415.1. Lineage (NCBI taxonomy): Eukaryota > Viridiplantae > Streptophyta > Magnoliopsida > Dipsacales > Caprifoliaceae > Lonicera > Lonicera japonica. Next base: position 44,453,569 of record CM038465.1, on the reverse strand, counting down.
TGACGCGCGAACCCATCTTGAACGTAGAGAGATAAACCAAGGTGCACCTAGTGCACAATATAACAAAGTGCATATTGCACAAAAGAACCAAATGCAAGAGGAAAGACCGAACCCAAACCTTGCAATAACAAGAGTTGCGATATCATATTAGATCACCACCACCCCCAAAAGCTTACACAGTTAGGTAATGGGTCAACAATGTGTTAGGATCTACGCCTTTATCGATGAGGATACGGTGCCGAAGTTGTGGAAGAAACTAAAGAAGATGTATCCAAGAAAGAATCTCACAAAAAAAGCTTATCTCAAGCAAAAACTTTATTGCTCGAAGATGGACGAAGGCAGCAACCTCATGGATCACATGAATAAATTTCATGGGCTTGTTGATCAACGTAAAAGAGTTGATGTCAAGATTTTTTCTTGATTGGGGAATGCGCAGCGGGTGTAAGAAAGAGGCCAATGAAGACAATTGCTGGTATAACAAATGGGAGTCTTATTATATAAGACTCCTGAAAATCCACGTCTAAAGTGTTATTTGAACTCGGTGAAAAATGGAGTTTCATGCAGCAATGTTTTGGTGTGGCAGAAAATTGCCAAAGCCAATTGGCAATTGTTTTCGAAGGTGGAGACTGTTGGTTTTGCTTCTTTTATTTCGTAGTCATGAAGAAAAGAAAAAGGGGTCAACAATTTCGATTTTTCATTGGCTAAGGCAAGATAGCTTTACTGCTAAAGAATCACTTGTGGTCAAAGTTTATGGCTAAGGAATCACGGTCAAGCCGCAATTGCATGACTCAATCAACGCTTGGAATTTGACATTTTGATTTTAACTGTTTCAACACCGCAACAGTACATATATTCATTTGGCAATGTCAAAGAACTATTTGCTTGTCGAATCAAAATATTCCTTTTTGAAGGAAATATGACTCAAAGATCCGAAGTCCAATATCCAATCGCTTTCATGTAGGGAATTACATATGGAGACTTTGAGAGCATTAGCATCTACAAAATTTTCACCTTCTACGCGCACTATTGTTACCTTATTACGTGAAATCATAGTTAGTAAAATGAATTTTCTCACCAAAAAAACACTCATACAAGTCCCTGTAGTTTATTTTCTCTCTTCCCTGATATTTTCTTAGCACAGCTTTATCAGCATCAGCCACCTCTACTTATACTTGTGATTGCTCTATCAACCGCCGTACATTAATTGAGTCTTATAGTTGGGTTCATGCATACAATTGTCGCTTGACCTTGGAACAAAAACGGCCACAAACTTTGAGCACAGTACATTCCTTAGCAATAATGCTATCCTACCTTGGCCAGTGAAGAACCGAAATTGTTGACCCATTTTTCTTTTCTTCATAATTAAGAATAAAAGAAGCAAACCAAACAATCTCCACCTTCACAAACAATTGCCAATTGACTTTGGCAATTTTCTAACACACTAAAACATTGTTGCATGAAACTCCGGTTTTTTCCAAGTTTTCAAATAACATCCCACCTGACTTGGATTATCACAAGTCTTATACAATAAGATTCCCGTTTGTTATACCCACAAATGTCTTCATTGGCCTCTTTCTCGTACCAGCTATGCATTCCCTAGTCAATTCAGTCCTAACTCCACCTTGATTCATGTGCTGCATTGCAATGCGTAGCTTTGCCAATCGACCTTACTTGTTGACTTTAAAGGGAGATTGCATACTTACCCTTCCCTAGTAGGAATTTCTTTCTCACCATTGCCTTATGCTAGAAAACACGACACATGTGTCTTCGTTTTTGCACGATCAAACGAAACCCGTTGCAAGCACTTGATATCTTGTGCATGCCGTTTCCTTTAAGTCTAAATAAGGTGGTACAAACCATTTCTCTTTTCTCCCTTTGCGAGGATTATACAACCAAGTGCAATTTTCATGGCTCCACCTTCTAACGATACCCGGCAAACTTTGGAATCCAACCGGCTAATGGATATTATGTTTTTCCACAACTTTTGGGACATACGCCGACCAACCAAGTATACTCCACTTGTCAAACTTCTGAGTATCACCTTTCTGGCTGTTTGGCACTATCAAAGAACTATTTGCACGTTCTTTGAATGAATCAAAAAAATTCCTTCTTGAAGCAAATATGACTCAATGATCCCGAGTCCAATATCCAATCACTTTGAGATAGAGAAATACATTTGGAGACTATGAGAGCATCTCCAAAATTTTCTTCTTATACACATGCTATTGTTGCCTTATTAGCGTCACCCAATCTCAATCTAGGAAATCAAAGTTTATGAAATAAACTCCCACACACAAGATATTGTCCTCCTAACACATGAGATCTTTCGCACCATGCGTAAATCGAAAAACAAAAATGGAGCAATTGCTCACAAAATTGATTTTTCAAAAGATTATGACCAACTAACCCAAGGGGTTGCCACAGCGGTAAAAGCGAACTTGAGACTATGTGGGTAGGCGCACGACCTCAGGTTCGATTCCCTGCTGCGTGAAACTTCTTGGGCCATTAAGGGCGTCTCCCGGTCAAGCAACTAGGGCCTCATGCGATTAGTGGGGGTGGGGCCCCCATACCCATGGTTATCAAAAAAAAAAAGATTATGACCAACTTGAATGGCCTTTTATTAAATGGTTTTTACAAAAAAAATATATTATTCCTATGCATCTTACTACATGTATTATGGAATGTGTTACCTCTGTTAAATATAACGTGATTATTAATGGTAGCATGTCCAATGAAATTAGACCATCTAGAGGAATCCGTCAAACAGACCCACTATCGCCCTATCTATTTATTATGTGTCTGGATGTCCTTCTAAGTAATCTAGAGACAATTGCCCCAACGAAAAAAATTAAACCCTTGAAAGCATCTAGAAATGGTCCTATTATTCCTGCATTAGCTTTTGCGGATGACTGTATTATTTTTGCATCGGCTGATAAAGAATCAGTGACCAACATTAATTCAATTATAATGCAATTTTGCAAAGTTTCGAGGCCATCCTTAAATACTGCTAAATCAGGCATATACTTTCTCCGTCTACATCGAAATTTCATCGTAGACAAGTGAAAAGTATTCTTTCTATCCGAAAGGCCAAACGTCAAGATAAGTATTTAGGATTGCCTCTGATTAATGGCAGAACTACCAAAAGTTTATTTCAGGATATAGTCCTTAAAATGGACACAAAACTTAATCTGTAGTATCAAAAATAATTTAACTCTATTCTCCAAACTCTTCCTTGTTATAGTATGGCTTCTTTTCCTCTGCCCAAAGTTATACTTCACAAAGTTGACAGGAAAATCAAAAAGTTCTTTTGAAATTCCTCACCAAAGAACAAGAAAACCTACCATATTCCTTGGCAAGAGGCTTGGGCATTAAAAATATTGAGTATATGAATAAGGCTTTTTTAATGAGACACTTATGACGTCTTCTCACTGATAATAGCTCGTTGTGGGCTAAATCCTACAAAGCCAAATACTTCCCATCTACAAATATTCTTAATGCCCCCAAGAAAATTGACTCTTCCTGGGCTTGAAAAGGAATACAAAAGCATATTCGGGAATTTTCTGAGGATGCCTAATGGTTTTTAGGGGAAGGGAATGTTTTTTTGGACAGATATATCATATATGGGCTGATTCCCAACCACTTATTAACCTGCTTAGTGCTTCCAAATCATTGGAATGTAGAGGATATAAATGTTAAAGTAAACGATTTTACTGATCATGATTCCAAGCAGTGGAATATTGTCGGCCTTTCGCGGGTAGTTCCTCCCTATATTGTCCATAAAATTAGAAGAATTCCAATCTCTATAACCCATACTTTAGACAAACCAATGTGGGATCCAAATCCAGCTGGACACTTCTCTTTTTCTGTCAAAAAAAAAATCCCACACAGAGAAACACACTTTCTCTCGCTAGGGTTTATTTTCTCTCTTCCCTGCTATTTTCTTGGCACGCCTTTACACAAACCCAACACAATGTGTATCCTGCTCTCCAATAGATATGATGACAATAACTAGTTCCACTATGTTCTTCTTTACTATGCGTTCTTGCCATCAAATAACAGCACCAAAATGCTCCTAACTTCATGACAAAGTTGCGAGTATGCTTGGATTTCAGATACATATGTAGTATAATTTCATTAACATGGCTTATTACAAATTAGTCCCAAATAGCTTAATATAGGCTCTTTTAAATCTTCTAATATCTTAATAGATAGAAGAACTGGAGTTGGTTGAATATAGCTCCCAAAATAACCTAATCCTCTTTTGCTAAGAACAGGCAAAGGCAATATTTTCCAAATAACAAGCTAAGACATTTGCTTCATTCTCCAGGAAATTTCTTTATATTTTTCACGGACACACAATCTTTGTTACACCTTAGTAATACCATTTAATTGATCAATTTTCATTTTCCAATTAATTAAACCATCATAGTAGCTTTCAATCAAGCTCAAGTTAACAATAAAGGGAACTAAGTCAAAGTTGGGGTAAAAATGAGAAAGTTCACATTCGAAAGGAGTTTCTAAAGATGGGAATTCAAGGTTGGTACTCTTTAGATTAGCAAAGATACTTCATCATTTCTTGTTCCAATAGGGAATATACAAAATGTAATTAGCAATTAATTACCTTCGTACCAAAGTGTAACTGCCCAATGGGTCGAACCGAGACATTTACATCACAACGAAGAGATCCTTCTTGCATATTCCCATTACTAACTCCCAAATACCGAACCAACCTTTGCAATTCCGCTGCATACTCTGCGGCTTCAATACCAGTTCTCATATCTGGTTCCGAAACAATCTCAAGCAAAGGTACCCCGGCCCTATTCAAATCAACCTGCATAATAAAAATAGTAGAGAAATACAAACATAATAAACAATCCCAGAACATTCATAGTTATTGGAATCACAACCGGATACTAGTTCTATTAGAAGAGGAAACATGGGTGTTTGGTTGTCCCAAAAAAAAAATTGATCAGTGTTTTTCCAATTTTAAAATTGAGCAAAAGACAAAGTACCCAATGAATTTTTTGAATATTTGTAAATTTGATTGAACGTCCTGATCAATTTGTTCATAAACATTAAAAGCATATGCTCAACTGAAAAATAAGAAGAATATACAATTACTGCATTTTTAGGGACAAGAAACGCCCTTATCATTAGAATTTAGTTGAGCAAATAATATAGGCTGCTAATTACAAATTGAAGTCCTCCATTACAAAACTTCGACACACATAACATAAGCTGCATTCATAAAGCAATTTCTCTAGAAAACCATAATAAAATAATTCGCAGTATTGTGTATTTATTCTTCAAAGAAACTAATATTTTCCAAAAAATTGGTGTTTGTTTTCACCTCTTAATGCTGAATTAGATTAAAATTCAGCATTCGGCATTAAAAGAAGAGTCTCGTGCTGAAGCAGAATGCTTAATTACATTTTAGTGAAATTTTATTCACACCGTGCCCTATTTTTTCTATTCATTAAATATTGATGCATATATAATAACAAGAGTAAAATTGTAAAATGTGCATTCAAACACATTTTTCAAAGGTCCTATTTAGCATTAAGCATTCAGAGTTTAGCATTCAATGTTTAACATTCAAAGGCTATAAAAACATAAACCGCTAAGTTAAAAAACAAAACATGAAAATGAACAATCATGTCATAGCGACTTCAAAATAAAAGGAACAGTACTTTCCTGAGAATAACTCCCATTTCCTGTATGAAGCAGTTTCCCGGCATCCTCCTCCATATGAACCCTAGTAATCCCAAACCTCCTATGCCCACCCCCAAACTCGACCGGAAGATCCAAATCAATGAACCCACCCGTTGCAATCGGTATATCAAACTGAGATATTTGGTACCCTTTTGGAAGGTCAGGGTAAAAATACTGTTTTCTATCAAACTTCGAATTAAAACACAATTCAGAATTCAGGGCTAAACCAAGCTTAACGGCAAACTCGATAACCTTTTTGTTCATAACAGGCAAAGCCCCAGGCAAACCCATACAAATGGGGCAAATGCTAGTGTTTGGTTGAGACCCATAATTGTAAGGGCAACTACAAAATGCCTTTGTTAGAGTGGATAATTGAACATGGGTTTCAATACCTATAATTGCTTCATAGTTTTTCAAGATTGTATTAGGGTTTTTGGGTTGGGTTTTGGGTGAAACTTTCAATTGAGGGTTTTGTTTTTTCTCATGTGTTGGCATTTGGGTATTTGTGGTTTCCATTGTGCAATAGAAAACATGTTTTCTTGAAAGATAAGCAGATGGGTAGAGCCAAAGAGGGCGAGTTTGAATCCCTCTAAAGAATGTCAAAGCCATTTTCTTGGATTTTGAGTCCAACTGGGTTATCAAGCAATGTTGAATCTGTAAAACATTAGACAGTGGATTTGAACTTAATACAAGTAAAAGAATTGAATGGGTTTATGGTAATTGATGTACTGACCTTGGAGAGTGAATGGGAAACATGGAAATGGCGAATTCTGAGGAATTCCCAGAAAAGGGAAAAACTTGGAAAAGATTGATTTTTGAAGGGTGCCCAGAATGGGAAAGAATATGTTTTAACAGTTTTAAGATAATTGTACAGAGAGAGAGAGAGATTAGTTAAGGAATTAGTCGAATGGCTGAAAGAGCACAAGAGGAAGTGGAAAGATAGAAGAGGGAAGAAGAAATACTTAGACATTATTATAAAAAAATAGTATGAATATTGTAACATCAAGTGGTCGTGCCGGAGTGGTTATCGGGCATGACTAGAAATCATGTGGGCTTTGCCCGCGCAGGTTCGAATCCTGCCGACCACGATTTATTCATTTTTATTCCCAACAGACCGAAACCTTCCCATCTTTTAATTTACTAAAGGAGGAGGGTTATAGCTAAGAACCAAAGGTTAACAAGTGAATAACTAGACGAAGAACCAAAGGTCCTAACTAGTGAATGAGTGAACTGGTTCGATAATTTACGCACATATGTAAAGTTGCGCTCGACAATACTACTAGCAATTTTTATATTTTTAAACGAAGAGGCTAAGATAAGACAAACTATACACTTAGGCATTAATCAAAAGAACTAAATTTGATTCAACAGATACATTTGAAATACCTCTAACCTTTAATCAAGAGAGAGCTTCGCGGCAACTTACAGTTTCAACAATTAAAGGATCCAACGGAGCATTTATAACTCCATTTCTTGCACCCCATCTCACCGTGCTTATTTCTAAGAACAAGACCAAACCCACTATACTTGAATCCAAAGGTATAATTAATTAGTTTAAGAAAAAGAAGTTAAAAAATTAAACCTCTTAACATTAACTATAAAAAAATTCTAATATGAATTTATCATTTTAAAATTTTAGAAACAAACTAAAATTCAAATCAAACAAACACATGTGTCAACATGCTCCAAATTTATTCAAAATCTATTTCCATGCACCATGTTATAAAGAGAGAAAATGTAGTACATCCTGCTCAAATTGTCCTAGGAAGCCTATTTCTCAGGGATATGTAACCCACAGTGGATTTTCGAGGTGAAATAATTAAATACTTGCCAAATACAAGACATTCAACCGGAATCACAGCCATAGGTTTCGTTTGACGGAGTCTTAAATTTTGAAGCATAATTTTTTAAAACTATTTTTCGATTCGATTTGTATATGATAACTATTTAAAAAAAAATTAAAAACATTATTTTTGTTTATGTTTTCATTTCTTAGAGTTTCCTAGAATACAAAGAAAAAAATTTATTCTTTTTATTTGAACGGAGTTTTTAAAATGGGTAAATCAAACACGATTTTTTCTAAAAAACACTCAAAAATAGTTTTTAAAAACTCAACCAAATAACACCTATATAGTTTCTACAAACAGCATACCACTTTTAAAAGTTAACATACCATTCATGAGAGCATCCAAACCAACTAACGATTTAAGAGTAAACTACCTTAAGAGTCTTTAAATTATTGGTATTGTCTCATTTTGTCCTTTAAACAAAATTTTGCCTCATTTAAATACTTAAACTATTGTCCGAGTTTCAAATTGGCCCTTTCGTCCAATTTGGACGTTAACTTAGACAGAATCAAGGGCAAAATTGTCATTTTAATTAAATATTTTTTAAAAATAATTTTAATTAGATTTAAAAAATATTATGAAGGAAAAAAAATTTAAAAAAAAGAAGGAAAAGGAACAGAGAGACACACACACTCCTCCCCTCCACCTTCAACTTTAAATCCGCCGAAGAGAAGTCATTTGCCACCGACCCATCCAAAACCTCTGACTCCTTCCCCTTCCCTTCCCCTCCACTTTATGTATCGAAAAACCACTATAAATCTCAAAAATCCCATTCCTTGCCCTCAGTGGCTTCCGGCGACTCCACTACTTCTACTTTTGGCCTCTCTCCAGGCCTTAATCTTCCTCATTAGCGACTTCGTCAACGTCGGCTTGGCCTTGCCTTCCTCTACCGCCACCTGTTATTGTTCTGGTGAGATCCTCCGGCGTTAACAAAACCCATTGGGGAAAGAACTAGGTTCATCTCTCGCTATCTCTTTTGTCCATCCGTTACTACGAGAAAATGAATCTCAATAATCGAAGCAAATGAATGTTTCCGCTGCAGATGATTTCGTCTTCTTTAAATTTCTTTATTATGATTAAGATTATTTGTCTTTTAATATTTTTATTTTGTTTTAAAATGAGTTTGTATAAGTAGATGTCACGGGGTAACTTTTTCGACCCCGCGCGGCACCTGGCATCCAGACTCCCCCGAATCCGGGCCAGCCTAACCCAGCGGCAACATGCAGTGGAACACGCACAAGACACCGAACAAGCCCTTACGTACCTGCATAGATTCCCGAAACCCATTAGCACCGCACACAAAGGACCGCATCGCCTTGCCTCCTAGTGTTAGGCTTCTCCACGCATTGGGTTGTAACAAACCTCCCCCACTTAATTCTGCAACGTCCTCGTTGCAGGCTCTGACCTTGTGGCTCCTAACACAATACTCGCACCACCACCTTAGGCGAACTCCATTCGCGCAGGTTACTTCCTTCACCCACGAAATGTTTTCTTGCGCCCCACCAAAGTCATAATGCGTGCCTTTCACCCTGACTCCGCGATTCACCAAAGTCCAGTTCTTCCCGTTCCACTGGTGCAGGCATGTCACCGCTAGTCGCTCGATAGCTTGATTTCCTAACCAAGCTCTGATACCAATTGTCACGAGGTAACTTTCTCGACCCCGCGCGGCACCCGGCATCTAGACTCCCCCGAATTCGGGCCAGCCTAACCCAGCGGCAACACGCAGCGGAACACGCACAAGACACCGAACAAGCCCTTACGTACCTGCATAGATTCCCGAAACCCATTAGCACCGCACACAAAGGACTGCATCGCCTTGCCTCCTGGTGTTAGGCTTCTCCACGCATTGGGGTGTAACAGTAGATATGTATCCCAAGTACCTAACTAAGGGTTAATTGTTGGTTTAGCTTACTAGCTAAGGGGGAGATAGGAATTAGGGTTTCTTTTAGGGAAGATGATGATGATGAATGGAAGATGAAATTAAAATGACAATTTTTCCCTTGATTCCGTTCAAGTTAATGTCCAAATTGGACGGAAGGGTTAATTTGAAACTCGAACAATAATTTAAGTATTTAAATGAGGCAAAATTTTGTTTAAGTGCCAAAGAGGAACAATACCAATAGTTTAGGGACCGTTAAAGTAGTTTATTGAAAATTTAAATACAAATTTATAAATATGGTATTAAGTTTTTTGAATGACTACATTGGATATAATATAAAAAATAGCCATACAGGTCTGCCAAACCCGTATGGAATATTAGCTTAAACAAAGAAAAAGCTTGATGCGGGTAACCATAACCTGTATAGACTATTTCTTATTCTCCTTCCTTTGTTGGAGAGAGAAATAAGAGAGAGAGAAAGGGGTTTATGGAAGATTGTTGCCATTTCTCATTCTTTTTATTTGTAAAGTCTATATTTTGGTTGTCTTTATTCATTCGACAAAAACACGTTTACTTGTAAATTGTTCGAGTCATTGAAGTTTACATCTGAAGAATTACTAGTAAGCCAAATTACCAAAGCGATGCAAGTGAAAATTGATTCAAGAAAGATTCGATAAGCATTGGCATTTGAATTTGATTCTTTCTAAGGTGGTTGTTTTCATAAAAGTTTATTTTTAAGTAGTTTCAAATCAACTTCATAAAGTTTTCAAAGAATTTTTGAAAAAAATCAATTCAGACCGGTACATGGTTTGGGTGTTGGACTGGTCCAGCTATAGTTAAGGTTTTCCATAGAATTTGATTCCTTACTGGTGGACCGGTACACATTAGTCTTCTTGGACCAGTCCGGCAGTAAAAGGTGGACCGGTACAAATTGGTCTTCATACAGTGGTCCGACAGTAAAAGGTGGACTGGTACACATTGGTCTTCTTGCACTGGTCTGGCAGTAAAAGGTGGACCAATACACATTGTGCGAATGTGGACCAGTCCAGCCATAAATTATGGGCTGAATATTTTTATCGTAAAATTTTCTTTTTAAAGGTACTTTTCTAATCCAAAAAGGTTTCTGACTCAAGTTTTTTCTTATAAATAAAACCCATTGTCTTAAGTCAAAAACACATCTTTTATATATGTTTTGAGAGAGTTTTCTACACCTTAGAGAAAGATTAAAATCTCAAAACATAAAACCACTTTAGGGCTTTTTATTCATGTCAAAACAAGCGTTCATTTTATAAATAACAAATTAGATCCCAAAGTGTGTATGATTCGCAAACAGAGTTGAAAGATGGTGCGATACCGTGGCGAGTAATTCGTTGTGAACCTGTTCTTGCAATTCGGATAGAAAGACTATACGCGCAGAAAGTGGAGACTTTTACAGGCGGCTTGTGTTATTCAAGTTTTGTAAGTCTGTGTAATTTGTGATTAATCGAATCTATAAACCTTTGTACATATAATGGATTATTAAGGATTAGTGCTGCACTACAGGGATACCTCATTAATTATGGTGTTTACTCATCTGTTTAATTGCATTATTAATTGCTACGTATTAGAAAAGATTAAACAGGTTTTCTAGAATTAAAATCTATTGACTTTTAAGGTTTGTTTTTTTATTCGATTAAAATTAATTTTTGATAATACATCCACCTAATAACAAACCTAGGGTAATTTGTTTAATTCGCTTCCGCAAACGCGCACCCCAGTTGTTTCGCTTGGTATCAAAAGAGGTTATCTTAAGTTGCTCGGGTTAGGTCATAACCTAAGTTTTTGTTATTTTTTTGCTTAGTTTGCTTTTATTTGGTTATTATGGGTAAGAATCAAACATCTATCACTCCTATTTTAGATGGTTCAAATTATCCATATTGGAAAGTCAGAATGCGAATTTTATTAAAATACAAAGATAAATGTGCATGGCTTATAGTAATGAATGGTCGGAAAGCACCCACCACAAAGTACCACGGTTGAGAATGTTACAAAAATTATTTTTTGAGAATTCAACTGCCAATTAACAAACCTAGGGTAAGTTTAATTAATTCGCTTCCAAACGCGCGTGCTCTAGCTTTTTCATTCTTCTTCTTTGTGCCACTCCACTAACCACAAAGGTGCTGCTAATATGCCATTTCGATCTTCTTCCTCCTTCATATACACAGAGAAATGAATCTATGGAGAAATTAAAAAAAAATAAAAATATATACATATATAGGTTCATACGAGTGTGCCAAAGGCGTATGGTTTTTTTAAAACAAAATTATAAGAGCCCAGGACACCTGTATCGCTTATACAAGTACATCTCACTCATATGAATAAAATTTAAGTATGTGGTAAATTTGTTCTCTCTATACCATACCATACTAAGTATATCGATCAAGTTGTGTCGATGTGGTTAAAGGTATAATAAATTAATATCAATTTACCATACCCATTACATATGCTTTAAAAGGACACCCATTACATATGCTTTAAAAGGAGACCCATTACTTTAACCTTAAACTACCATCCACAGAAGAGGATAGCACCTCCAAGCCATGTGGCGGCTCGAGCCAGGATTTGATAATAAAAAGGCAAAAGATATACATATATATAAGGATAATAACCTGACTAAAATACTAAATATACATAGTTTTGAACCGAAGTATAAAAATAAAATTACTTTAACCTTAAACTACCATCCACAGAAGAGGATAGCACCTCCAAGCCATGTGGCGGCTCGAGCCAGGATTTGATAATAAAAAGGCAAAAGATATACATATATATATAAGGATAATAACCTGACTAAAATACTAAATATACATAGTTTTGAACCGAAGTATAAAAATAAAATGCATCTACCTTTTTCTTTAACTATAAATTCATGAAAATATAAAATAAAATGAGCAAAGTGCAATTTTTCTCCTAAACTTTAAGGGCAAATTCTAAATTCCTACTTTTTATTTTTTTTTCTTTTAAAAAACAATTAATAAGCCTAAATTGATTCCAAAAATAGCTCCCAAATGTCCAAGTTATTGATCAATTCAAAAGTCAAGACCCACTTCCCCACCCACCAATGAGTGTAGGATGAGACAACATTGAGAAAAGTAATCAAAGATAATTATTTTTTTTATGTCATATCTTATTTGCAGGGGAGAGTGGGAAGTGGGGCCTTCAATCATCAAAAATTTAAATGTATTCTTTGCTATTGCTTCCAATATTAATAAATGGTCAATATCACGTTCACGTAGATCGAACTTATAACATTCTTAACTTTCATCGGTTAAAGAGAATTACTTTTGACTACAACTTTTATGTTTAAAAATAATCTAATTATAAAACTTCATATATAAAATTTTATGGGAGTTTAATTTATCAAATGTCTTGCTAAAACTTAATTTTTATGTTTAAAAACAACAATTTATGATGGATAGTGTTATTGTAAAAGCTATTATCACTATTGTTAGAATAACATACAACTTCTAAAATATATAGGACAGCTTTTAAAAGTAGTAATTAATATGTCCTAACAAAGTGCTTTTATAAAGAAATAATTGATTTGAAAATAGGTGTACCCATTATCATGATTTTAAAAAAGTATAAAAGCTTGAACTAATCGAGTACGGTGAATGATATTGTATAAAAAGATGAGTGGGTTACTATTGTATATACGTAGGTGTCATACTATATGTCTCCATAAAATATCTAATATCTTTAATAACCAAAATGTATTTTTTAGGGACAATAAGAATTTGTATTCTCAAATATTTTAAAGCATCTTCAACAAATAGTAGTGTAAAAATAAATGTTTAAATCCTACGTGTCAACTCATTTTATGCAAAACTTTTAAGAAAAAGCTTGTTCAAATAGTTGATTTGTAAACTTTTGTGTAAAATTTAAAATAGTCAATTTGACACTAACACATGTTAAATGTCATTTTGTGTAAATTTCCTAATTTTTTAGTTGAAATTTTTTATTCATAATTTATTAGTTACGTACAATGAATTTTGTTTTATAGATATTGAGGGAGCATAAAATTTGGTTAAAGTAAATTGAGCCGGTCCAACCTGCTCAGAGGCCCATACCCTGGGCCAAATTGACGGGCCATGCCCAAATGAAGAAGAACAACTAGAAGACATGTCGAAGCAAGGGCGTCTAAGCACGCCGAGACGGACAGTTGAGGCCAAGACCCCTGGGGAATGGTGCACGTACCATAACACGTGTGGAATGCATGAGAAATGCGTGGAGCGGATCATACTAAATCATATGAATATGTATAAAATTGTACAAGTCTCCATTGCTTCATTACCAACGTACGAATTCAGAAGTTGTTAGTAATGAATAAGAGAATGAATGCTAGAGTATTATCCAAGTCTTACCATCTTTAGTCATTTTACTATTAACTCTAATGAGCAAATGTAACCCTAATTCTATACATATAAATAAAAGATGGGAGACTCAAGAAAAATGGTTGGTGGCTTAGTATTTGGACGAATAGTTGCTAGTTTACTTAATCTGTTTTAGAGAGAGAAAGCTTGTAACACCATTGATATTGCCTTAAGAGCTCAATACAGTAAACACACACACAAATGGATGATGTACTACTGGATCAGCATAAGCGCTGCCAAGGGAACCTATCGTACCCCAAAAATTCCCTCATCTAACTCACCTTCTTTTCCATTCATTCGAACTCGTTTCTCATATTATATCAATGGGTCGAGCTATAAATTTTAAACCACCTATATATATATATATATGATTATATTTCAAATATATAATTTTTATTAAAATATATATTTATTAATAAAAGTTATTACATTTTAAAACTTAGTAAAAAATTTATGAGAGATAGGTGATGTAGCGGTGTTTATTGGATCGATGTGTATTTTACACAAAACCTAAATACCAATTTTATGGTGTTTAAAATGCAAAAGAGGGGATGTGGTTGTCCGATTACATAAAATGATAAAATTACAATAAATACACATCATTATTTGAATAAAATATTGAATTAACTTTCATTTGGAACAAATATAAAACCTAACCCTCACCTTTTTATTTGCCTCATCAACCAATTACATGATACAAGGAATTGATGGATAATTTTAGGTTATAGAAATTTGGGAAATTTTGAGTTTGCACTCAACCTTTAAGCTCCTAATTTGACTTTATACCCCACTTTAAAAAAAATTAAGTTTACACCCCACAATCTCAATTTTCTGTTATAGTAAAAATGTCAGGACCATTTTACCCCCATATCTCAATTAATGGAGGTTGAATTTGTCAATATAGCATTGGAAACATGAGGGACCAAAACTTCACTTTAAAAACTCGAATTTAAACCCATAAAATAAGATTATCCGCCTAATTTTATTAAAAAATATATAAATTCCATATTTTTACTCCTCGTGCCTTGCCTCACATTCCTCACCATAGCACTCCAATAGTCACTCTGGGATGGCATAATCGGACAAGGACAATTGCCCAAAATAATCACCGGATCTAGAAGGCTTTGGTGGTAGCGCACGACAATGTGGAATTTTTTGTTGAAAGCAATCAAAAGATAAAACAAATGGCAATAGAATTATAAAAAAAATTCACCTTGGAATGTGAAAGAACATCCCTGGCTGTTTGGCTATTATGATGTTTGAAGTGGATCAAAATGGTAAGAAACAAAATTACGTCTTGCCAAAAATAAAAGGAATGTCAATAGCCAAACTCTAATATTTTATTAAACTAGACGAGTGAATTTTTTTATTTTTTTTGGTTCCCCACGGGGTGTCCGGGCCAGCTTTCGCGCACCTCGACTAATCCCCGCTCGCGGTTCGTGGCTGCCGCTGGCCAAGCATTATTTTGACAACGCCGGGGTTCGACCTTGGGAGCTCCAAGTCGACCCAAGGTTGTCCCAGTGACAGCCTTATACCACTGGGCCAAGAGGCTTGGTTAAAGTCTATTGTTCAATCTCTGCTGCCCCTTCTTCCTTATCAAAGCCCATGCGTATTTATGTATGCTTCACTATGTATTAAAATGCAATCCAAAGGTCAACACAGTTCTCATAATTTTTAATTTCTAACTTTATTTAAAAAATTTAATTAGATATTACAAGAAATGTTTGCTGAACAAATAATAATACTTGTCCATAATTCAATGTGGTGGACGCACACATTTTTTTTTCTAGATAAAAAAATATTGTAAAAAAATTAACATGAATTATGTGAAAGGTATTTTAAATTTTCCCAAAAAATATATCACTTTAGTTCTTAATGATAATTAATATTAAATTTTTTTTACGGATTTGAGCTAGTTTTGGTTACATTGATGGCATGCAACTCACGTGCCCAAATAAGGGGGATGATTGTAACATTGTTCACTTAGTTGACGGAGGGTTACAGAAAATTGAAACGATGGGGTGCAATCTTAAAAAACTTAAAAAGTGGGGTGCAAATTCAAATTTTGTTATAAAAGTGAGGTGGAACCTCGAAATTTCCCTTGAAATTTTTTACCATTTACAATATATTTAGAATTTTATGTAACGTGAAAAATATTTTAGTACGTCATCATGACATGAACAAATACATGTAATGTTTTCCACCTTGGAAATAAATGATATTAAATATCCTTTAAATACAGTTTTTACAAATTAAATTGCGATACATGAAAAAATGTAGTTGCGCATTCCCTATCCCTTAATTTCATGTTTGTTAACAAACACATTTTTTTTTATTTTGTTTTTCTGAAAGTAAATATATTAAGTGCTTCACTTCCTTCTTTTATTAACGATTATTTTACAACACAAATTTTTTAGATACAAGCGATGAATAATTCACAACCACTAAACATAGAACTAGAGTTCAAAAATTAGAGTGGACACAACAAACAGTTCCATAACCACTTCTATATCAATCGAATACAAGACGTTCTTACAAAAACAAAAAGAACATTGTGGCGAGTGTTTCTCTTCCTTTAATTTCATATTTGTTATCAAACAAGTTCTTTTTCTATTCTTCTATAGTAAATCAATGCTAAGATTAATTGATTTAAACCATATTCCCTAAACGTAACACTCGGCCTCCGTATCATTGAACGAAATAATGAAACGAAACCTTAAATTGGTTTATTTTCCAAATTTAATTGATGTTCTAAATTCAAAAGTTTGTTTTCTACGAACATTTGATGTTTTTGATTTTTAAGATTCATAGGTTTAATTTTCTTAGTTCAAAAATCTTTTCACAATGATTAATCATATTTACGCTAAATTCTTTTTTATTCACTATGGGATTTCCATACTTTATTTAAAGGTTCATAAATTTTTAAGGGTATTCCTGAATTATAAAAATCTTTTATTTCAACTTGATGATGTTTTCAATATCTACTTTCTTCTCATACTATAATCGAGAAAGCTAGTTCCAGCAAATTCTATCTTCAATCGACAACATTTTTTCAATCAACTTTTTCAACATAACTATTCATAAAGTGATTTAATAGAAACTTACTATTCATATACATTTTGGCTAAAGACAAGAAAATATTGTTAATGTACTAATAATAATGTCAAATTAGATCTGGGCTCTAGTCCAACTAGTAAAAATGTAAAATTGTAGTAATTCACACTAACAGTTAGTCCCTCCATCCTACCTAAGAACCATCTAGATCTACTCATTACTATAATAGAAAAAAAAAATTTGCCCAATTCAAAACCTTCATAAAGGAGTGGAGCCCACTGGTTATGTGTCCGAACCCCAAAAAAATAGTCATGGCGGATCTATGATTCATTCAAGTGCAAGATTAGTTAGGTGTCAGTGGTCCTAAGCCCATGATGCCGACTCGTCCCCTTGTTTTTCTTTTTCTTTTATTTAAATAAAAAATTAAAAAAGAGAGCAAAATTTTTATTATAAGATAATAGTGAATTAGTTGTCACATCTCTCTATACATAAATATTTTTTTATTATACGATGAAACTAGCATCCACATTTTCTTACATAGAGACCAGACCGTATTTATTTAACTTTAATTTTGTAGATTTTTTCAACTCACAACTTATTGCTTTACGAAAATAGTTTTATTCTTTATTTTTCATTTGTTTTTGGTGGTCCCTTGGCAGTTAAAAACATTACTCTTCACTATATCATATCTACTACCATTTTAAATATAAGCTTAATTTTGAAGTTAGCATCTTAATTTATTTTATATTAATACTTTTAAATATAGGTCTGTCTAACAAACCTAATATACTTTGGGCCGATTTTGGAATTTCTTGTTGGGTACAATTGTGTCGCCTTTGTCCACAATAGGATTTTCCATTTTAGTCCCCCAAGTCGCATAATTTTGCGTTTCCTCAAAATTTCTTATATAAGAAAAATTAGTGACCACGCATATCATTTTTTTATAGTGACTAAATAACTAGTATTAATTAACATTTACAAGCTCATATTTAAAATATTGTTTGCCTTTCGATAATAATTATATTTAGTTTTACATTAAAAATCTTATGTAGATACTCTTGACAAAAATCTTGATAAGAAAAAGGTTTTTTTGAGTTTGCCCCCTATTATTAATAAAAAACTCAACATACCCCATATTTTACTAATCATTTGACTTATCTTTTGCCCATTCACAGAATGCTAACTCCGTCCCTTTTTTAATTTCTTGGACCCTTCTACCCTTACCCTTCTGTTTACTATTCATCATCTTCTTCAAATGTTAAATACAAACATTGATTAAGCCAAAATATTGTATTTTTATACATATTTAGATGACTTAATATGCATGAATTTGATTCTAATTATCTTAAATTGTTAAGAATTGAGTTTTAATGATGAAATAGGATAGTATGTTTGTTTCTACAGCATTATAACCTTTAACAAGTTAAAAATGAACAAGAACGAACTCAGAAGCAAATTCTCCTAAAATTAGTCATTGCCAGTCAAATTCGGACCTGAATTGAGTTCAAGAAGTGAACCGAAAGGAAATTACAAGCTCAAGTATGAAGGGAGTTGATGGAAGAGATTAAGAGAAGCCAATAGAGTAGTTCTAAGCAAAGAAGAGTCATTTAAATCAAACCGAAAAATTTTCGGATGAAGAAGAGATTCACCGAGCGCAATGCTGATATTCTAGTCAATTCTTGTATTTATCCATGCAGAATTTGAAGAAAACTCCAGAAATAGAAGTTGTAGAACTCTAAGTTAGCTACGCATAGGAGAAAACTTTATATCAATCAGAGTTCGGAGCACAAAGTTATGATATAAATACAATCAGTATGCCAGTGGATCGGGTTTGAGCGCGAAAGAATAGATAAGTTCATGATGCAAATATTTATTGAATGGGGTTCTTAGCCTAGATAGAAAGTGACCATCTCTCTACTCATGCTTAGTCTAGTGTTCAAATTCCACGCCCAACAACTTAATTTTTTAAGTTGACCTGAGAATTTGAGCTGGCGACTTGATAGACGATAAAAGCTATTTTTAGCTTTTGGATTATTTTCATTTATTTTATTTATTTAATAAATTAGTTAGTTTGTTTTTGAATTTTAAAAGGTTGATGATTTTTTTAGGTTATAGGTTGTTTTTGGAGAGAACAATCGACAAATATAGAAGAATATCAACAAGTTAATTTTTTAAGCTGACCCGAGAATTTGAATTGGCGACTTGATAGAGGATAAAAACTATTTTTAGTTTTTAGATTATTTTCATTTATTTTATTTATTTAATAAATTAGTTAGTTTATTTTTGAATTTTAAAAGGTTGATGATTTTTTTAGGTTATAGGTTTTTTTTGGAAAGAATAGTCGACAGATATAGGAGAGTCGACATTCTTCAATAATTTCAAAACCCCTTATTGTCAGAGAGAGGTTTTCATTTATATTTTATTTTATTTCTTCCCTTTTAGCTTGAATTGAAGAAGAGACGAGTTAAATAATACTAGCATCGCAGTTTTTGATATTCTTCGTAACCGTAAGTTTCTTTCAATCTTTTTCTTAATTTCTTTCAATTAATGTTCATTAATGTTTTGATTGTTATTTAATTATGTGTTTGAATGTGATTGTTGATTGAAATTCATGTTTAATTTATACTCCCTCCGTCCTAAATTGCTGATCCCTCTTTTCATTTTTAGATGTCCCAAAATAAATGTCCACTTTTCATAAAAGATAAATACATACCTATTTTGCCCTTTTTACTTTCACTTTTCAAGAAAAAGTTATGAATAAAGAAAATGGTAAAAAAAAAGTCAATGTAAATTAATGATGTTGGTTCCTTAATAAGTTGAATTTCTCAAAAGGGACCAGCAATCTGGGATGGAGGGAGTAATTATTATTGGAATTTTTTGTAAAATCCCGCATAGAACCCTAGAAATTTGCATTTTCGTACTTTCATCATAATTTCTTCGTTTCTTGGCCTTTTTTGATGATCCACCTATCAAAACGACCGTATTTTAATTCTCTACAAAACCCTACTGATTTGGAGACTCAAATCCCAAATTTTTCAAAAGTCAGTAGGACATTTGTGTTGATGGAAGATTATTTATTTTTCAATAAGTGTTCAACCCATAATTTCTATTTTGCATATGTTCTTAATTTTCGATTGCTTTAAAATTTTGAGTACATTTATATGCTTATATTCTTAATAAAATTTTCATTATTGAATATAAATATGCTGTTTCATTTAATTATTTTACTATCCATGAATTTATTAGATATGTTTAGCTAGTTCGTTAATTAGGGATTCGTAAAGAACGAGTATGCCGACGCGGTAATTTTTTCGGAACCGAATTTAATTATAATTAATTTTTTATTAGTTAATAGGTCACTATAAATCTGATTTTTAATTAAATTATTATTCTAGTATGCTAATCACATATTTTTATAAGAAATTTGATAAAATCTTTTCGACAAAAAAACCAAATTAGTTTGAATCGTTGTTTTTGCGCTAAACCCTAACCGGTCGAATTAAAGAGCGGTCTATACTTTCTAAATTAATTGGTTATGTATCTTTTTAAATTTTATACTAGAGTGCGCTGTTTTCGGTAGTATTTTTAATCCTTACTTTTTGATACCGACATCGCCAATTTTGTATTTTCACCGCTCGTTTTAGTTCAAATTTAATTTTAATCATGTTTTAACCTATTTGAATTAAATTATGGCTTTTACTTAATATTTATAAACTCACGTTTAATAAAAAGTTTTGTAGTGTCAAGCACTACTCCACTTTAATAAACAAGTATTTTTGGTAAAATTAAGTAATGCGAATTGATTCCATAATTAGTATTGGTACGTATAGTTCATGTTACGCATGAATTATTGCGAAAAATACATGTTTATCGGATCAAATAGCTTGTGGAAAGTATGCTGATTTTCGAAGGAAAATTAATTAGAAAAGGATTCTCGGTTTATCGAATTGTCTGTTGTGTTGCCCGAAACTTATGGATACCTCTAGCGCTTTTTATTCTTAATTTTAGTTAAAGTTTTTTACACATTTAATTAATTTAGTACGCTGTTTTTATTATTCATTTTATTGAGCCTTTTTGCATGTTCATTCTATGTTAGTTTAGTTAATGATCTACATTCATTTCTTTCTATAATTTATCAATTTTTTTTCTTATCTTCCTCTTGAAAGAGACTTTTCTAACTCAAATAACTACTCTCTTTCCCGTGGATAGATATCGAATTTATCGAATATTTATTACTTGACCGACTACCTGCACTTGGGGTGTAATAACTCGTGTTGTTTTCGCCAAGTCAAACATGGTTTTACTATTCATCTTCTTCTTCAAATGTGAAATACAAACATGGGTTTACTATTCATCTTTTTCTTCAAAGATGAATCCAAAATAATTTCTAACAATAAGCCCAATTTCGAAATCCAAAATTGTTTCTATTAGTAAACCCAATTTACAAATCCAAAAATCGTTTACTATTCATCTTTTTTGCAAAGGTGAAATACAAAAATGGGTTTACTGTTCATCTTTTTCTTAAAAAATGAATCCAAAATAATTTTCAACAATAAACCCAATTTTGAAATCCAAAATTGTTTCTATTAATAAACCCAATTTAGAAATCCAAAATCGTTTACTATTCATCTTCTTCAAAGGTGAAATCCAAAAATGGGTTTACTATTCATCTTCTTCTTCAAAGATGAATCAAATATCGTTTCCACCAATAAACCCATTTTTGAAATCCAAAATTGTTTATATCAACCCATTTTGATACCTTATTTTCGAATCTAAAATCATTTCCATCAATAAACCCATTTTGGCACCCAATTTTCAAATACAAAATCGTTTATGTGAAAAAAATCCAAATGGATTGAGAAAGTGATTGAGTTTAAGAGAGGGGGAGAGAGAGATAAGGGTTTGATTTGTCGTAAGTTTGGAGAAAGAAAGTGAGGGTTAGGGTTTTTTGAAAAAGAAAATGAATACTAAAGGAAAAAATGGTCAAAAATGGACGGAGTTAAACACCCGTTAAAAGCGGGGGGGGGGGGGGGGGGGGGGGGGGTAAGTCAAACGATTAGTATAATAGTGGGTATGTTAAGTTTCGTATTAATAATATGGGGCAAACTCAAAAAAGCCCTAAAAAAAGTTTGAAGCTAATCCGTGATTTGTGCGGTTTTTTTAACAAATTTATTTGTGTTTTTCAATATGTGAAAATTGCATGACTAGTCTTTCTTCAAAATGTTAGTTTGGGCTTAAACCTGAGACCTGTTTTATGTAGGCACAAGTTCTTAACTCTATCCAGTCAACACGTAGAAAGGATAGTCTTAACTTTTGTCAAAGGCAAAAATGTAATTACAAATTCTAGAGGGATAAATTGTAAAACAATTTGGCCAAAATTTATTCATCAAACTACTTTAATAATATTTTTTACCAAGGTATTTCTACAATTCAACTCTTTTTAAAAACATGGTAATTTTGAACAATGGCTTTACAACTAGTGCCACCAAATATCCCATTTCAAATTTGAGAGCAAAAAGTCCAAAATTCAAACATGACTTGAATGCAACATTGCACATGAATTTTAGTGGATGAAACTACCTAGTTGTAAATGGACCAAAATGAAAGTTTGAAACTAATACGTATTTTAACATATGAAAATTATATGACTAGTATTCTTTTAAAATATATGTTTGCCTATATTATTAGATACTATTTGAACTTAAATTTGGGACTTATTATATATTGGCATAAGTTCATAATCACTCTATCAAGCTAGCATGTAGAAAGGCTAATCTTAACTTTCATCAAAATAGAAAAGATGCAATCATAAATTCAAAAGGGAAAAATTGTGAAATAATTTGGCCAAAATTTATTCATCAAATACTTGCAGTCTTGCAATCTTATATAATACTAGGGTATGCTTGTGTTATCCGGCACGGTGAAATAAATATAATCTGATAAAGTAAAAAAGAGTAATGTGTGATGAATCTAGATAAACAAATATCAATCATTCTATTTTGAATCAATTGTCTAGCCTAATTTAATGTTTTGAACAATCGAAACGTAGGTTCGATATATCTTCATGCTAGAAAAAACTAAAAGTATATTGGATTTAACCGACTTGTTTTTGATTTTTTTAAATCTTTTAATCATATTTTTTTATTTGGATAAAATAATCTTTTTAACAAATTAAACTCAAGGTCAGATGTGAAAATAATCTAACAACATCTATCAGTATGATTTAAAAATAATCTAAAAATTGGACTAATGTATCGTGAATACTCCTAAAAACAATAAACTCAGATGGTCAATAATGTACAAACACAAAAAGTACGTCTTTAAATGTTACTCAATAATTTTTTTTTACATAATTCTATATTCATGATGGATCTTGTTTAATGATATTGATTAGTAAATTTTAAATATTAAATTTTTATTTTAAATCTTTTATTTTAAGTTATAACATTTTTAATGTAGAAAAATTATTGGTATGTGAGAGTTTATTTTTTATATATTATTAGTGTGAGTATTTTAACTTTGATGTAACATCTTGATGTGTATATAATATTCATTTAAGGGTGCAGAACTAATGCACATTATAATATATGTATTTTTAACCATTATATTTTTATAATTTTAAGAAAAAAATTTAGTCAAAAATTATACTTTGTGATATAGATTTTTCACCAAGTGTATTAGCAGAAGTCAACTCTTTTTCAAATATCCTAATTTTGAAAATTTGAATTGCAGGAACGAAAATTAAATAAAGAAAGAGAGTACACCGGGTTGAATCGCGGACTAGGTCGCTCTCTTTAAGATGTTTCGCGGCTCTGCCCGGAATTGTGCTAGCAGTTCAGTAATCACCATGCCGTCCCCAGGATGAAACAG
The DNA here is from genome assembly GCA_021464415.1 of Lonicera japonica. Classification (NCBI taxonomy): domain Eukaryota; kingdom Viridiplantae; phylum Streptophyta; class Magnoliopsida; order Dipsacales; family Caprifoliaceae; genus Lonicera; species Lonicera japonica. The sequence continues at coordinate 44,429,798 of CM038465.1, read as the reverse complement.
CCCAGATACTCTTTTATACAATCGACATGCACCACAGTTGATCGTTTGACAAATACTCTCAAATTCGTGCTCGAAATCGGTAAACCTTTTACCATCGAAGGCAAAAAAAAATTCTAGGGTTTTTGAATGTTTTTCTTTTTTTTTTGAAGAAGAGATTGATCATGAAGAGAATTTTTTTCGTATTCGATATTTCAAAAAAAAAATAAAAACGGTAGGATAATAATAAAAATCCGTTCAGTTGAAAGATTCACGGAGACGTGGAGAGAAAAATTGGGAGCCGTTTAGAAGTGGTTTGACCACTTTTGAAATTTGAAAAATAAATTTCGAAATAAATTTTATTTAACAATGAAAATTTTCTAAAACTATTTTGTATAAAAAATTTATACATTGCACAAGACAAGCCCAAAGCCCGAGCCCGGCCCGAACAGGCCCGGAGCAGGTCGATTGGCGCGCGCACGTGTGGTGAACCACATTCATCCAAGTCCTCACCCAATAGCACAAAATTCTAATGCCCAAAGGGCTCAAGCCCTTAAGCAAATTTTCCCATATAAAAATCCATGAAAGGTTTTTTTTTTCTCCTACGTGGGACTTGGGAAAACACCAACCTTGCATTGTCCAAGTTTTTTCTCAAATACACAATGCTCCAACATGTGAGTATCATATTTTCTTCATTTAAATTTTGTCTTTTGAAAGACTGTGTGGTTGTAATAAATGATGAAGTAGTTGACAAATTTTTTATTCGGTTAATTTGTTGGGGATGGCGATAGGTCGTTCAATAGTAAGATATTTTTACTTTAAATTTGAAGTTTACGCCTTCAAGTCTTGTTAACTATTGTTTTAAATAAAATAATAAATACATGAATAAAATAAGAAATTTACATAAATTTAGTGTTATAACTTCTTTCAATGTTTTTCCTTTTATATTAACTGGACATAAAACACACACATCTTAAATTCCATGCATGAATAGATATAAGTTACAATTAATAAAAAGTAATAAACTACAGAGTTATGTCTAATTAATTGTTTGATTATTTATTACTAACAAATAAATTGTGCTTTCGAACCTTAGCACCAACACATTTTATCGCAACATCAATAATAACAAGGGCAAAATAGAAAAATTACAAAAATTAATGTAATAACCGAATCTTACTACTTGTTATTTATGTATAAAGATATATATATATATATATATGTTGGGCAAAAAAAGATTTTTACTAAATCTACATCTTTAATTTCTTGTAGATTTAGTACAAAAAAATATTAACACAGCTTGCAAATTTAATGCAAAAATAGAACTATACTAAAATATATATCTTAAGTTGTACGCTTATTTAGTACAAAAACGTATTCGCACTAATATCTATATTGTTATTTGATAGTGGATTTAATGGAAATATATATTCATTAAAATTTATATCTTAAGTTGTCATCCAAATTTAGTAAAAAAATATATTTGCATTGCTAATGTTCCATTGAGTTCGCTAGTGAAATTCCTAGCATTCCAGCAAAGTGGTAGCGAAGTGTGGGGATTTTGTTTCTTTACTACAAGCGATAGATAAAGATCAAATGTTCGAAACAGAGAGTTATGAGCGAGAGACTTGAATCATTACCTTTTTAGGACTTAATTAGCTCCTCTCCATTACTTTTCAATCCAATTCCGTCCAAAGGGGTCTTGTTCGAAATAGGCTCAAAAGTGTGAAAATAAAGAATTTACTAACCTTAAAATGAACATTTTAACAATCATTATTTGTACACCAAATAAAAGATTATTGGTTGGCACTTGTAGCATATATTAGATGATCACCACAACACATAAATCCACAATAAAATTTGCCATGGACAAAAGGATAACGTATACTGTTTTGTAATTTGGAATCGTAAGTTTTCTCATTAAACTTTGAAGTTGTCGTTTAATACTATAAACATGTCATTTTTTACTATTATGTTCCTCTTCATGATGAAATCTTCTTTGTCTGGCATAAGATCTACTAAACTCCTTAGTTGCAATAACTTCATCACATTATCCCTATTGAGCAATAACCAATCCAATCTCTGTGTATCATTCCAACCTCTTAATAGCTCTCCATTGTTGCATTTATCTTGTTTTGAATATATTTATTAGCTTAGAAATGATTCATTGTTATAGAGTTGATAAATAACTACAATTAAATATGGGACAATTCTAATAAATTAGTAAAAGCAATTAAGTCATTTATTCATATAATTATTAGATTAAATTATAATTAATGTATTATTTATCCCTGGGCTAAAAGAAAAATAAATGGGTAAAAACAAAATTTTGGGTTATATACTAATTTGACAAACGTAATGGGTTTGAATAAGTGTTGTGAATGTTTTAATTACTTGTAAGTGCACGAATCGGTACTAGTATAGCTTAGGTAAGAGCGAAGTCGAACCCTAGGGACTTGACGGACAGAACGTATGTATCTCTCTCACTAATTCTTATTAATTCCTAATCTAACTTAAAAATTAAGTGGGGTGATGGAAAACGAATTTTTAAGTTCCTGGCAACGGCGCAAAAAACTTGTTGTGAATGTTTTAATTACTCGCAAGTGCACGAATCGGTACTAGTATAGCTTAGGCAAGAGCGAGGTCGAATCCTAGGGACTTGACGGATGAAACGTACGTATATCTCTCACTAATTCTAATTAATTCCTAATCTAGCTTAAAAATTAAGTGGGGTGGTTTATCAACTAAAAATACGAATAAAATAATAAAAATACTAATAAAATAATCAATTAATAAAATACGAGAGTGGCGAAATTATATATTTGATATTATGTTCCTAATATTCATACTCAAACAACTCTACTCTCTGTCTCGCACTAATTTAGTTTCTCAACTCTATTTGATACAGAAAATAAAATCAATTAAGCTCAATTAAATTTTAAAATCCAATTATTAATTCTTCCACAGCCAAACGTATGTATAAAATCAAAACACTCACTATATCCGTCAAAACATAATTTATATCTGCTTTTAACAAATCATGAACTGAATCCAACAAATCATAATGAGAATCCAATCTTATTTTTATTAATTAAAATAGGCATTCAATAGAAAAAATTATTTTTAACATTAAAGCATTAAATTGGTAAAGTCAATTGGCATAAATACGTACAAGAGAATCAATCAAATATACTCATCCTCAATTCTAAAAAATAACCTAACTTAGCATGCTTGCAATTGAAACACAATAAATAATTAAAGAATTCATAAATAATAATTAAAGTACTTACTTGGGTACGCACGAATAAATTAAAGAATAACAATTTGAATTAATGGCATAAGATAATTCACACAAAAATAAATAAAGTACTGTTCGGTTACTATGATGTCGATAATGAAGAAAACAAAGAGAGAAAGAAAAAAAAGGATTTTTTGAGTTTGCCCCCTATTATTAATTCGAAACTCAATATACCCCCTATTCTACTAATCGTTTGACTTCTCCTACCAGCTCTTAAGAGATTGCTAACTCCATCTATTTCTTAATTTTTTGGACCATTCTACCCCTCTGTTTACTATTCATCTTCTTCTTCAAAGGTGAAATACAAACATGAGTTTACTATTCATCTTCTTCTTCAAAGATAAATCCAAAATAATTTCTAACAATAAACCTAATTTCGAAATCCAAAATTGTTTATATTAGTAAACCAATTTACAAATCCATAAATCGTTTACTATTCATCTTCTCTTCAAATGTGAAATAAAAAAATGGGTTTACTATTCATTTTCTTCAAAGATGAATCCAAAATAATTTTCAACAATAAACCAAATTTCGAAATCCAAAATTGTTTATATTAGTAAACCCAATTTACAAATCCAAAAATCGTTTGCTATTCATCTTCTTCTTCAAAGGTGAAATACAAAAATAGGTTTACTATTCATTTTCTTCTTCAAAGATGAATCCAAAATCATTTTTAACAATAAACCCATTTTTATACTCAATTTCGAAATCCAAAATTGTTTTCATTAGTAAATCCATTTTCATACCCAATTTACAAATCCAAATCCGTTTACTATTCATCTTCTTTTTCAAGATGAATCTAAAATCGTTTCCAAAAATGGGTTCACTATTTACCTTCTTCTTCCTAAGAAATTCAACTATTGTTTTATAATTTTCTCTCTCTAAATAAAAACCCAAAATCTCTAAATATTATATATATATATATATCTAAACCCATTGTTCATCTCCACCGAATTTGGCGATTTTGGGTTTGCTTCTCCGGCGATTTCTTCAACCGAATTTTTAGAAACTTCGATTTGGAATTAGTTTAACACGTAGAGAGAAATCGAGGTGACGAGAGAAGAAAGATGGAGGTGAAGAAATAGAGGAGTGTGGTGTTTTAAAGAGAGAAAAGAAAGAATAAGATTTGAGTTTTCTTTTTCTAAAGAAGATGAACAGTAACATAAGGTAAAATGGTCAGACGGAATTTGTTTTGGACAGAGTTAGCAATCTGTTAAGAGCTGGGGGGTAAGTCGAACGATTTGTAAAATATGGGGTATATTGAGTTTCGAATTAATAATAAGGGGCAAACTCAAAAAATTCAAAAAAAAAAAAAGAGTAAATAAAGGTGTGTCCCTTTGATTGAGTGCTACGGCTGCAATTTATAATTGATGATTATGATTCCAATTCTAAGGCTTTAATTGGCTGAATGAGCTTGCTGGGTTTTTGGAAAATGGGCTGTGATTTAATTGAATGGGCTGCTGCTTTAACTTGCATATTGGGCCAATTATCTAATTAATCAGATGGGCTCGCTGGAATTAATATTTTTGTGCACTGATCTTATTTCGGCTATAACTTTACGTTCCGAACTCCGATTGATACAAGGTTTTTGTCCACACGTAGATAACTCAAAGATCTAGAACTTTTGTCTCTGAAGTTTTCTTCAAATTCTGTATGGATTAATGCCAGAAATTTCTTGAACACAGGCCTTGTGCGTGGTCAATATTTTCTTCATTCGAATACTTCTCAATTAAATTCCAAATACTTGAAAAGCTCCAAAAACATCACAAATGTAATAATACATGCTCTCCAAGATATATATTAATGCCCTACAATGTACCAATTTCTTGGCATGTCAATAAGAGACCCTTAAAATAATGGGTCAAATACTAATTTGCTATTTCATCATCATCTTCTTCTTCTTCTTTCTGATGTTACTCCATTAACCACGAAGGTGCTTCCAAATTGCCATTTGGATCTTTTTCTTCCTTCATACACACACACGCAGAGGAATCTATGGAGAAATTGAAAGAATTTAAAAAAAAAAATATATATATATATATAAGTTCATACGAGTGTGCCATAGCCATATGTTTTTTTTTTAAAAAAATAAAATTGTAAGAGCCTAGGACACCCGTATCGCTTATACAAGTACATCTCACCCGTATGAATAAAATTTAGGTATACGGTAAATTTGTTCTCTCTCTACCATACCATACTAAGTTTGTCTATCAAATTTTGTCGATGTGGCTAAGGGTATAGTAAACTAATATCAATTTACCATACCCACTACGGATTATTTAAAAGGAGACCAAATACTTTATCCTTCAACTACCATCCACAGAAGAGGATAGCACCTCCAAGCCAAGTGGCGGCTCGAGCTAGGATTTGACAATAAAAAGGCAAAAGATATATATATATATATATATATATATAAGGATAATAATCTAACTAAAATACTAAATATACATAATTTTGAACTGAAGTATAAAAATAAAATGCATCTATCTTTGCTTTTAACTATAAATTCTTGAGAATATAAAATAAAATAAGCAAAGTGCAGTTTTTCTTCTAAACTTTAAGGGCAAAGTCTAAATTCCTACTTATTAATTTTTTTTTCTTTTAAAAAACAATTAAAAAACCTAAATTGATTTCAAAAATAGCTTCCAAATGTCCAAGCTATTGATCATTTCAAAAGTCAAGACCAACTTCCCCACCCACCAATGAGTGTGGGAAGAGACAACATTGAGAAAAGTAATCAAAGATAATTACTTCTTTTTTCTTTTCTTTTTTATGTCATATCTTATTTGTAGGGGAGAGTGGGAAGTGGGGCCTTCAATCATGAGAAACTTCAATTTATTCGTTGCTATTGCTTCCAACATCAATAAATGGTAAATATCATGTTTATGTAGATCGAACTTATAACACTCTTAACTTTCATCGGTTAAAGGGAATTACATTTGAGTTTTGACTACAACTTTTATGTTTAAAAAGAATTTAATTATAAAACTTCATATATAAAATTTTATTGGAGTTTAATTTATCAAATGTCTTGCTAAAACTTAACTTTTGTGTTTAAAACAACAATTTATGATGGATAGTGTTATTATCAAAGCAATTATCCCTATTATTAAAATAACGTACAACTTTTAAAATATTTGGGACAAACTTTTAAAAGTAGTAATATGTCCTACCAAAGTGCTTTAATAAAGAAATAATTCGTTTGAAAATAGGTATACTCGTTATCATGATTTTAAAAAAAAAGTATAAAAACTTGAACTAATCGAGTATGGCAAGTGAATGATATTGTACAAAAAGATGAGTGAGTTACTATTGTATACATGTAGGTGTCATATTGTATGTCTCCATAAAATATCTAACATCTTTAATAACCAAAATGTATTTTTGGAGACAATAAGAATTTGTATTCTCAAATATTTTAAGGCATCTTCAACAAATAGTAGTGTAAAAATAAATGTTTAAATCCTATGTGTCAACTCATTTCTATGCAAAACTTTTAAGAAAAAGCATGCTCCAATAATTGATTTGTAAACTTTTGTGTAAAATTTAAAATAGTCAATTTGACACCAACACATGTTAAATGTCATTTTATGTAAATTTCCTAATTTTTTAGTTGAAATTTTTTATTCATAATTTATTAGTTACATACAATGAATTTTGTTTATAGAGATATATGAGTATATTGCAAATATATATTTTTGATTAAAAGTTATTACATTTTATAACTTAGTAAAAAAATTTATGAGAGAGAGGTGATGTAGCGGAATATATTGGATCGATGTGTATTTTACACAAAACCTAAATACCATCTTTATGGTGTTGAAACTACAAAAGAGGGGAATGTGATTGTCCCATTACAAAAAATTACAATAAATGCACATCATTATTTGAATAAAATAACAAGTTAACTTTCATTTGGAACAAATATAAAACTGAACCCTCACCTCTTTATTTGGCTCATCAACTGATTACATGATACAAGGAGCTGATGGATAATTTTAGGTAATTGAAATTTGGGAAATTTTGAGTTTGCACTCCACCTTTAAGCTCCTAATTTGACTTTATACCACTTTTTAAAAAATTTAAGTTTACACCCCCACAATCTCAATTTTATGTTAGTCTCTGTTATAGTAAAGATGCCAGGACCAATTTACCCCCATATCTCAATTAATGGAGGTTGAATTTGTGAATATAGCATTGGAAACATGAGGGACCAAAATTACTTCACTTTAAAAACTCAAATTTAAACCCATAAAATTTATAAGCTTATCCGCCTAATTTTATTAAAAAAATATAAATTCCAAATATAGTTTCGTTCCTCACCTCTCTCCTCACATTCCTCACCATAGCACTCCAATAGTCACTCCAAGATGGCATAGTCGGCCATGGACAATTGCCCAAAATAATCACTGGATCTAGAGGGTTTTGGTGGTAGCGCACGACAATATGAAATTTTTGGTTGAAACAATCAAGAAATAAAATGAAAAGCAATAGAATTATAGAATATTTTCACCTTGGAATGTGAAAGAACATTCCTGGCTATTTGACTATTATGATGTTTGAAGTGGATCAAAATGGTAAGAAAAAAAATTACTTGATGTCAAAATAAAAAGGAGTGTCAAAAGCCAAACCCTAATATTTTATTAAACTAGACAAGTGAATTTTTTTGAGTTAGGGAAGAAGTCTATTGTTTGACCTCTCCCACCCCTTCCCCCATATCAAAGCAAGTGCATGTTCGTGTATGCATCAATATGTATTAAAACGCAATCTAACAGTCAACACAGTTTTCATAATTTTTAATTTCTAACTTTATTTAAATTTTTTAATTAGATATTACGAGAAATGTTTGACGAGCAAATAATACTTTTGCATGATTCATTGTGGTGGACGTACACTTTTTTTTTTCTAAATAAGAAAATATTGTAAAAAAATTTACATGAATTATGTGAAAGGTATTTTAAATTTTCCCTAAAAATATATCACTTTAGTTCTTATAAAAAACAAAATATATCGCTTTTAGTTCTTAATGATAATTAATTTTCATGGATTTGAGCTAGTTTTGGTTACATTGATGGCATGCAACTCACGTGCCCAAATAACGGGCATGATTGTAACGTACATTGTTCACTTAGTTAACGGAGGGTTACAGAAAATTGAAACGATGGGGTGCAATCTTAAAAAACTTAAAAAGTGGGGTGCAAATTCAAATTTTGTTATAAAAGTGAGGTGGAACCTCGAAATTTCCCTTGAAATTTTTTACCATTTACAATATATTTAGAATTTTATGTAAGGTGAAAAATATTTTAGTACGTCATCATGACATGAACAAATACGTGTAATGTTTTCCACCTTGGAAATAAATGATATTAAATATCCTTTAAATACAGTTTTTACAAATTAAATTGCGATACATGAAAAAATGTAGTTGCGCATTCCCTATCCCTTAATTTGATATTTGTTATCAAACACATTTTTTTTTATTTTGTTTTTCTGAAAGTAAATCTATTAAGTGCTCCACTTCCTTTTTTTTTATTAACAATTATTTTACAACACAATTTTTTTAAATACAAGCAATGAATAATTCACAACCACTAAACATAGAACTAGAGTTCAAAAACTATAGTGGACATAACAAACAGTTCGATAACCACTTTCATATCGATCGAATACAAGACCTCCTTATTACAAAAACAAAAAGAGCACTATGGCGAGTGTTTCTCTTTAATTTCATATTTGTTATCAAACAAGTTCTTTTTCTATTCTTCTATAGTAAATCAATGCTAAGATTAATTGATTTAAACCATAATCCCTAAATGTAACACTCGGCCTCCGTATCATTGAATAAAATAATGAAATGAAACCTTAAATTTGGTTTATTTTTCAAATTTAATTGATGTTCTAAATTCAAAAGTTTGTTTTCTACAAACATTTGATGTTTTTGACTTTTAAGATTCATAGGTTTAATTTTCTTCGTTCAAAAATCCTTTCATAATGATTACTCATATTTATGCTATATTCTTTTTTATTCACTATGGGCTTTATATACCTTATTTAAAGGTTCTTAAAATTTTAAGAGTATTTCTGAATTATAAAAATCTTTTATTCAACTCGATGATAATTTCTACACCTACTTTCTTCTCGTATTATAATGGAGAAAGCTAGTTCCAGCAAATTCTATCTTTAACCGACAACATTTTTTCAATCAACTTTTTCAACATAACTATTCATAAAGTGATTTAATAATACCTTACTATTCATATACTTTTTGACTAAAAACAAAACTTTTTTTTCTTTACAAGAAAGTACTGTTAATGGACTACTAATAGTGTCAAATTTGATATGAGCTCTAGTTCGACTAGTAAAAATGTAAAATTGTAGTAATTCACACGAACCACTAAAGTTCGATCTCAGGTCCCTCCATCTTACCCAAGAACCATCTAGATCTACTAATTACTGGTATTGAAAAAAAAATGCTCAATTCAAAACCTTCATAAAGGAGTGGAGCCCACTGGTTATGTGTCCAAACCCTAAAATAATAGTCATGGCGGATCTATGATTCGTTCTAGTGCAAGATGAGTTAGGTGGTCTTAGGGGCCCATGATGCCAATTGGTCACCTTGTTTTTCTTTCTCTTTTATTTAAGTAAAAAATTGAAAATGAGAGCAAAATATTTATTATAAAATAACAGTGAATTAGTTGTCACATCTCTCCATAAATAAATATTTTTTGATTATATGGTGAAACTACAATCCACATTTTTGTACATAGGACCTCTCACTTAAGGTGACTAGATCGATTGGGTATTTATTTAACTTTAATTTTGTAGATTTTTTTAACTCACAACGTCTCGTTTAACGAAAATAGGTTTATTCTTTATTTTTCTTTTGTTTTTGGTGGTCCCTTGGCAACTAAAAACATTATTTTTAACTATATCATATCTACTACCATTTTAAATATAAGCTTAATTTTGAAGTTCGCATTTAAATTTATTTTATATTAATGCTTTTAAATATAGGTATGTCTAACAAACATAATATACTTTGGGCCAATTTTGGACTTTTCTTGTTTGGTACAATTGTGTCGCCTTTGTCTATAGTAGGATTTTTCCCTTTTAGTCCCCGAAGTCGCATAATTTTGCGTTTCCTCAAAATTTCTTATATAAGAAAAACTAGTGACCACACAATCATTTTTTTATAGTGACTTTATATTTATCTTAGGACTAAATAACTAGCATTAACATTTACAAGCTTATATTTAAAATATTGTTTGCCTTTCGATAATAATTATTTTCAGTTTTACATTAAAAATCTTATGTAGATACTCTTGACAAAAATCTTGATTAAAAAAAAAGTTTGAAGCTAATCCGTGATTTGTGCCTTTTTTTTAATTATTTTTTTAATAAATTTATTTGTGTTTTCTAATATGTGAAAATTACATGACTTGTCTTTCTTCAAAATGTTAGTTTGAACTTAAACCTGACACTTCTTGTATGTAGGCTCAAGTTCTTAACTCTATCCAGCCAATACGTAGAAATGATAGTCTTAACTTTTGTCAAAGTGTAAAAATATAATTACAAATTCTAGAGGGATAAATTGTAAAACAATTTGGCCAAAATTTATTCATCAAAACTACTTTAATAATATTTTTCACCAAGGTATTACTAAAAGTCAAGTCTTTTTAAAATCTTGTAATTTTTACAAAGGCTTTCAAATTTGAGAACAAAAAGTCCAAAATTCAAATATGACTTGAATGCAACAATGCACATGAATTTTAGTGGACGAAAATGCCCGGTTGTAAATGGACCAAAATTTCTTATTCGATTTTTTGATATATATGGTTAGAAATATATGTATTGTTCTCTCTATATGCATCTTTACCCATCTTGATTTTTACACAATTCACATGCATCTTCCTCGCTAAATCATTATAATAATTATAATACATCTTCAATTTTTTTGTTTGTATTATATGTACTATTAGAAAACTCTCTGGTGCCATCTTCACTAGAAATCACCATCTTCTCTGCAAATATTTTTTGTATGTATTATATGCACTGCTCATTAATTTATTAATTTTTTTTTTAGAAAACTCATTAATTTATTGCACACATGAACCACTTTAAAGATATATATATATATATATATATATATGAAAATTTTCAAATAAGGAGTAGACCTTACGGATTGATCCTTTTTACGACACTTTTGGGTTGTAAAAACAATTCCTTTTTACGACACTTTTGTGTCATAAAAACACTTTCCAAGTGTTTTTACGACGCAAAAGTGTCGTAAAAAACCCTGTGAGAATCCGCAAATGCGACCCCAGAGTCTCAGCCTCTTGTTTGAGAGTCTGAAACATCGGAAAGGATTCCGTTGTTCCATTTGCTTCTATGTGTTGATAATTCATATCGTGTGTCCCTCTATCCTATTTCTAGATGCAAGAGGGTTTGTTCAAAATCGCCAGTACGTTTTACAAGAAAACGGACAAAATAGTTGTGTAAGAAAAAAGGCTACATATAAGCCTTTTTTTACACGTTTGTCTACAAAACCAGGATTCTATAAGGTTTGGGAACTATATTACGGGTTGGGAAGGTATTAAGCACCCATTCCGCCCTTTCGGTCTCTAGTGGTTTTATATATTTATTCTATGTTGAAAAACTTGGATGCTTTTACTGATATTCTACTATTTTCTGGAAATAACTAATGAAAACCTGATTTAGGGAAAAACGGGAAAAGGGATGAAAACCTTGTATTCCGTGATCCAATGTCTTGGTTTTGTTGAAATCTGATTATTAGTGACAAAAGTTTATTTTATCAATTTTGAAATGAGAGTGATTCGGTATTGTTTCCTCAGATAACAATATCAATTATCTCGTTTGTTTAATTTAGAAAAGATCGGATCTTATCGGAATTGATTTGATATGGAATTGAACTCTTGAGGATAGTGTATCAGATACATTACAGTCTATATGGAAGAAAGAATACATCTGAGTTTAATTCCTAAGTAAGTTTTATCAATCCGGGTTTTGAAAACTTGGTTTTAGGCGGATGATAAATGGTCTTACTTCTTCTGGTTTTACAAATGATTTTATCAAATTGTTTTGTTTAAAAACGACATAATATCAGTAACTTGACAATAAGTTTATCCAGCTAGAAAGTGGACAGAGCAACAGATAAAAAGAGTCTACAAAACAACTCAAATGGAAGTAAATGCTTTCGATTTATGTTGCCCCAAGCAAACCAACTCCCTACTCACTTATAATACTTCCGAAAATAACATGTACATATATATATATATATTTAAACTTAAATAAGAGTTTAAACAAGTCTATAAAATACAATAAAACTAGTATACATATATCTTATTTAATTACTATAAGAGACTTTAGTTATCTTTCCGACGATATGTATAAGAGTAAAAGAGAGAAAATATAATATGGCAGAGAAGACCTTCGGCAGATATTAGCTTTCCTCTTAGAAATATTTCCAGCGGTCTGACTCTAGAAGGTGGCACTCCGGTGCCAAGATTAGATTCGAGACTCTTGCAGAAATAAATGTTATCACAGATGCTTCCGGAAAATGCTTAAAGATTAGAAAATATGAGAGAGAATAAGGTGTTTTGGTGTAGAAACCGTGGTGAGAAGTTGCCGTCTAGAACCCATGGGGGTGCTGCCTTATTTATAGTGCTCGGGAGGGTTTGTCGCTTCATTCCCCAACTTTATCTGTTTGTCGCGCGACGTATCTGTTTGTCGTGTGACATATCTGTTTCATTGTACCTGTTTGTCGCGCGACATATCTGTTTGTCGTGCGATAAACGACTGAAGTGATGGGTTCTAACACTATGATGTGTCAGAAAGTGGTTGGTCGGGGTCAGAGGGGTCTGTCGTGCGACAGAAGGAAGATTGTCGCGTGACATTTGGATCTGTCGCGCGATAATCCCTCTTTAAAACAGGCTTGTTTGGACAACAAACCCTTTAGGGGCAGTTTCAGGTGCTCGGGTGGGTCCCGGGCCCCAAGAACTGTACTCCTCGATGGTTGTTACGGTTCTTGTGGGGATCACAGATCGGGGTGTCTACAAACCCCAATTCCTAAGGTATGGACCATACTAGAAATGCTCTGTATATATATACACTAGTTTTTTAACCCATGCAATGCACGGGTGCATTTATAAATTTATGTATATACATATTTTACTTTTAATTATTTTTTTTATTAGATGGATTCTAAATTAAAGATATATAATTATTCTTTTCAATTGTAAGAGTTCCATAAAAACAACGGAAAGGGATTGAAGGGCTATTATCAAATAATAACATTAGAAATTTAGTGCAAGACTCATATAAAAGAAAGAAAATATTAAAGTCTTGTTAAAATCTAATAGTATATATATAAATAAAATGCAATAAATATAAATAGACGGTGTAGCTAAATATAAATAAGGGTGTTCTTAAATACACCCACATAATATGTCTTCTCACCCCACCAAAAGCCAAAGTAATGTTAATCTTAACTTAAAAAATAGCGTAAAACCCTTTCTTCTCACCCCACTTTATATACTTTGGAAAAACTGCCATTAATTTATCATCTTACCCATTTAAAATTTTAAAAATAAAAAATTAATTAAAAAATTTTATTCTTTCCAACAAACAAGCATCTACTATTTTTACTTAATTAAATATATCTCATATATGTAAACTTATAATAAGTATTCTCATAATTTATATAGGATGTAAGACTCTTATTTTCACTTGCACCATCACGATAACATTTTCAATAATGTTTTCCTTAATTTATTCAATCTTTTTTTTGTGCATGCATGTAGAGCTCAATAAAACTCATATTAAGTTATTTAATGTCAAAGTTAAAGAAATGCAGTGTTAACATGTGCCTAATATGTCATGAATATATATATATATATATATATAAATATGTATTGTATGTTGTGCTTTTATTGTTTCAATATTTATTTTGATAAAATTATTCTTAAAAAAATATTGAAAAAGGAAATAGTTTGGTGAGAAAATCTCTATCATTTTAATATTTTGTAAGAAAATCGTTTTCTTAACTCTCCAAAAAATTAAATATCATAGAAATTAAAAGTTACAAAATATTTTAATAAAAACTATTTTATTTTTTCAATTCATTTTTCCCCTTTCACAAAAGATAATATATATTTACAAACAACAAATTGATCTTTTAATGTTTTTAGTATAGTAAATTAAGTATTATATTTACTTATTTGATAAAGATAAAAATAAAATTTGTAAATAAATTTGAAATATGAATAATAACCATTTAAGAGTAATAAACAATAAAAGATTATATAAAATATCATATAATTACTAAAACTGTATTTATGACAATTAACATTTTGTATCTTGGAAGTGCAATTTAGATGAAATTTTTAATAAAAATTATTAAGAACGATGTAAATTTTATTTATTAATAAAAAAATTAATATTATTTAATATTTTTACTTTTAGCGACGAAATTTTACTGTCCCTGTATTGTTTCAGTAAACTCACCCCACCGCTGGGGTGAAATGCAAAATTTTGTAAAGATTTGATGGGGTGAGAAGACTGATTTTGGGGATACATTTAAGAACACCCTATAAATTATATATATATATATATATATATATATAATCTAACAGTATATATATAAATATAATGTCATAAATAATATTACACATGGCAACTAAAGACATTTGTTAACATTTAATACTATAAATATAATGCAATTAATTATATTACACATGGCAACTAAACACATTATTTAACATTTAATGCAATAAATTTTCTCACTTCTCTCATTATATATATATACTATTAGATTAGATTTGTTTTGTATGTATTGTCCTGCACACATGACCTTACCATCTACTAGAAAACTCATTAATATATTGCACACAGCAGCAATTTTTTGTTTTCTCTTCTTGCTAGGCACAATTATCGAGATTGCACTATCATTCTTTTCTGTTTTTTTTTCTTCTTCTTTGCCGAGCACATTCTTTTTTTCTTGGTCTTTTATTGTTGATTAATTTTTGGTTTCTAGCAATATATGTACCTTAATTAATATTTCTTAATTAATTTATCAACGTTGGCATAATTTGTTACTTCAATTTCCTTAATATATATATACCTTAATTAATTAGCTATATGGCAACCGAGAGATATGTTACGTTTTCTTCTATACTTGCCTACTTAAATATTGTACATAAATTTTGGTTATATGAGTATTTATTTCTTTGTTTAATTATTTCTATTGCGCTATACTATTGGTGTTTTATTTTATGTATTTTTTTTTATATATAGAGCTTATACTATGTTTAATTTATGCTGGGACTAATAATAATAATAATAATAATGAGTATTATTTATTAGAAGTATATTAATTATTCTTATTAATAATATAGTATTATATGTATATTAATTACTGGTACATTTAAATTTCAATATTAATATATTTAAGTATATATATATATATATATTGAGATGGATTAATTAAATTTATAATTACTATAATCCTAGTCAATCAGCATGCTAAGAAAATTAGAATATTACTTATATAGTTGTGTTTCTCATAATTATTTATATTGTTAATTATTTTATTTAGTATGTCATAAATTTGAAAATTGCCATGATAATGAAAGTTTATGCACATTATAATCACTATGATAAAGTATTTTCATATAGCATCTAATGTGACCATTACGAATCTTGGTTTTGAAATCTAATTCATATTCTTGGAAAATGACTAACATGGATGTACTCACGACTATGTAATATTTTCTCTATTATTTATTAAGATGGTCAACCCAACTCGACCCAAATTTGATATTTGGACTCGGAAGGACTTGAGTACCATCGGTGGGTTTCTGATGTAGAAAAATATTTTATGGCCAAATAATACTCTGCCACACTTGCTGACCCCACAGAACTCACAAACAACGAACTGTCTGACAAGGTGAAAACAAATGCATTAATGTTTTTTAGGAAACATATTGATCTCAACCTACGTTGGGAGTACCTTCAGTTGAAAACACCTAAAAAACTATGCGATGCCCTTAAGGAACGTTTTGGAAATATTCATGACACTTTACACCCATAATTGACCATCCAGTAGAATAAAATTCGCTTGCTTGACTACAAAAGGGTCAACGACTTCAACAAGGACATGTTACGCCTAAAAGCACGTATCAACTTCTGTGGAAAGAATCTCATAAAAGATGATATGATCCAGAAAACTCTTTCCACTTTTCCTACTTCAGCCCTTATACTAGCGAACCAGTATAGACTCGAGTATGATAATAAAAGAATCACAACATTCAATAAGCTAATCAACCTACTACAAGTGACTGAGAGGCTTAATGAGGTTCTTTTGAATAACAATGCCAGGTGTGAGAATCCGCAAATGCGACCCCCGGGTCTCGTCCCCGTTTGGGTGGGCGTCTGAAACGTTGGGACGGATTCCGTCGTTCTATTTGCTGGAGTGATATCTTTGTTGATTCATATCAAGTGTCCCTAAGTTCTATTTCTAGATGCAAAGGGGTTCATTCAGAGTCGCCAGTACGTTTTACGAGAAAACGGACAAAACAGTTGTGTAAGAGGAAAAACTACAGATAAGCTTTTTTTTACACGTTTGTCTACGAAACCAGGATTCTATAGGGTTCAGAAACTATATTACGGTTTGGGAAGGTGTTAAGCACCCATTTCGCCCTTTCGGTCTCTAGTGGTCTTTTATATGTTTATTCTATGTTGAGAAACTTGGATGCTTATACTGACAGTCTACTACTTTCTAAGTGAAAACCCTAATTTCTGGAAAGAACGGGAAAAGGGATGAAAACCTTTTTGTTCCAAAATCCGATGTTCAGTTTTGAGAGATGCAAATACAAGTGTCAAGAGTTGTTCTTACTTTAGAGAGAGTTTTACCGTGTTATTTCTCAGATAACGACAATTTTTCTCGGGTTTGAATTTATTTGGAAAAAAGTGTTGGATCTTGTATCGGAACTAATTCAATATGGAATTAGAACTCTTGAGGGGAGTTCTACCAGTTGTATCACAATCTATGAAACAGATAGGATATACCGAGTTTTTAATTCCTAAGTAAGTTTTATCGGTCCGGGTTTTGAAAACAGGATTTTATTCGAATGGTAATATACTTACTCTTCTGGTTTTGTAAATAATTTTATCAGGGTCTTTTGTTTTGAAAACGGTAGACTATTTGTAACTTGGCAATAAGTTTATTCAAATAAAACGTGGACAAAACAACAAAAATAAAACAAGTACACAGATGTTTAATGTTAAATGCTAGAAGAGACTTTCTTTACCTTCCCGGCGAGAATAATAATAAGAAAGAAAATATAATACAGCAGAGAGATCTCCGGCGATAATGATCTTTTCCTTCTTTAGATATTTCTGAGAATTTGATTCAAGAGATGGGACACGTCGAGTGTCGAGAATAGATTCGATAATTCTTCGAAAATGAGGCAATAATAGAGAATGCTTGATAAAATACTAGAAAATAAAATTTAAAGCTTAGAATTCTTCAATCCCAAATCGCTGTCTCTCTAACCTTGGGGGTGTTGGCCTATTTATACTGCTCGGAAGAGTATGTCACACGACACTTCCCCAAAAGGGGCATATGTTACGCAACAATGTGTCCTGTGTCGCGCGACAAACGGCTGAAGTGATGTTTCTGACAGACTGATGTGTCAGAGAGTGGATGGTCTGGTGTCAGGAGAGATTGTCGCGCGACATAGGAGTGTTTGTCGCGCGACAATGTGATATGTCGTGCAACAATCTCTATTAAAAATATGTTTGTTGGCCAACAAACCCTTTCGGGGTAGTTCCAGGTGCTCGGGTGGGTTCCGGACCCAAAAATAGTAGTTCTCGAAGGTCGCTAGGGTTCTTGCGGGGGTCACGGATCGGGGTGTCTACACCAGGCCTGTTGGAACAAAGAGAATTCTTGAGGTTAATTATGGCAATATGAACAGTGGAAATAGCCCCAATGCAAAGGGGGTTAAACATGCTGATCCATACCCACGTGCCAATAATGCACAACGTGAAAAAGGATGAGGGGGTTGTAGTACGGGCCGTAGAGGTTCTTCCAAAGTATGGAGAATAAAATGGTGCTATTAGACCTAGTGGCCAGGGAAATAAAATGCAAAATGCACCGAAAAACCCTCCAGTAAAAAAGGAAAGAGTTGGCGACGAGCCATGCTACAAGTGTGGAGTTATTGAGTACTAGTACAAGAACTGTCATGCAAGCGCTAAAGTAGCAGCTAATTACAAGAGATATCGAGAGTCTAAAGAATAGGAATCTCACTTTATGAATGAAAAAGAAAATGATGCTGATGTCAATTTCACAATCACAAACTTTAGTGGCAAGAAGGAATTTGCTCAGTCAATAGATGCACCTGTTTTTGATTGATCTGCTTTATTCATTTTATTTTCGAGAGATAGTTGACCAGACATATTGCTTAATTATTTTTAGACTATGGTTTTGTCTTAAAATTCAAGTTGGTTTGATGTATTAGATTTCTGAACAAAATATTAGATTGATTATCATTAGTTTTATTAATTAAAATTTCAGGCTTTATTCTAATGTATTTGATATGTTCGATTTTTTTTATACATGGTTCGGATTTTATACTCGATTTCATTACTGTAAGAATGAATCGATGATAACTTTAATGATTGGTTGATAGTGGGAACACCATAACCATTTAACGAAATAAGCAATTAATAACTTATAATACCTATATGTAAGATCAAAGAACTGCTCAGCCATTTTATTGCTAAAATAGTGTTTAAAAACACATACGCTCTATATGCACCCAAAGCGACCCGGACCTTGTTAATGATATTCATACCAAAAGTAATCATACAAAAACCAAATGTAAGAATAGAATAAAAATATATTTATTTTGCTTCTAAACAAATGTACGAAGAAATGCATTTTAGAAAAACTTTTGAGTCATCATAGTGAAATGTAGCTCACTACGATAAGGATTGTTGAATCATATGATGTCATCAATAATGTACTGTGGGACAATAACTCATACATACTTTGGCACGCTTGCTTAGTGCACCTTGGTTATGATGATCAATGTGTTAAAGTACTTACACAGACATCTCTTATTTTAAGTAACAAATAAATTGGACAAAAATTTAACACATTGCAAAGTGATGATATTAGTAATGCTTAAAATTAATAATTGAATTCCAAAGTATTGGAAGCAATATCCCCCTTCCTATTATGCCTCATTGACCATATCAAAGGAACGATACTCGATTTTTCCAAACCTACTCTTTAACAAAAATATGATCGAGATCTTATTATACTAAAGATACAAAATAAATTATATCATTCTTAAAAAGAATATAATGATACATTTGTAGATTAATCCATCCAAAATGCGAAACCATTCAAAGTACTTTATGGATCTGATAGATAATTTGACATTCTGGTCACACGTCATATAATTATCTACAAGAAAGCTGCATTATAAACCTCTTAGCATATATTATACGCTTAAGGGTTCACCACCCTGATTACTGTATCATGTCTATAAGAGTCAACAAAGCTGGAGAGTTTACATTAAAATTACCTCATGATTGTTGCATAAAATCGAAGTAAAGAATCTCGTTCTCCATATGCATACGCAAAAATGTCTTACAAAAGCAACAATCAAAATGATATAGATGGTAAACAGGGCATTGGTTATGTGCATCATATTGCCTATATATGCCCGGAGTTTATGCAATATTGCACGCAATTTTACTTATTTGTTTCAAGGCCAAATATTAGAAAATTATTATATGCGTACCAGTTAGTAACTGAATATTAGCCTGATATTTTAAGCATATGTGCCAATTACGCCCTCACAGCTCACTAATATGGACCCGATGAAACAATTAAGTATTAATGTTGGATATGAATCCTTAACGATAATCCGCCATTTTGAATCTTTGTCAGGCGATATCTTTACTGCTAAGAATTACGGATTTTCATTTTGATGAGACAGTCTTCCCGTCGTTATAGAGAGAAAGGAAAAGAAATTTTCAAGAGAACGACATGAATTATCGTGATCTCCACACACATCATAATGTACATTGAAGTGAAAAAGAACAATCGATCTTTAAAATGTAAGAGATTCGATGTCTAATGCATTTTTTGATATTGAAAAGGAACGAGATCAAACATACTAGCTGCAATATGCCTGCAAGTTTAAAAGTCCCCAACAAGGGTCACAGTGTCGCAGAAAGAGACGCTACAACCACACTTAGTGGAGGTGTGGTTGAGGCCATGGCTCCCTAAAGGAATAAAGGGAGACCACTTGATTCGACAAACACTCACGCAAAATAACAAGTGGGGTAAGACACAAATTGATCAATTAATCATTAATGTAAAAACTCTTTTTATGAGATTATCTCTGATTATACTTATGACTATGAATCAATACTGAGGGGCGCCCCAAAGTTATAAATGATTCCAGATAATAAATAAATCTCAATGGGTTAAGAGATGGCATATGAGTTAATGGAAAGATTATTTATATGCATTTATGCTACATAGTTGCTTAAAAAGAGCATGATGATGTCGAACCTCGCTCTTTTGCAAAATGTCAACAAAGGAGGCTTAAATGAAAATAAGTAATTTAAACAAAATTAGATTCTCTAGCAAAGAGACATGTATTTGGTTCGGTAGTGCTAATCGTGCCAAGTGTAAAGCATGTATGATATAAACAATTATTTGCTTTAAAGCATAAATGAGAAAAGAAAAAGTTCTGAAGTAAAAAACTCACCTTGTAACGCAAGGTTTTCCACAGACGCTTTGGAATTGCCAAAATGTTATAACATTCCGCTACTTAGTTAGCTTAGTAGTTTTTTAAGGACCGAAAATACAGCTCATGGATGTGGTCACTATATATCTCTATAGAGATCTTAACTCACACACACACATATATATATATGAAAGTGCTTGATGACTTTACATTACCCAAGTCTGGTGTGCAATTAAGTTAAAATGCTTACTTTATGGAACAATCCGGACGGATGTAGTATACCCGTCTAAGTGACTACTTGATTGGGAAAGGATATACGAACAATGAATTATGCCCTGCGTATTCATAAAAAAAATAAGTTTCAAATTTACAATTGTAGCTGTATATGTTGATGATATAAATATATAAATACTTTTGATCAATTAAGAAAAACCACAAGTAACTTGAAATCTAAATTTGAGATAAAGAATCTTGGGAAAGCTCGATTTTTGTTTAAATCTTAATTTAGAATATCGAGCTTGTGAGATACTAATTTACTAGTTTACGTATGTTCAAAAACTAATCAGGCAATTTAACCTTGACAAAACGCATTCTGCTAGCACTCCCGTGATCGATCGAAGTTTAGATCAAAGGAAAGATCAATTTTGTATAAAGTAAGATTACGAAAATATTTTTGGAAATAAAACTTCCTATCTAAATGCAATATGTGCATTATTGCACTTAACACAGTATAATCGACCAAATATAACATTTGTATTGAACTTGTTAGTTATATTTAGTTTAGTGCCAAAGCAGTATAATTGGACACCTAAAAGGAATATTAGCTTGGGATTGTTCTTTCCCTCCAGAGAGGAAAAAGTGAATGCGACGACAACATCTAAAGTAAATGATGATGCTAAAATGGCCACCCCCTACATTGAAATTCCAAATAAAATCTTGATTGATTTTGTTGGTGTTGGGTATCTCTCTGTCCCATACAAAACTCTAAGGAGAATAGTCAAACTGGTTCACTAAGTCTTTTCCTAAGGCCATATTTGAAAAGCATATGAAAAACATAAGGGTGCTTAGGCTTTCTCAACTCCCATGATCGAAGTAATGATCAAGGGAATGTGTGAAATATGATGGAATTTTCGCACCTACATTATACTCTTTTCCTTAGACTAAGATTTATTTTTCCTACTAGATTTTGTTACTTGGTAAGGTTTTTAACTAGGTAACGATACATGCATAAACTTTTCAAATTCTTTAATTAATGTAAACATCAGGGGAAGGTGTAGACTTGAGGGGGAGTCTAACATCCACACGATGTTACGTTATACTTTTTTTCTTAAACCAAGGTTTATTTTTTTCATTGGGTTTTGTTACTTAGTAAGTTTTTAACAAGGTAACGATACATGCAAACTCTATTGATCGAAGTAATGAAATTATAGACTCGACAAAGGAAGTCTAACATGATTGTCATAATGTTGTACTATTTTTTCTTCAATCAAGATTATTTTTTTCCACATGATTTTTATTACTTGACAAGGTTTTAACGAGACAACAAGACATGTACCATTCTATCTTCGACTCAGCACAAGGGGGAGTGTTGAAGAAAATTACACATAGTGTGCTATCGTCTAAATAGAATATGTACTAGGGATTTTACTGTGCAAATCACGTATCATGGGCCATATTGAGCTTCCTTGTTAACCCTATTTCTTATTGTATTTATGCCATATTTAAAGGGGCTATCTAATGAAAGATATAATTGAGTTGTTCCCACAACAAGTTTGAAACTAATACGTATTTTAATATGTGAAAATTATATGACTAATATTCTTTTAAAATATAAGTTTGCATATATTATTAGATGCTATTTGAACTTAAATTTGGGACTTATTATATATTGGCGTAAGTTCATAATCACTCTATCAAGCTAGCATGTAGAAAGGCTAATCTTAACTTTCGTCAAAATAGAAAAAATGCAATTACAAATTCAAAAGGAAAAAAATGTGAAATAATTTTGCCAAAATTTATTCATCAAATACTTGCAGTCTTGTAATCTTATATAATACTAGGGTATGCTCGTGTTATCCGGTACGGTAAAATAAATATGATCTAATAATAAGGTAAAAAAGAGTAATATGTTATGAATTTAGATCGACAAATATCAATTAGTCTATTTTGAATCTATTGTCTAGCTTAGTTTAAGGTTTTGAACAACCGAAATGTATGTTCAATATATCTTCATGCTATAAAAAACTAAAAGTAGATCGGATTGGACCGAATTGTTTTTGAATTTTTTTTAAAATCTTTTAATCATATTTTTTGATCTGGATAAAATAACTTTCTTAACAAATTAAACTCAAGACCAGATGTAAAAATAATCTAACCACATACGTCAGTATGATTTGAAAATATTCTAAAAATTGGATCGATGTACCGTGAATACTCCTAAAAACAACAAACTGAGATGACCAATAATATACAAACACATAAAATATGTTCTTAAATGTTACTCAATTTTTTTTACATAATTCCATATTCATGATGGATCTTGTTCAATGATATTGATTAGTAAATTTTAAATATTAAATTTTTATTTTAAGTTATGGCGTTTTTAATATAGAAAAATAATTGGTATGTGAGAGTTTATTTTTTATATATTATTAGAGTGCGTATTTTAACTTTGATGTAATATCTTGATGTGTATATAATATTTATTTAAGGGTGAAGAACTAATGCATACTCTAATATATGTATTTTTAACCATTATATTTTTAAAATTTTAAGAAAAAAATTGGGTCAAAAACGAGACATTGTGATATAGATTTTTCACCAAGTGTATTAGCAGAAGTCAACTCTTTTTCAAATATCCCAATTTTGAACATAGGCTTTACAACTATTGCTACCAAATTAACAATCTATACTATCTATACTATAATAGTAAAATGGAGGAAATACCTCCATTAATAACATTATTTATTATTATATATATGTATATATATTATTAATTGTAGTAATAAATGTTTTTTTATTATTAAGCCTTTAGTTACTTCTTTTTCAACTCTTTCATTCTCAAGTTTAGATATATACTTAATATATATATATATATATATATAGATGAGGTTTCAATGGTTACTTCTTTTTATTACTTGTATACTATTTCAAATTTGGAAGCCTAAATAAAAGTCCAAAAGTCAAAGAATTGAATGCAACATTGCGTACGAATTTAAGTGGACGAAATTGCCCATTGGTTGTAAATGGGCCAAAATGAAAGTGAAGACGTTTTTTTCTCAATATACTTTTGAAAAAAGGATTAAATGGGTAAATCCATTGACTATGTATAAATTCACTAAAAATATTTAAAATTTAATTTTTTAACCAAAGCAAGATTTAAAAAATCCCATTACCCGATATGAGTTCGGGGTACTTTAATTGTGATCTTCTATAAAAATCAACATTAATTTTATGGAGTCCATTTTTTATGGGGACAAAATTGGATGGAGTCATGGGATTTCCAATGATAAAACAACACGTATTTACTCTCATTTAAAATTAATTTTTTTTTCATTTTTTATTTTATTTAAATAAATAAAAATGGACACGTGTCATTTTATTATTGGGACCCCATGACCCCATCCAATTTTGCTCCCATCAAATTTTTTTCCAATTTTATGTCATTATGATGATGCCAAAACTTTGATTGTGCCTAGGGTTTAAACGGATCGGACACGGACTGAATATTACACTATCCATTATTCGTATCCTTTTTAAAATTTACTATCCAAATCTTTATCCGTATCCCTTCGGGTAGTATATTAAACTATTCTTATCCTTATCCCATCGGATATCCCGAATTCGGATAATATCCCTATCCATTTTTCTATATAATTATATACATATTTTTTTTATTTTTTGCTAACCTAAAAATTAGCTCAATCATAAAAATATATTTGATTACATGATTTTTCAATTAAAATAACACATTATACAAGTTGTAACTCGAGAAGTGTAATGAAACATTGCAAAACGTATTAAAATAATAACTAACGTTTTATACCAAACTTTTAACTTAAATAATTTTTTTTCCTTCTTGTATAATAAGATTTAATTTAAAATTATAATTTAACCACACAAATCAAAATGAAAAATCAAAGTTAAAAATCTCTACAATTTTAAATTTGATATGGTCTCGTACATTTGATGCTAGTAAATCCATATGTTGCAAATAGTTTTTCAGCTTTTTTTTTTTTCTTTTTTGGTTTAATTTAAATTTTTTTGGGTAAATTGGGCCAGCTTGTACCCACCAGAATAAATGTCCGATTTTTTTTAAATGGGGAGATATATATATATATATATATACTAAATTATATCAAATGCGGGTATTCGCAAATATGAATAATCTACCTCGGATACAAATTGTCCAGGTCGAATACTATCACTATCTATATCCCTATCCATTTTTTTGAATATTTATAAATACTATCCAAATCCTCTTTTTCGAATATCCATTTGGATAAATATTCACAAAATACGGATTCGAATTCGAAACGGATTCGGATTCTCGAATATCCATTTACACCTCTATTTGTGCCTTTCTTTAATTTTTTTCTATATATTAATATTAATTGTGATCTTCTATAAAAGATACAGACAATATAATAAAGTCACACACAACACAAAAATGTATGTTCTTTTATTACAAGCGATATGATTGAATTAAGAGTTAATTACATAGCTCACCCCTTAAGTTTATAGTTTGTACTACTTTGGTCCATTAAGTATAAAACGGCACTCTTAAAACCCACAGGTATAACCCGTGTCCCACTCTGGTCCAAAATTGGACGGCTCCGTCAATTTTGGACGGAAAATAATCAGAATTAAAAAAAAAGGTTTCGCCAAGCCATTTTCACAAGGCCATATCTCACTCAATTCACATCCAAATGATGCGATCCACATATGGTTGGAAAGCTCTTACAGCATAGATTACAAATACGCTAATAATACTCAATAATAAGCACCCTAAATGCCTCGAAATAGCTGCCAAAGTTGGTAAAAAAAACACAAATTTTTAAAAAAAGTTTGACCGAGCCATTTTCACAAGGCCATATCTCACTCGATTCACATCCAAATGATGTGATCAACATATGGTTGGAAAGCTCTTACAGTATAGATTACAAATACGCTAATAATACTCAATAATAAGCACCGTAAAGGCCTCAAAATCGCTGCCAAATTTGGTAAAAAATCACAATTTTTTTTAAAAAGTTTGACCGAGCCATATTCACAAGGCCATATCTCACTCGATTCACATCCAAATGATGCGATCCACATATGGTTGGAAAGCTCTTATAACATAGATTACAAATACGCTAATAATACTCAATAATAAGCACCCTAAATGCCTCGAAATCACTGCCAAAGTTGGTAAAAAATCACAATTTGTTTAAAAAGTTTGACCGAGCCATTTTCACAAGGCCGTATCTCACTCGATTCACATCCAAATGATGAGATCCACCTATGGTTGGAAATCTCTTACAGCATAGATTACAAATACGATAATAATATTCAATAATAAGAACCTTAAATGCCTCAAAAGCGCTTCCAAAGTTGGTAAAAAATACAATTTTAACAAAAAAAAGTTCAAGATATTATTAGTGTATTTTTAATTTATGCTATAAGAGCTTTCCAACCATATGTGGATCTCATCATTTGGATGTGAATCAAGTGAGATATGGCCTTGTGAAAATGGCTCGGTCAAACTTTTTTAAAAAAATTGTGATTTTTTACCAACTTTGGCAGCGATTTCGAGGCATTTAGGGTGCTTATTATTGAGTATTATTAGCGTATTTGTAATCTATGCTATAAGAGATTTCCAACCATATGTGGATCGCATCATTTGGATGTGAATCGAGTGATATATGGCCTTGTGAAAATGGCTCGGTCAAACTTTTTTTAAAAATTTGTGATAATTTACCAACTTTGGCAGCTATTTCGAGGCATTTAGGGTGCCTATTATTGAGTATTATTAGCATATTTGTAATCTATGCTGTAAGAGCTTTCCAACCATATGTGGATCGCATCATTTGGATGTGAATCGAGTGAGATATGGCCTTATGAAAATGGCTTGGCGAAACCTTTTTTTTTTTAATTTTGATTATTTTCCGTCCAAAATTGACGGAGCCGTCCAATTTTGGACCAGAGTGGGACACGGGTTATACTTGTGGGCTTTATGAGTGCCGTTTCATACTTAATGGACCAAAGTGGGACAAACTGTAAACTTAAGGGGTGAGATATGTAGTTAACTCTTGAATTAATTATTACATATACTACGTATATACATGTTATTTTCTTCCACGCACAAATGTAAATATAGAATATTGTTGATTCAAAAGTTAAATTCGCTTTTGATTATCTTAAACTCAAGAATTCAAATAACCTAATTCATTAATATTTTTCCTAGTTAATAAATGATAGGGGTGAAATATGTAGGAACACCATATTTCTGGTGTCATACCCGTAAATCATTGCTTCTTTTTTTTATATAATAGAATAGATATGCATACAAGAAGAGTGGAAAGAGTAGTTGGGAGAGAGTGTATAGTGTGAGTATCATATTTTCTTCATTTAAATTTTGTCTTTTGAAAGAATGTGTGGTTGTAATAAATGATGAAGTAGTTGACAATTTTTTTATTATGTTTGTTGGGGATGGCGATAGGTTGTTCAATAGTAAGATATTTTTACTTTTAATTTGAAGTTCATGCTTTCGAGTCTTGTTAACTATTGTTTTAAATAAAATAATAAATACATGAATAAAATAAGAAATTTACATAAATTTAGTGTTATAATTGCTTTCAATGTTTTCCATTTTATATTAACTGGACACAAAATACACACATCTTAATTCCCATGCATGAATATATATAAGTTACAATTAATAGAAAGTAACAAAATACGGAGTTAAGTCTAATTAATGGTTTGATTATTTATTACTAACAAATAAATTGTGCTTTCGAACCTTAGCACCAACACATTTTCGCAACATCAATAATAACAAGGGCAAAATTGAAAACTTACAAAAATTAATGTAATAACCGAATCTTATTACTTGTTATTTATGTATAAAGATATATATATATATATATATATATGTTGGGCAAAAAAAGATTTTTACTAAATCTACATCTTTAATTTCTTGTGAATTTAGTGCAAAAACATATTAACACTACTTGCAAATTTAATGCTAAAATAGAATTGTACTAAAATATATATCTTAAGTTGTAGGCTTATTTAGTACAAAAACATATTCGCACTAATATCTATGTTGGTATTTGATAGTGGATTTAATGCAAATATATATTTTCTTTAAAATATATATCTTAATTTGTCATCCAAATTTAGTAAAAATATATATTTGCATTGCTAATGTTCCATTAAGTTCGCTAGTGAAATTCCTAGCATTCCGGTAAAGTGGTAGCGAAGTGTGGGGATTTTGTTTGTTTAGTACAAGTGATAGATAAAGATCAAATGTTTGAAACAGAGAGTTATGAGCGAGAGACTTGAATCATTACCTTTTTAGGACTTAGCTCATCTCCATTACTTTTTAGTCAAATTCCGTCCAAAGGGGTCTAGTTCGAGATTGGTTCAAAAGTGTGGGAATAAAGAATTTACTAACCTTATAATGAACATTTTAACAATCATTATTTGTACACCAAATAAAAGATTATTGGTTGGCACTTGTAGCATATATTAGATGATCGCCGCAACACATAAATCCACAATAAAATTTGCCATGGACAAAAGCATAATGTATACTGTTTTGTAATATGGAATCGTATGTTTTCTCACTATACTTTGAAGTTGTCGATTGATACTATAAACATGTCCTTTTTTACTATTATATTCCTCTTCATGATGAAATCTTCTTTGTCTAACATAAGATCTACTAAACTCTTTAGTTACAATGATTTCATCACATTATCCCTATTGAGCCATAACCAATCCAATATATGTGTATCATTCCAACCTCTTAATATATCTCCATTGTTGCATTTATCTTGTTTTGAATATATTTATTAGCTTAGAAATGATTCATTGATATCTCTTCTTTTTTTTGAGTTGATAAATAACTATAATAAATATGGGACAATTCGAATAAATTAGTAAAAGCAATTAAGTCATTTATTCATATAATTGTTAGATTAAATTATAATAAATGTATTATTTATCCTTGGGGTAAAAGAAAATTAAAGGGGTAAAAATAAATTTTGGTTATATACTAATTTGACAAACGTAATGGGTTTGAATAAGAGACCCTTAAAATAATGGGTTAGATACTAATTTGCTATTTCTTCTTCTTCTTCTTCTTCTTGATGCTACTCCACCAACCACGAAGGTGCTGCCAATCTACCATTTCGATCTTTTTCTTCTTTCATATACACACATACAAAGGAATCTATGGAGAAATTGAAAGAAAATAAATATATATATATAGGTTCATATGAGTGTGCCATAGCCATATGTTTTTTTTTCTAAAAAATTATATGAGCCCAGGACACCCGTATCGCTTATACAAGTACATTTCACCCGTACGAATGAAATTTAGGTATATGGTAAATTTGTTCTCTCTCTCTCTACCATACCATACTAAGTTTGTCTATCAAATTTTGTTGATGTGGCTAAGGGTATAGTAAACTGATATCAATTTTCCAGAGCCACTACGGATTATTTAAAAGGAGACCAAATACTTTAGCCTTAAACTACCATCCACATAAGATGATAGCACCTCCAAGCCGAGTGGCTGCTCAAGTCAGGATTTGACAATAAAAATGCAAAAGATATATATATATATATATATATATAAGGATAATAATCTAACTAAAATACAAAATATACATAATTTTGAACTAAAGTATAAAAATAAAATGCATTTATCTTTGTCTTTAACTATAAATTCATGAGAATATAAAATAAAATGAGCAAAGTACAATTTTTCTCCATAAAGTGCAATTTTTCTCCTAAATTTTAAGGGCAAAGTCTAAATTCCTACTTACTAATTTTATTTTTCTTTTATAAAACAATTAATAAACCTAAATTGATTCCAAAAATTAAGGTGAGCCTTTGCCCACTTTTAACTATATGTAGCTTCAAAATGTCCAAGCTATTGATCATTTTAAAAGTCAAGATCCACTTCCCCGCCCACCAATGAGTGTAGGAAGAGACAACATTGAGACAAGTAATTAAAGATAATTACTTCTTTTTTTCTTTTTTCTTTTTTCTTTTTTTAAGTCATATCTTGTTTGTAGGGGAGAGGGGGAAGTAGGGCCTTCAATCATTAGCAACTTCAATTTATTCTTTGCGATTGCTTCCAATATCAATAAATGATCAATATCGCATTCATGTAGTTCGAACTTATAACATTCATAACTTTCGTCGGTTAAAGAGAATTACTTTTGACTACAACTTTTATGTTTAAAAATAATCTAATTATAAAACTTCATATATAAAATTTTACAGGAGTTTGATTTATCAAATGTCTTTCTAAAACTCAATTTTTATGTTTAAAACAACAATTTATGATGGATAGTGTTATTGTCAAAACTATTATCACTGTTGCTAGAATAATGTACAACTTTTAAAATATATGGGACAGTTTTTAAAAGTAGTTATATGTCCTAGCAACGTGCTTTAATTAAGAAATAATTAATTTGAAAATAGGTGTACCCGTTATCATGATTTTAAAAAAGTTTAAAAACTTGAACTAATCGAGTACTGTGAATGATATTGTACAAAAAGATGAGTGAGTTACTATTGTATGCACTTAGATTTCATTATATGTCTCCATAAAATATCTAATATCTTTAATAACCAAAATGTATTTTTGGGGACAATAAGAATTTGTATTCTCAAATATTTTAAGGCATCTTCAACAAATAGTAGTGTAAAAATAAATGTTTAAATCTTATGTGTCAACTCATTTCTATGCAAAACTTTTAAGAAAAAGCTTGCTCCAATAGTTGATTTGTAAACTTTTGGGTAAAATTTAAAATAGTCAATTTGACACCAACACATGTTAAATGTCATTTTATGTAAATTTCCTAATTTTCTACTTGAAATTTTTTATTCATAATTTATTAGTTACATACAATGAATTTTTTTTTATAGAGATATGTAAGCATATTGCAAATATATAATTTTTATTAAAATATATATTTATTATTAAAAGTTATTACATTTTAAAATTTAGTAAAAAAATTTTATGAGAAAGAGCTGATGTAGCAGTGTATATTAAATCAAAATTTATTTTACACATTCAT
The DNA here is from genome assembly GCA_021464415.1 of Lonicera japonica. Lineage (NCBI taxonomy): Eukaryota > Viridiplantae > Streptophyta > Magnoliopsida > Dipsacales > Caprifoliaceae > Lonicera > Lonicera japonica. Next base: position 44,398,437 of record CM038465.1, on the reverse strand, counting down.
TTTATACAAAACCTAACTACTAACTTTATGGTGTTGAAACTACAAAATAGGGGTATGTGGTTGTCCCATTACATAAAATTACAATAAATACACTTCATTATTTTAATAAAATATCAAATTAGCTTTCATTTGGAACAAATATAAAACCGAACCCTCACCTCTTTATTTGGCTCATCAACCGATTACATAATACAAGGAATTGATGGATAATTTTAGGTAATTGAAACTTGGGAAATTTGGCAAATTTTGCAACTTTATGATGTTGAAACTACAAAAGAGGGGGACGTGGTTGTCCCATTACATAAAATTACAATAAACACACGTCATTATTTGAATAAAATATCAAATCAGCTTTCATTTGGAACAAATATAAAACCGAACCCTCACCTCCTTATTTGCCTTAACAACCGATTACATGATACAAGGAATTGATAGATAATTTTAGGTAATTGAAATTTGGGAAATTTTGAGTTTGCACTCTGCCTTTAAGCTCCTAATTTGACTTTATACCTCACTTTTTAAAAAAATTAAGTTTACACCCCCACAATCTCAATTTCCTGTTAGTCTCTGTTATAATAAAAATGCCAGGACCATTTTACCCCCATATCTCAATTAATGGAGGTTGAATTTGTGAATATAGCATTGTAAACATGAGGGACCAAAACTTTACTTTAAAAACTCAAATTTAAACCCTTAAAATATATAAATTTATCCGCCTAATTTTATTAAGAAAACATAAACTCCATACTTTCGCTCCTCACCTCTAGCCTCACATTCCTCACCATAGCACTCCAATAGTCACTCCGAGATGGCATAGTTGGTCATGGACAACAGCCCAAAATAATCACCGGATCTAGAGGGCTTTGGTGGTAGCGCACAACAAATGTGAAATTTTTCGTTGAAACGATCAAGAGATAAAATGAAAAGCAATAGAATTATAGAATAATTTCACCTTGGAATGTGAAAGAATATCCCTAGCTGTTTGCCTATGATGTTTGAAGTGGATCAAAATGGTAAGAAACAAAATTACTTCTTGCCAAAATAAAAAGGATTGTTAATAGCCAAATTCTAATATTTTATTAAACTAGACAAGTGAATTGTTTTAAGTTAGGGAAGAAGTTTATTGTTCAATCTCTGCCACTCCTTCTTCCATATCAAAGCCCATGCGTCTTCATGTATACTTCATTATGTATTAAAATGTAATCTCAAGGTCAACACAGTTCTCATAATTTTTAATTTCTAACTTTATTTAAAAAAATTAATTAGATATTACAAGAAATGTTTGATGAACAAATAATAATACTTGTCCATAATTCATTGTGGTGGACGTACACATTTTTTTTTCTAGATAAAAAAATATTGTAAAAAAATTAACATGCATTATGTGAAAGGTATTTTAAATTTTCCCAAAAAATATATCACTTTAGTTCTTATAAAAAAACAAAATATATCACTTTTAGTTCTTAATGATAATTAATATTAATTTTTTTTATGGATTTGAGCTAGTTTTGGTTACATTGATGGCATGCAACTCACGTGCCCAAATAAGGGGCATGATTGTAACATTGTTCACTTAGTTGACGGAGGGTAACAGAAAATTGAAACGATGGGGTGCAATCTTAAAAAACTTAAAAAGTGGGGTGCAAATTCGAATTTTGTTATAAAAGTGAGGCGGAACCTCAAAATTTCTGTAGAATTGAATTTTTGTACCATTTACAATATATTTAAAATTTTAATATTTTAGTACGTCATCATGACATGAAGAAATACATTTAATGTTTTCCACTTCAAAAATAAATGAAATTAAACATCCTTTAAATATAGTTTCAACAAATTAAATTGCCGTGCGAGAAAATATATAATTGTGTATTCCCACTCCCTTAATTTCATGTTTGTTATCAAATATATTAAGTGTTCCCCTTGCCTTTTTATTAGCAATTATTTTACGACACAATTTTTTTAGATACAAGCAATAAATAATTCACAACTACTAGACATAGAACTAAAGTTCAAAAACTAGAGTGGACATAACAAATAGTTCGATAACCACTTTCGTATCGATCAAACTCATGACCTCCTTATTATAAAAACAAAGAGAACACCGTCGCGAGTGTTTCTCTTTCTTTATTTTCATATTTGTTATCAAACAAGTCCTTTTTCTATTCTTCATAGTAAATCAATGCTAAGATTAGTGAATTTAAACCATAATTGCTAAACGTGACACTCGGCCTCCTTATCATTGAACAAAATAATGAAACCTTAAATTTGCTTTATTTTCCAAATTTAATTGATGTTCTAAGTTCAAAAGTTTATTTTCTACAAACATTTGATGTTTTTTATTTTTAAGATTCATGGGTTTGATTTTCTAAGTTCAAAAATCCTTTCACAATGATTACTTATATTTACGCGAAATTCTTTTTTATTCGAGAAAATTTGAGCTTTTCATACCTTATTTAAAGGTTCATAAATTTCAAAGGGTATTTCTGGGTTATAAAAATCTTTTATTCAACTTGATGATGATTTCTACACCTACTTTCTTCTCATTTTATAATGGAGAAAGCTAGTTCTAGCAAATTCTATCTTCAATCGACAGCATTTTTTCAATAAAATTTTTCAACACTTCTCTTCATAAAGTTATTTAATAGTAACAAATTATTCATATACTTTTTGACTAAAGACAAAACTTTTTTTTTTCTTTTTTGTTTTACAAGAAAGTACGGTTAATATACCAATAATAATATCAAATTAGATCTAGACTCTAACCCATCTGATAAAAAAGTAAAATTTTAGTAATTCACACGAACCACTAAAGTTCGATCTCTGGTCCCTCCACCCTACCCAAGAACCATCCAGATCTACTTACTATATATTGGTATTGGAAAAAAAAAAAATAAGTGCCCAATTCAAAACCGTGGAGCCCAGTAACTATGTGTCCAAACCCTCAAAAAATGGTCATGGCGGATCCATGATTCGTCCTGGTGCAAGAAGAGTTAGGTGGTCTTAGGGCCCCAAGATGCCGACCGCCTTGTTTTTATTTGGGTTTTTTTAAAAAAAAATAAAAAATTGAAAACGAGAGCAAAATTTTTATTAAAAAGTAATAGTGAATTATTGTCACATCTCTCTATAAATAATTAATTTTTAATTACACGGTGAAACTAGTATCCACGTTTTTCAATATACAACCTCTCACTTAGGGAGAGTGGATCGATTGTGTATTCATCCAACATTCTAACTTTCATTTTGTAGGTTTTTTCAACTCGCAACTTCTCGCTTTAAGAGAACGGTTTTAGTATTTATTTTTCTTTTGTATTTTGGTGGTTCCTTGGCAACTAAAAACATTATTTTTCACTATATCATATCTACTACTTTTAAATATAAGTCTGTCTAACAAACATAATTTATGTTATATTAATACTTTTAAATATAAGTCTGTCTAACAAACATAATATACATTGGCCAATTTTGGAGTTTCTTGTTTGGTACAATTGTGTCGCCTTTCTCCATGGTAGTATTTATCCCTTTTAGTCCCCCAGTGTCGCATAATTTTGCGTTTCCATAAAATTTCTTATATATGAAAAATTAGTGACTATGCATATCATTTCTTTATAGTGACTTTGTATTTATCTTATAAGGTTTCGTTTGATAATAGCATGAAAAATAAAAATAAAAACACTTAATTTGAGTAAGAAGATGTAAAATAAGTTCACGCATGTGTTGAGATGCACTTCATCTCATACTCATTTTTACATTTTTATGAATACATGTCTTACATCTTTCATTACTTTTTATGAATTTATTTTTTGCTCAACCACCAAAGAAAATTTTTTTATGGAAAAAGTTACAAAGTAAGAAAACATCTCACCACATGTATGAACTTATTTTCCAACTTCTCACAAAAATTAACTATTTTTATTTTCCTTTTTCATGTTGTTATCAAACATACCCTAACTAACATTAATTAACACTTACAAGCTTATATTTAAAACATTGTTTGCCTTTCGATCAATAATAATTATATTCAGTTTTTACACTAAAAATCTTATATATATACTCTTAACAAAAAGACTTGATAAAATAAAAGTTTGAAACTAATCCATGCTATTTGTGTTTTTTAATGTGTGAAAATTACATAACTAGTCTTTCTTTAAAATGTTAATCTTGACTTTAAACCTGAGACCTATTTTATGTAGGCACAAATTCTTAACTACTTTATCGAGCCAACACGCAGAAAGGATACTCTTAACTTTTATCAAATTGCAAAAATGTAATTACGAATTCTAGAGGGATAAATTGTAAAATAATTTGGCCAAAATTTATTCATCAAACTACTTTAATAATATTGAACAAGTGCAGTACAAAAAATCAACTCTTTTTAAAATCCGGTAATTTTGAACAAAGGCTTTACAACTAGAGCCCCCAAATATCCTATTACAAATTTGAGAGCCAAAAAGTCCAAAATTCAAACATGACTTGAATGCAACATTGCACATGAATTTTAGTGGCGAAATTGACCAGTTGTAAATGGACCAAAATGAAAGTTTGAAACAAATCCTTCATTAATTTGCATATTTTAACATGTGAAAATTATATGGCTAATATTCCTTTAAGGGGCAATTAAAAAAGAGGGCTTATTAGAGAAAGATTTTCACACTAAGGCCAAGGAATAAAATTTTTTTAAATAAAGGGCCTATTTTTTATTTTATTGATAATATGACATGTGTCTTTTTTTTTTCATTATAAAATGACATCCCAACCCTTAAAATAAACTAAAAAAATATCAATATGCATTAAAATATGGACTGCAATATGAACTTTGCAGTCTATATTTCACTGCAATATGAACTTTGCAGTCCATATTTCATTGCAATGTGAACTTTGCAGTCGATATTTTTAGTGCAAAGTTCATATTGCAGTTCATATTTTACTGCAATGTGAACTTTGCAGTCCATATTTTTAGTGCAAAGTTCATATTGCAGTACATATTTCACTGCAATATGAACTTTGCAGTTCATATTTTATTGCATATGAACTTTGCAGTCCATATTTTTTTGTGAAAATTTCATAAAAAGGGGTAATTTAGGTAATACATAACATGTTTTTATTAATTAAATGATATTTAAATTTATTCAAATACATTCATTTAAAATATAAAACAAAATAGGCCTCTTACACTAATTACCAATTAAAAATAGGCCCTTCATTCAAATTACCAATTAAAAATAGGCCCTTCATTCAAAAAAATATTATTCATTGGATTTTTGGTAAAAATCAATGTATAATAAGCCCTTCTACCTAATTTCTAGTTCCTTTAAAATATAGCTTGCGCATATTATTAAATACCATTTGAACTTAAATTTGGGACTTATCATATATAGGCATAAGTTCTTAATCACTCTATCAAGCTAGCACGTAGAAAGAGGCTAATCTTTACTTTCGCCAAAATATAAAAATTTAATTACAAATTAAAAGGGGCAAATTGTGAAATAATTTGGCCAAAATTTATTCATCAAATACTTGCAATCTTATATAGTACTAGGATATAAATGTGCCATCCAACATGGTGAATGAACAAAAGGGAGAAGATGGAAGAATTATATTATTTTCTTCTATAACAATAATGAAATAATTACATGTATATATACACCAATGGGAAAGAATACAAATAAATGTGAATACAATATTTGACTATGTGAACACAATATTTGACCAAATATATGTGAACAAAATATTTGACCATGTAAACACAATTTTGACCAAATCTATATGAATACAATATTTGACCATATGAATAATATTTAACCAAATCTATGTGAACAAATCTATTGTTGGATGCTTTGGTATTTCTATCATGCCCTCGCAAGATGGACGGCTGACAGATAAGTCCAATCTTGGTCTGGAGAAGCTGTAGTCGTTGACGAGAGAGAGAGGCTTAATAAGGGCATCAGCAAGTTGATCAGCCGAGGAGACATGTGCAACACGAAGTAATTCGTTTTGAACTTGTTCTCGAATGAAGTGATAATCGAGAGCCACATGCTTCATACGAGAGTGAAAAACCGGGTTTACGCAGAGGTTAGTGGCACTAACATTGTCACAGTAAATGACCAGTTGATGTGGAATGGTGACACCTGATTCAGTAAGTAAGGAACATATCCAATGAAGTGCAGCTGCAGTAGCAGCCACATAGCGATACTCTGTTTCAGTGGAGGAGCGGGCAACAATGCGTTGTTTCTTTAAGCTCCAGGAAACGAGGTTTTGACCAAGGTAAATGAGATAAGCACTTGTGGATGTATGATCATTTTTATTACCAGCCCAGTCTACATCTAAGAATGCATGAAGGACCGGTGTTGATCGGCGATGCAGAGTAAGACCATGATCGAGACCGCTGTTGATCGGCGATGTAGAGTAAGACCATGATTGAGTGTCCCACAGAGATATCATAGAAGACACTTGGTTGCTTGCCAATGGTCCGTTGTTGGTTGGTGCATGAACTGAGATAATTTGTTCATCGTGTAGGCAATGTCAAGCCAACTGAGTGATAGATATTGAAGGCTGCCAACAAGGGTACAGTACTCAGTGGGATTGGATATAGTAGAGCTAAAGTGCAAGGTGAGAGAATGAGTGGTGGCCAGTGGCGTAGTAATAGACTTAGCCTCAGTCATGTGAAAACGACTAAGAATATCAAGAATATATTTGCATTGGCAAAGAAAAAGGCCATTGTTGTGAGGCAATACTTTAACACCAAGAAAATAAGACAACTGTCCAAGATTCTTAAGTGAGAAGTTTTGAGATAAATGGTGGATGAACTGATGAGTAGCCTCTGTATTATTACCTGTAATAATGATATCATCCACATAAATGAGAAAATAGATGATGGTATTTTTGGCATTAAATATAAATAGAGATATTTTCGCATCAAAGTTCACAAATCCAACAGTGAGAAGAAACTGGCGAAGTTCATAATACCAAGCCCGTGGAGCTTGTTTTAGGCCATAAATGGCCTTACGAAGCTTGCAGACATGATGAGGGTGATATGGATCAATAAAACCCTATTGTTGTGCCATGAATACATCTTCAGATAAAGTGACTTGAAGAAAGGCATTGTTGACATCAAACTGTCGAAGAGGCCAGTCGTGGCTGACTACAATACTGAGGACCAAACGAATAGTGGTTGGTTTGACAACTGGGTTGTATGTGTCATGGAAGTCAATTCTAGGACGTTGGTGAAAGCCCTTTGCAACTAAGCGAGCCTTGTATTTGTCAATAGAACCATTAGGCAAATACTTGGTACGAAAGATCCATTTACAGCCAACCAAATTTTGGTTGGGATGGGACGGCACCAATTCTCATGTACCATTGCGAAACAGAGCATCATATTATGTGGATAAGGCCTGTCTCTATTTGGGGTCTTTTAGGGCTTGGGTGATAGTTGTGAGTTCACGGGTATCAGTATTCTTATGGAGTTGGGCTGAAAAGTTGAGTTTTTGGATGGTTTTGTGGATATTGTGTTTAGATCGAGTGACAATAATGCGTGGAGGGGTGGTGGTAATAGAGTGAGTAGATGTAAGTCCAGGTGCAGGCTCAAGAGTAGTGGGTGATGATGAGGTGTTGGTAGGGGATTGTGGGGATGTATTTTGGTTAAACGTTGAGGCAGGGTTAGTCAGTAGTTGAGGATGGCGTGGCAAGGATCAGCAGTGTCATAAGGCATCATTCAGAAGGGGAGATAAACATGGAACACTCACTATCATTCCCGAGGAAAGTAAACTGAAAGACGAACTCGACAAACTTTACATGACAGAACATGAATATACGGGAATTGGATATGTCAAGGCAGAGATAAACACTTTGGGTGAGAGAATATCCAATAAAGATACATGGAGATGACCGTGGAGCAATTTTGTGAGACGTGTAGGGCCGTAGCCAAGGATATCATAGACAACCGAAGACACGAAGTTTAGAATAATTGGGTGGGGCACCAAAGAACTTGTGATATGGTGAAAGAAGTTGAAAAGTTGGTGTGGGAAGACGATTGATAAGGTACACAGCAGTGGATAAGGCATATGACCAGTAGGTTAAGGGCATGGATGCATGGGTTATGAGAGATAACCCGATTTCAACTTTGTTATGGTGACGACGTTCTGAGTACCCATTGTGCTCGGGTGTGTGAGGTGAAGAGGTGAGATGGGCGATGCCATTGGTAGCTAGGAAACCTGTAAGAGCTTGATATCCCCCCCCCCCGCGCCCCATTGTCAGAGTAAAGTGTAAGAATTTTACGTTTGAAATGATTTTCAACAAGAGCCTTGAATCTAATGAAGACATCAAACACATATGATTTTCGTTTGAGAGGATAAAGCCAAATGTATTTTGTGAAATGATCTACAAAAATAACATAGTACTTGTAGCTATCAATTGAAGATAGAGGAGAAGTCCACACATCAAAAAATAAAATTTCAAGAGGTGATGAGGAAGAGATGCTTAAAATAGAGAATGGTACTTTATGACTTTTGTTGTATTGACAGGAATTACAGTGAGAATTTTTATCAAAGACATTAGAACAATCTAACTTAAAGGAAGACATAATATGTTTATAAATAATTGCTGATGGATGATCTAGTCTATGGTGTCATGCAGATGAGGTGGTTTTGACATTGAAAAAGGCAAAAGCGAAGAAGTTGAAGAAGTGGTGACTGTCGGCCACTCATATACACCATCCTTAGTGGGACACTGTAAAAGAATTGCCCCCGTACGTAGATCCATCACAGAAAAAGAAGATGGTAAGAATTCAATGGATGTGTTATTAGTACAACAAAATTGGGATATTTAAATAAGATTATTTTTCATGGTAGGTACACATAACACATTAAATAAAGTACAGGATTGAGATGGAGTTGTAAAAGAGGTTGAACCAGTGTAGGATATAGAGAGTCTCGTGCAGTTACCAATAAACTATTGAGAAGCCAGTTAGCACTAGTGGTGTTATCTGCGATGGCAACATGGGCCCGAGGTTGAGATAGACGTGACTGCCATGGGGTGTTAGGACGTGGTTGCCACGAGTTTGAGGAACAAGGTTGCCATTGATTCCCCAAGGGTGATGGTGCTTGCATCTTTGGTTGGAATTGGCGAAAACTAGGGTAGTTAGCAAGTACATTCCCTTTGATGTTACACCATTAACAACGGCCAAGAAACGGACGAGATGAGACACGACCATCAGGAGTAGGCCTTTGTTCAACTTGACCAGTCTTTGGAGAAAATGATGAGAAATAGTTGTTAGGGGGCCCAGATTTGGTCTTGGTGGAAGTTCAGTTGGCCGTAGCTGGAAGGGGTGATGGTCCGGTCTTTTGTTGGAGGGTGAGCTCTTTGTTGATGAGCTTTTCATGAAGTTCATCAAACGATATAATGGTCTCACGACCATTAACAACATCAATAACGGATTGATATTTATCATCAAGGCCGTCGAATTTTTTTTCAATGAGATCTTTTTTGTCTAGAGGTTTTTCGAGAGCAGCAAGTTCATTGGCACGGGTTTTAATAGACTGCATGTAATCAGATATAGTTTGTGCACCCTTGGTGATTTGTTTAAGTTGATCTTTAATTTGTTTGATGTGGCCTCGAGAGGGTCGAGCATATGTGTTGGCTAGAACCTGCTAGAACTCATAACACGTTTTAGATTAAGTAATGAGAGGGATAATAGAGGGTGAAAGGGTTCCAATGAGGGCACCAAAAATTAGTTTATCCTGGCAAACCTAGGTGGTGTACTTAGGATTGGATTCTTCCTTATTGTCTTTGGTGATCTTTTCTGGTGGGGCTGGATAGGATCCATCAATAAATTTTGCAGTTCGTAACAGACAAGAATCGCTTTAATTTGCAATTTCCAATATAGGTAATTGGTGGTTGTAACTTTGAAGGAGTTGTGGATGGTGATCTTGATGAGAGGTTTGGTGGGTTCTTGAGAATTGGGAATGATAATTTGGTTGTTGGCAGTGGCCATTGGAGATGAGAAGATTATAGATTAAAGAAGAATTATAGGAAAGGCTTTTTGGATCGATGGCTCTGATACCATGAACAAACGGGAGAAGATGGAAGAATTATATTATTTTCTTCTATATCAATAATGAAACAATTACAAGTATATATATACCAATGGGAAAGAATACAAATAAATGTGAACACAATATTTGACCAAATATATGTGAACACTATATTTAACCAAATCTATGTGAACAAATCTATTGTTGGATGACTTTGGTATTTTTATCAGTGAAATAATAAAATATAATAATAAGATAAAAAAGAGTAACGTGTGATAAATTTAGATTGACAAATATCAATTAGTTTATTTTGAATCCATTGTCTAGCATAATCTAACGTTTTGAACAACCAAAACGTAGGTTCAATATATCTTCATGTTAGAAAAACTAAAGCCTCATGTGATTCACAGAAGGGAAATCAATTCCCTTGTCTTTCCCATAGGGGTGAAAAACTAAAGTTCCTGTCATATTTTTTTCTTGTGTTTGGTAAAGTATGAAAATTATTCAGGAAATAATATTTGATTTCCTTTCAGTGTTTGGTTGGTACAGAAAATGAAAGTAAAAATATACCAATATTTCAATAATACCCTAATATTTTAAAATAAATATAACATCATAAAAATTTGGCAATAACATATTTAAGTAGGTGTATTGTTGTCCAAAATTTTTGAACAATTTTTTTGTAATAAAATGCTGGAAAATCAAAAGAGAAAATCCATCCCATGAGGTCCGAGTGGAATGATTTTTCCCTACTTTTCTATCTGTCAAAAAAATATTTTCGGAGTTTGTGCTTACCAAACAAAAAAAAAGTAATGACTTTCCTTTTCTGAATCCTCAAATCTGCGAACTGTAGACACCCCGATCCGTGACCCCCGCAAGAACCCTAACGACCTTCGAGAACTACTGTTTTTGGAGTCCGAGACCCATCCGAGCACCCGAAACTACCCCGAAAGGGTTTGTTGGCCAACAAACCTTTTTTTTAAGTAGGATTGTCGCACGACATACTGGTATGTCGCGCGACAATCACTCTTATGTCGCGCGACAAACCCCTCTGCACCCGACCAACCAATTTCTGACACATCACAGTGTCAGAACCCATCACTTCAGCCGTTTGTCGCGCGGCAAATAGATATGTTGCGCGACAAACAGGTATAGTGAGACAGATATGTCGCGCGACAAACAGATATGTCGCGCGACAAACAGATAAAGTTGGGAAATGTCGCGCGACAAACCCTCCCGAGCACTATAAATAAGGCAACACCCCCATGGGTTCTGGACGGCAACTTCTCGCCACAATTTCTATACTAAAATTCCTTATTCTCTCTGATATTTTCTAATCTTTAAGCCTTCTCCGGAAGCATCTGTGATAACATTTATTTTCGCAAGAGTCTCGGATTTAATCTTGGCACCCGGAGTGCCACCTTCTAGAGTCAGACCGCCGGAAATATTTCTAAGATGAAAGCTGATATCCATCAGAGGTCTTCTCTGCCGTATTATATTTTCTCTCTCTTATTCTTATATATATCGCCGGGAAGGTAACTAAAGTCTCTTCTAGTAATTAAATAAGATATTTGTATGTTAGATTCCTAACGCGCTCGAAAATCAGGTTTTTATTAGTTATTTCCAGAAAGCAGTAGAATATCAGTAAAAGCATCCAAGTTTTCCAACATAGAATAAACATATAAGACCACTAGAGACCGAAAGGGCGGAATGGGTGCTTAACACTTTCCCAAACCGTAATATAGTTCCCGAACCCTATAGAATCTTGGTTTCGTAAACAAACGTGTAAAGAAAGGCTTATCTGTAGCCTTCCCTCTTACACAATCATTTTGTCCGTTTTCTCGTAAAACGTACTGGCGACTCTGAACGAACCCTCTTGCATCTAGAAATAGGATAGAGGGACTCCCCGATATGAATTATCAACATATAAAAGCAAATGGAACAACGGAATCCTTTCCGATGTTTCAGACTCCCAAACCAGAGGCTGAGAACCTGGGGGTCGCATTTGCGGATTCTCACACGAACCAAAGGAGGCCTAAAAGTAAACCGGATTTGACTAACTTGTTTTAATTTTTTAAAGAATCTTTTAATCATATTTTTTTTATCTTATTTTGATCTGGATAAAATATTTTTTTAACAAATTAAACTCAAGGTTATATGTGAAAATAATCCAACCACATCTGTCAGTATGATTTGAAAATAATCTAAAAATTGAACCAATGCACCGTGAACACTCCTAAAAACAGCAAACTGAGATGACCAATAATATACAAACACATAAAGTATGTCGTTAAATGTTACTCAATAATTTTTCTTTATTTTTTTACAAAATTCAATATTCATGATGGGTCTTATTTAATTGATCTTGATAATTTGTATTTAATTTTTTTTTATTTTAAGTTATGGCATTTTTAATGTAAAAAAAAATATTGGCGTGTGTAACACTTCCGCCTTAATTAGCAGGATAACATCCGTAATTAAGACCTTGAGCATCACTAACCCATCCTGGATTGACGAAAATGGGTGTTAATGTAAACAAGAAATCAAGGTAGCATGCGTGTCACAAGTAAACCAAGCATCGAGTATACAACCATAATATAACTTTCACATATGCATATAATAGTTGTACAAGCTAACAAAGCAAAAGCAAAAACATACACAACTATTAGGGGTGGCATTTTCAAACCGAAAACCGACCGATCGACCAATGTTCGGTCGGTAACCGACCGACCATGTTTTGGTTGGTAACCGACCAATCGGTTACCGATATCACTCGGTTGCAGTTGCGGTTTTCATTATGTATACTATCGGTTATTACCGACCGACCGACCAAAAAAAATTACAACCAATTTTTAGTACTAAACCGAGTCAACTGACTAATACATTGTTTTTTCACATAGAAACTAGAAAGTCAGAAGCATAGTAAGTTACTAAGTAACTGAGTAATATTACACACTAATTAAAAGAATAAAAGTTTAATAAAAAAAAAAAAGTAAAAAGCTACAGTCAGTCAACAATTCATTTTCCCCCTTTCCCATTTTCCTCCACTCCGTAGTTCATTCTCTACTTCTCTGGTTCTCCCTCACAACCCTCACTTCCTCCGTTCCTCGATCCACTTCCTGTATTCCTCATTGCACAGCGACACGCCGCCATAGCCTACACTCCACAGAGACAGACCCCCACTCCTCGTCTCCTCCGTGGTTCCGTCTCTCACTCAGTCACTCTCCCCAGTCTCTAGTCTCTAATCTCCATCGTCGCCGACTCTTCCGTATGATTTCTCCCTCATTGACTGCTGTGTTGTTTAGGAATATCATTGACTCCTAAATTGTAGCTAAAATGCATTTTTTTTGTCTTCTTTGGTTTCAAACTTTCAATTCAATTAGATTGTTGTTTAGGAATACCCAATATCATTGTTATCTTTCTGGTTTTTTTTGTCTTCGTTGGTTTTAGGCTAGCTAGGGGATTTAGGAATTGTTATTATGCATCATAAGATGGATTGATGGATGGTTGCAGAACTAATGAGGATATTTTAGTGAAAAAGTGCATTGGTCGGTTTTTACGGATTACCGACCGAACCAACCGAAAACTTCGGTTTAACCGACGGTCGGTTTACCGACCATGTCGATTCGGTTGCGGTTTTGAAAATGTTATTACCGATTTGGTCGGTTCGGTTTGCAAACCGACCATGTCGGTTCGGTAACCGAACCGCGACCACCCCTAATAACTATCAGGCTAGCCGTGGCTTCCCATAAAAACATATATACATCACAAAAAATAATTCCTGTATCAGAGCCTTTACTTCGTCCCTGAACCCGTCGCCTTTTTATCCACATTCAACTCCTGGGTACCTGGATTATTTAGAAAACGGGGTGAGTTATGTGCTCAGTAAGGGAAAAGCGAGGAATAGTGTATTCTAAAATATATGTATAGCCATTTATAATTAAATCGAGAATTCATTGGAAATCCCAAATCAAGTATTTCATTTTATGAAACAGTGCATATACATGTTATCCAGGTTACCTCCCGTGTCAACCATTTACTGCATGACATGGGATTCGAACCGTGAGTATAATCCATCATTGCCAGCTATAAAATACCATCACATCGATACCATGGGACCAACCGTCCCCATTTTATATGAACACATATGTCAAGCGAATCCATAGTGCCTTGCTAATTGCCTAAGTTCCAAGACTCCTCAATAGTGGCTTATAGGCGAGAAAACATTACTCCCCCGGAAGTTGAGGAATTTTCAACCCAAGGGTACCGAGCCCTACTTATTTTCCTATCCCGGCAAACACTATATACATAAGGACATTCCGTCCAAGAAATACAAGCATTTCACATCATAGATAGAGATATATGATCTCCCAAGAGACCAATAATCAAGGCATGAATCATAATAATACTCCCAAGCTCTCCGAGCAATCTCCAAGCTTCCAGTTGACACAATAAAAATGCAAATATGTATCCACGCTAAGAAATAAGCTCTTGAAACAATCTATACCATACACCATTCAACAAATCTCCAAATATATTTCATGGTGTATATATTTCATCAACGAGTTCACTTTACCAACATATAACATTATAACCATGGTATATGTCATATGATTTCAATATCACATGTTTTTCGAGTAAAAATGACATATATTGCTTCAAAACATCTTTTTGAAACACCATATATATGAAATAGTGATGTTGAAATTAGTGAAAATAATGGATAAAACGCACTTAAACACAAAGTGTTATATTGTGTGATAGTTTATTTTTTGTATATTATTAGTGTGAGTGTTTTAACTTTGGTATAACATCTTAATGTGTATATAATATTCATTCAAAGGTGTAAAATTAATGCATACCATAATGTGTATAGTTTAACCATTATATTTTTATAATTTTAAGAGAAAATTTTGGTCAATAATAATATTTTGTAATATAGATTTTTCCACCAAATGTATTACCAGAAGTCAACTCTTTTTAAAATATCTCAATTTTGAACATAGGCTTTACGACGAGTGCTACCAAATTAATAATATACTATTTCAAATTTAAAAAGTCCAAAATTCAAAGAATTGAATGCAACATTGCGTATGAATTTTAGTGGACGAAATTGCCCACTGGTTGTAAATGGGCCAAAATAAAAGTGTAGACATTTTTACTCAATATACTTTTGAAAAATGGACTAAGTGGATAAATCCATTGACTATGTATAAATTCACTAAAAATATTTTAAATTTAATGTTTTAACTAAAGCGTGATTTAAAAAATCCCATTACCCCGATATGAGTTAGGTGTACTTTAATTGTGATATTCTATGCAGACCAATATTTTTTTTTTGTGATATTCTATAAAAATCAATATTAATTTAATTGTCATTGTGATATGCCAAAACTTCGATTGTGCGGTTATTTATTTTTTATTTTTACATATTAATTGATCGTATAAAAGATACAAACAACATAATATAGTCACTTAAAACTCAAGGATGTACGTTCTTTTATTACAAGTAATATAATGCGTATGTACACGTTATTTTCTTGCACGCATAAATATAAATATAAAATATTGTTGATTCAAAAGGTAAATTTGCTTTTGATAATCTTGAAAACTCAGGAGTTTGAATCACCTAATTCACTAATATTTTTTCCTAATTAATCAATGATAGGGGTGAAATATATAGGAATTGGACACCATATTTTTGGTGTCGCTACCGTAAACCATCGCTTTTTTTTTTTTTTTAATAATAATATAGATATGCATGCAAGAAGAGTGTGGAAAGAGTAGTTGGGAGAGGGAGCATAGTGTGAGTATCATATTTCCTTCATTTCAATTTTGTCTTTTGAAAGAATTTGTGGTTGTAATAAATGATGAAGTAGTTGACGAATTCTTTAATGTCTGTTGGGGATGGCAATGGGTTGTTCAATAGTGAGATATTTTCACTTTTAATTTGAAGTTCACGCCTTCGAGTCTTGTCAATTATATTTTTAAATAAAATGATAAATACATGAATAAAATAATAAATTCACATAAATTTGGTGTCATAACGGTTTTTAATGTCTTCCAATTTATATTGACCGGACACAAAACACACCCATCTTAATTTCTATGCATGAATAGATATAAGTTACAATTAATAAAAAGTAATAAAATACGGAGTTAAGCCTAATTAATGGTTTGATTATTTATTATTACTAACAAAGAAATTGTGCCTTAGCACCAACACATTTTATCCCAACATCAACAAAATAGAAAACTTACAAAAATTAATGTAATAACCGAATCTTATTAATTGTTATTTATGTATAAAAATATGTACATAGACTAGATAAAGTCTTGTAAATCTTCACATTGGCCCTAATCAAATGGACGAAATCTTTCCATTAACAATATATTATATGTTTGACCAGTGATTATATGAAAATTATTATATTCTTAAATAAAAAATTCATGAGGAAATTGATTGTATGCCCCTCCCCATAATTATACTCAAATTAAAGACACATTTTTTCATATTTCATTAAGTTTATTTTATACATAAGAACATTTTTTTTGATAGTTATTCACCAGAAGGACACATGTCCTTTTTTTTTGGGCAAATTATATCCTTACCATATTTTTTTTCCCGTTGGTCTTTGTTAGATCTCAGCAACTACTTCTATCACCACCAAATGCCGAAGCTCTGAGCACCTAGTTAGAACTTCAGCGACAACTGTCAATCCAACATGGTCATCAATGTTTCAACAAAAATTTCTATGTAGGGCAAAAAAAGATTTTTACTAAATCTTCATCTTTAATTTCTTGTGGATTTAGTGCTCGCAAATTTAATGCAAAAATATAATTATACTAAATATATATCTTAAGTTGTAAGTATATTTAGTACAAAAACGTATTCGCACTAATATCTATATTGTTATTTGATAGTGGGTTTAATGCAAATATATATTTTCATTAAAATTCATATCTTAAATTGTCATCCAAATTTAGTAGAAAATATATATTTGCATTGCTAATGTTCCATTGAGTTCGCCATTGAAATTCCTAGCATTCTGGCAAAGTGGTAGCGGAGTGTGGCGATTTTATTTGTTTAGTACAAACCGCAGATAAAAATCAAATGTTCAAAAGAGAGTTATGAGCGAGAGACTTGAATCATTACCTTTTTAGGACTTAGCTCATCTCCATTACTTTTCAGTCCAATTCCTTTCATATGAGTCTAGTTCAAGAACTAAACGGATAATTTTTTTTATAAAACTTAATAGAGATGATTTCTATGATGAGTAGATCATCTCTACAAAATTTTATCAAAAAATTCAATTTAAAAATAGGTAAAACAATAATCTAAAATTTGAATGGTCGAAAATGAACAAATGCATCAACTTTTTTCCACGCTCACTTCCGGTTTGAATATTTTAATAAAATTTTGTGGATATAATTTGCTCATTATATAAATCACCTTTACCAAATTTTATGAAATAATTTATCCGTTTAATTTTCAAATTAAACCACTTTAAACAGAATTGAATCAAAAAAATGATAGAGAGAAACTAAATTCACCTTTTTATATCTTTTAATATATTTTAACTATTTAATCAAATTTTTTTATTTTTTTTAATTACAAGTATATATCAAAATAAGATTCGAACTCAAAATCTTCCTTTACTCCAAAGCGAGTAAAGGCCACTAAAAAGTGTAGTAGTATCACTTGGCCAACTTGAGCATTGGAAAAAATATATTTACTCTGGTGTCATTGTCCTATGCTTTGGGGTGACGAATCTTGTGCCCTTGAAAACATCAACCCCCTCCCCCCTCTCCTCTGATTTCGATTCCAAATTCAATTTTGCCAAAATTTTGACACACCATCCAACATCCTCTCCTCCTCTTTATGACATCAAAATCCAAATCCTCTTCTTATTACAACCTCTTTCTCTCTCTAAAAACCCCTCTTTTTCTCTCTCTAACTCATCGCCATGAACAACAGCAACAACAGAGCTCAACATTTCTGGTTCAGACATAATCCTTCCTAATCAAAAACCAACAATTAACCACCACTTTCATGACCACATTGCCCTACACTTTCTCTCTCTAGAAAAAAAAGAAACCCACTTTCTCTCTCTAAAAAATGGGTTCTCTAATCCCATTTCAAGACCTGAACCTCATACCTCCGGCCACCGCTACGTCGGCCGCCGCTTCAGCGGCAGTACTCATTCCTAAACTCGAGCCAAAACTCGAACCCATTGACGAACCACTCAATTACTTCCCAAACCCTAACCCTAATTTCACAAATTCACAGCCAGCCACTCCAGTATCCGATCCAAACTCGAACAGTTTCAACATTCTTGCTCAAGTTAATGATCCGTCGGGTGAAGAGAACAATGTTTACTCGGAATTCAACCGAATTCAAGAACTTTTCAAAACCGCCTTTGGCAAAGGGAAAGGCGGGGAGTGCGTAGATTCCGAGGTTTTAGACTTGGATCACGACGATTCGAGGGCGATTGTGCCGGTCCCTGATGACCGGGACAATAACCAGCTCTCGACCGTGGTGGTTACGTCTCGGAAGAAGTACCCGCCACGGTCCTCGGAGCTAGTTAGGGTTACGGATCTCGGAATCGAGGACGAGAGGTATTTCCGCGATTACGTGAGGAAGACGAGGATGATTTACGATTCCCTTAGGGTTTTTTCCACCATGGATGATGATAGGAGGCTAGGGTTAGAGGGTGGGAGAAGGACTAGGGGGGATTTAAAAGCTTCTTCGGTGATGAAGGATAGAGGGTTGTGGTTGAATAGGGATAAGAGGATCGTGGGTGCAATTCCCGGGATTCAAATTGGGGATTTGTTCTTTTTTAGGATGGAATTGTGTGTTGTTGGATTACATGGGCAGGTGCAGGCTGGAATTGATTACTTGCCCGGTAATCGGAGCTCGAATCGAGAGCCAATTGCGACGAGTATAATTGTGTCCGGTGGGTATGAGGATGACGAGGATTCGGGTGATGTTATTGTGTATACGGGTCATGGCGGGCAAGATAAGCATTTTAGACAATGTGTTCATCAGAAATTGGAGGGGGGTAATCTTGCGTTGGAGCGAAGTATGCATTATGGGATTGAGGTGAGAGTGATTCGAGGGTTGAGGTATGAGGGTAGTGCTAGCGGGAAGGTTTATGTTTATGATGGATTATATAAAGTTGTCGAATCTTGGTTTGATGTGGGTAAGTCTGGTTTCGGGGTTTACAAGTTCAAGCTTATAAGAATGGAGAATCAACCTGAGATGGGCAGTGCAATACTTAGGTTTGCGCGTAATCTTAGGACTAGACCGTTGGAGGTTAGGCCAATGGGTTATATTTGTCTTGATATGTCGATGAACAAGGAAAATGTGCCTGTGTATCTATTTAATGACATTGATAATGATCATGAACCAATGTATTATGAATATCTCGCGGCAACTGTTTTTCCTCCGTATGCGTATCATGTTAGTGGTAATGGTAGTGGCTGTGGGTGTGTTAATGGATGTATGGATGATTGTTCTTGCGCTATGAAGAACGGGGGAGAATTTGCTTATGACCATAATGGGATTCTTGTGAGAGGTAAGCCTTTG
The DNA here is from genome assembly GCA_021464415.1 of Lonicera japonica. Lineage (NCBI taxonomy): Eukaryota > Viridiplantae > Streptophyta > Magnoliopsida > Dipsacales > Caprifoliaceae > Lonicera > Lonicera japonica. The sequence goes on along the minus strand of CM038465.1, from coordinate 44,378,823 downwards.
ATATTTGAATGTGGCCCACATTGTCATTGCCCGCCCACTTGTCGAAACCGGGTCAGCCAAAAAGGTGTGAGGCATAGATTCGAGGTGTTTAGGTCAAGGGAGACCGGTTGGGGAGTTAGGTCCTTGGACTTGATACAAGCCGGCTCTTTTATTTGCGAATATGCTGGTGTTGTTCTAACAAGGGAACAAGCCCAAGTTTTTACTATGAATGGTGATAGTTTAGTTTACCCAAATCGGTTTTCAGAAAGATGGGCTGAATGGGGAGATTTATCCCAAATCTTCTCAGATTATGTGCGGCCAGCATACCCTTCGATCCCACCATTGGATTTTGCGATGGATGTATCGAGAATGAGGAACGTTGCTTGTTACATGAGCCATAGCTCGTGTCCGAATGTTCTTGTTCAATTGGTGCTTTATGATCACAACAATATATTGTTCCCTCATCTTATGCTATTTGCGTTGGAGAATATCCCTCCCTTGAGGGAGATTAGTCTTGATTATGGCGTGGTTGATGAGTGGACAGGGAAGCTTCCCATTTGTAACTAACTAAAATACCGACGATTTGGTGCATTTTTGGAGGCAATTCAATGTGGTGTTTTGGATACTTGATGCACTGAGGTAACTGCAAATTCCTATTTCGTTAGTGTTTGCTTTTTATCCATTATAAATTGCATTATTTGTATCTGTTGTAAAAGATCTATGTGACTGATATAGTAATCTCTGTTGTGTTTAGGCCCAAAGTGTTGTGCATTTATAGGTGCTAGTTATGTTATTTGGCGTGCTATTTTAATTGTGGTCATATTTTATTTGTTGTTTCTTTTTTTTTTTTTTTTGTTTGCTAGTTTTTGTTTGTTCCTGGTTGTGGTCGACCACTCCAAATATTGCTTTAAGAGTGATGCTCAACTGATTAAAAATTTGCATGAAAAGAGTACAGGAAATGGGGTGTCACTTCATGATTGGCCGATTGGGAGTATAGTGTCCCAATTTTAAATTTCTTAAGATTATATTACTGTTTCTACATTCACTTATAGATTCAACGAGGACACGCTTTTACATTGTTCTACTATATGTGGTACTTGATGGAATGCCTTAATTTTTTCTACCATGTCAAATTGAAAACTACTTTCCAAATCTTTTTTGGATCTAAGTTGAGATAAAAAAGGAAATTGTGAAGTTGAAAGCTCAAGTGATTTATTGGCATAATAGCAATTCTATATTTAGAAGATTGCAGAGAAATGGCTGCCAAGAAATCATTAAATATCAAGCAATCTAGGCATGGCCGTGACCCAGGATTCTTGAAATCTAGATATCACTGATATCTGTCGTTTTCTCCACAATTTCTAAATATGGTACTCCTTCTGTCCCAAATTAGGAGTCCACTTTCCTTTTCACAACATAATCAACATGCCAAAACTCATGATAGCAAACTGTTCTAAACCATGGGTTGTGATGAAATTAGTGAAATCTTAAAAATGTGAAAGTCAAACGAGGACTCTTAATTAGGGACCGAGGGAGTAATACACTAATAGCCATTCACCACTTAAGGTCAGAATTTCCTTTGTTAGCTGATTGCATTTGTAGATTGCTTAGGAAATAATACTCTATTTGACAAACCTGACATTTACCATGTGAAAAAGAAGGCACACCATCCAAAACCACAAAATGATAGCACAACAACTTGACTACTAGTGCTGTATGCTCTAAATTGAAAACATCCAGTGGAATACCACTTGGGGCTTTAAGGTAGATATCCCTTTAGTTTTCATTCAAATTTTGATTGGCATATACGTCCTTCCGTATCATGTCTTAAGCTTTAAAATTGTCAGTCTTATCAAATTCAGGGCGGTTAACTTTTAGTACTCAGGCTGTGAGTTGTTATCTTATTTATTGTAATTATATTAAAATTTATTATTATTGATTTTATTATTGTTTTTAAACCTAGATGAATATAGTTTGCTCGGCTTCATTAAATGTATAGTAGGAATACCTCTACGTACTACTAACCTAGGGCCGTGGTCAGTTAAAAAGTGCTTTACAATTTCTTATCATTTTATGTTGCTAAGAAAATGTAAAGAAGATTGTGTTATTGTCAAATAGGGTATGTCGTCCGTACACAAATAATCATTTCCCTTCCAAGAAAATGGATCATTTTCTGGAAAATACAAAAGTAAAATACAGCATATTATTCCAATAGTCCATTAACAGATATTACATAACTACAAAGAAGTAGAAATCATTGTAGATACTCCTAAAAGATGCAACATATTGCCAAAAATATAACATCACCTAAAAAGGAAAAATGTTCCGTTATATTTCAGTTGTGCACTTGAGCTTTGAAATGCTGGTTTTGTTTGAAATTTATGTAACAGAACCCCTTTTTCTAAGCTGGTGTCAATATTATATTCTATTAGTCTGCATACCTAATCTCAATTCTTAATGCCCGAAAGGACAATGTTTGGAGTTTGAAAGTAAAACTTAGGTCTTCAAAGAAATACCTTTGCTCGGTTTAAGTTAGGTATTAAAGAAACCCTTCCCTCTTAAAATAACAACTTATTAAATGTATCCATTTGTCACTCACTATATATGTTTGTTATATCTAATTCAATGGTGAGTTAAATGTCAAATTTTCAATTTATATTGAGTAATATGTTGAAAGGTTTACTATCTGATCCATTTAACTGGTTTGCCATTTTCGTCGTCTTTTGTTTCCTGTTTCTTGGATTTCATATTGAACAGGTGGAATATTTTTGTTATCATTGCTCAGAGGGCTATATTTTAATTGCTTATGCTGTTTTAGTGTTATTTTGTCTTTGTGTCTCTCTACCTAATTTATTTCCTTTTTGACCTTAAAATTATGGACTAGTTTCTACGTTCTGTTTTAACTTCGTTGATGATCAAAGATACATATATCTATGCTGATAAATTTACATCTGTTGCATTTGCTTGTGCAGGCTGTAGATGTAAGCATGACTTGATAGTTAGATATTAATGTAAATGGAGAGTAAAAATTGCTACTAAAATATAGTTCCTGTGACAATTTTCTTTCTGCTTATGCTTGCAGCCTCCTTCCTTGCATTTATTTAACTAGTCAACTTTATGCTTCTTGTGCACATAAGCGCCACATTTTCCAACTTATAGGGTACTTAATTCATTTTGGAGAAATTTATGACGTATATTTTAAAATCTAATAATATGACATGTTGTGCTGGTGTTTCTTTTTTTGTATCCACCCAACAACTATGGTTATGGGTATTCTTTAATAGTATATTGACTGTGAGTCATCCCCTATATTGAATCCATTGAAGGAGCAAACTCCATGGACCCAGCGAGGAATTGCCGCCCCCATAAACTGGCAAGCGGTGCCTAGGTTTAGAACCACTAAAGGCCTTAGAGGGGTTTCAAACACAAGCATGGAGTGAGGAGAATAACGACCTTTACCACTAGGCCACAACCACAACACCTGGTGGTTTAGCTTAATTTATACAAAGACCTTTGTTCCTCCTAGTACGGTTGATACATAAGCAATTTAGGGCTAATTTTTTTTTATCCCACCCACAACATTAGGATCATTATCCCCACACCCTAATGCCCCACGTCCTTGTTGGCATACTTCTGGCTGGGTTTTCCATCTGATACCATTCATATATGTCACACCTTGGGTTCTCACCTAAAATGGCAACCCCAAGTTATTATTTGAGTTGATCGAAAGTTGAAACCGTATATAAATTTTTATTCCGTCTTGAAGTCCCAATGCGTGGGGTTTATAAACTGATTGCTAATTTTCTCATAAATTTCTACTCCGTCTTGTGCAGATCAAAGAAAGTACAGTTAGTTATACCCCAGTTTTCCCGAACGATTATGGTCCTCTTCTTTCTGATATACCCTGGTGGTGTTAACTGATGAAGAAGAGTGGACATGTTGTGCAAGAATCGAAAGCCATATAAGCTGTAGAGCCACTGCAGCAATTTTGCTGGTTTTAATTGTATGTAAACAAAGAAACAGAACAAGGCTTCAGAAAGAACACACATCATCTGGACCAGGAAGTTTCTCCTCCTGCAGGATTTAGTAGGGCTCGCCACACAAATAGTCTTGTACGCGTCGACTTATTAAAACTACTCGTCTTTTCTTTTTCTTTTTCTTTTTTATATTGTAGTGGAGATGTTCGTCGTTGTTGTTTTGTATATATATGAAGTCCGAGAAAAAAGAAGAAAAAACTGATGCATAGAAAGTCTGTCCAGGAATTGTATGGATTGCATCTTCTGAGATGGATGAAATGCAGTCACAACCTATTTGTTGTTGTTGATCACTTGATGCTATCGTTGTAGCCTTTTTTATTTGTTTATTTATTTATTTTTGTTCTCCTAAATTTCTATTTTCTTCTTGTGTACTTCATTTTTGGATTAGATCATGAAACTCATTTGCGACGAATCCTTTGGAAAAAAAGAATTTTATTATATTGATTTATGGAAAATTTAATTTTTGAACAAAAAATTAATTTTGTGGAGAAGAAATCACAGGGTGTTGTTACTTTCATCTCAATTACTAGTCTGAACTCTGAAGTCTCACTTTCTTTTTCACGGTATCTCCGATAACTTGCCTATTTACACTGCCGCATCAATCAACACCATTCTCGTAGTTGAATGGTCGGCATGGCAATAAGCTTTGCTTTTCTCTAATTAATACTAGCCTCGAAGCAAACTCTACGCCTAATAATTTTGATATTATGTATTGATTTTTAAATCAAAACAAATGATATCTGGTCAAGTGGTCGTTTTTTGAGTTGTTTTCAGTTTAAAATCACAAGTTTTAATCTCTGCTTAAACATTACTTCTATTGTAATTTTCAAAATGTGAGTGGTAATTTCGTGATTTCGCACATGCTAAACTCTTTGCTCACGCTTTATATATGGTATAGATATACAATAAAAGTATAAAACCTCTATAATATTTATATATAAGATTAACTTACTAATTATATAAATTGCAGAAAGTGATCAAACTTTTTTATTTATATGATACTAATTACAGAGAGTTTTTTATATATGAGAGGAGAGAAAATTATACAGCTCAATACCATTACACTTGCACTACATCTCTTTTTATAAAGGAGATTGTGGGACTTCCTTTTTTAGACTTCTACTGACAATATACAATAATGAGGGAGATAACACTCAACTACTTTATTATTCATATTAATAACTTTTGGACTAAATAATAATAGACAAATATATAAAGTAATTTTACAGTGACTCTTTAAATTTTGTCCGCACAACTACTTACTGTCTTCTGGAACTTTTGTGATGGAAAGAACTTTTTATCATTTTTCATATATGAGAGAAGAGAGAAAATAATACAACTCGATACCATTACACTTGCACTACAATCTCTTTTTATAAAGGAGATGAGACTTTCTTCTCTAGACTTTTATTGGCAATAAACAATAATGAAGGAGGCAACACTCAACTGCTTTACTATTTATATTAATAATCTTTTTGACTAAATAATAAAAGACAAATATATAAAGTAACTTTACAATGACTTTTTAAATTTTGACTGCACGACTAGTTACTGCCTCCTGTAGCTTTTGTGATAGAAATAACCTTTTATCATTTTTCATATATGAGAGAAGAGAGAAAATTATACAACTCGATACTGTTACACTTACACTATAATCTCCTTTTTGTAAAGGAGAGGGGACTTCCTTCTTTAAATTATATAATTCGATACCATTACACTTACACTACAATATCTTTTTATAAAGGAAAGGAGACTTCATTCTCTAGATTTCTAGTGACAACGTACAATAATGAAGGAGACAACACTCAACCACTTTACTATTCATATTATCATATTGTAATAAGTAATAGATTTTTTTTTGGTTCCCTCCATATGATAATAATTTTCAATAATATAAAAAATATGTAGTGTCACAATAAAATTTAGGATGAAGTAAAATACTTCTCCAAAGAGTTATTGCTATTTTTTCAGTCATGTTTCAACTTCTTGGAATGAAATTTTTTGATATTTCCGTACTATCATCCTTGGGATTATCTGCTTCCCTTCTTGCTTAATCACGATAATGATTTATTCTTCAACTAACCCATGCACGACTTGTTGCTTAGTTTGGATTTATTCTTCATAATTCTTTTAATCTTTTAAATTATGCAAATTTCAAATGTATAAGATAATTAATTATTTTCTTTCAAAAAAAGATAATTAATTGCTAGTTTTCATTACATAATATCAAAAACCAAATACAACTTAATGTTTAAAATCTCTTATGAACATTCGAAGTACTTCCTAAGTGGTAAAGGGGTTAGTTTTCAACTCCAATGTAATGAGTTCGAGTCCTCACTCTTCCCTTTAAGCTCGAACATCCAGGTGTATCCAGTATTGTCATGCAATGATGTGGATACAAGTTCCAAAGGAAAAAAATAAAAATAAAAATTCTTTAATCCTATATATTTCAATAGATAAATTTTGTGGTTCGAATGGAATTAAGCAATCATATCCAATCCTCTAATCCGTCACGTCAAATAAATTAGTGTGACAAATCAGTTTCGCGGTTTGGTCGCATGTTGTCTTTAAAACGTCAAGAAACATTTTGAAGATACTTGATCGTCTTAAATTTTTGTGTCGTCAAGTCAAATAAATCAGTGTGACAAATCAATTTCGCAGTTTGGTCGCATTTAGTCTTTGAAACATTAGTTTCGCGATTTGCTCGCATTTAGTCTTTAAAACGTTGAGAAATATTTTGAAAATACTTGGTCGTCTTGAATTTTCATGTCTAATGACAGTCGAAGGATTGAGGAGTAATTAATGACATTGAAAGTTAAATGGATTTCAAAGACAATGTTGGTTCCGGTGAAGATTCTGCCCTTTAATTATCCGAATATATGGAAAAGATTTTGGTAATAATTCTTGAAAATTTGCTTTTATTAGGTTTTGCATTAATGGGCTAGCTCTTATATAAGAGGAAATAATGTCTAAATGATTATTTTGTTAAACTAATTAAGCGTAAAATTCGAATATAATTAATAATAACTAGTGAATTTTTAAAGATCAGAACATGTTCAATTCCGATAAATAAGAGGTTCTCAATAAGCAACTCGATAGGAATTTTTTCTTTACTAGTTTAATTTGGTTATGATATATAATTGTTATATTAAATATTTTCTGGTTTTTGAAAATTGGATGGATGGTTTTGATTGGAGCTTCATTTGATTCCTAGAGAGACTAACCTAGTTATTTAAAAAAATAAATTTATACAAGTATTACATAGATATACATGGTAGTCGGCCACAGGGAGAATGAGAAGAGAAACAAGATTCTCATGGCTTGAATCTAGAAATAGAGCAGAAAAATCCACTATTTTTTTGCACTATACTAATGTACACCTCATGTTTTTTTGCCTTTTGGCCCTGTCTTATATATACATAAAACATCCTTAATCAATATATTTGAGTTGAGTTGAGTTGAGTAGGGTTTAAATTATTGGGCCTTTTTCAAAAACTAAGCTAGAATAAACATTACTTACAAAAAATAATACTATATTCCAACTTTACCAACACTTCCTCATAACTATAAAAGAAAACAAAAACTACTTACTCTTCCTCAACTAACATTACATTATTTGTAATTAAATTTAAATGTAAGGATTATTTAATTAAGGAATAGCTATAGGAATCAACTTGCTAGCTAATGGTAGAGTCATGATTTAATGGAAAGGGAATAATTTTTTTAATGTGGAATGCAACTTTCTTTTGATACTTTATCTTTTCAAGAAAATGATATTTAGATTAAAAGTGCCAAAAAATATCATAAAATGCTAATTTTAAAGTGTTAAAATACTCAAATAGAAAGTAATTACCCTATTTATGGTTATAAAATTTATGATAACTTGCAATAAGGGTAGCAAATAAAAAAAATTCCCCTAAAATAAGGGGGAAAAACTCTATTATTTTACTCATTTAATTTAATTTAGAATTATTAGTAAAAATGAACACATTTCAAAATTCTAATGTGGACAAATGCCCACCTTGCACTCTACATAGATTTGCCCACCTTAGATCATTTCAACAAACTCTTCAAAATTTGCTTTTTAAATATATACTTTGTTGACTTATGTAACAATTTGAATAGTAGTTTTCGAAGAACACTTTTAAATGATTCTAACAAGTTCTTCAAATGATAATAATTTAATATTTTTTTATTCTTAGCAATTAATAAAGTTGGAATCTTATTTGACAATACAAACTTCAATCAAATAAAATATTCAAAAATAAAATAAAATTGAAGAATGCTTTTCATTGACCAAATTTGAAGAGAGAGAGAGAGAATGATTCTTCAAAATATAGAATCAATGTTGCTAGTTACTTTTGTTAGAGCTAATTTTGATGATGTAATTCTTTAAAAAAATTACACTTTATATTTTTAGAAAAATTTGTTAGAAATGCTCTTACACTTTGGATTACTTTGCAACTGTTGTTAACAATATCTTATAGGTAACAAGTAAACTAAATCCACTAAGAATTAATTGAGTTAGTTATAACTTGAATATTTTATTTGTAAAACTTATATTCATTAAATGTTCATTGAGTTTTGTGTTATATTTTAACTCTAAATTAGAGAAGTCTTCCTTAGCCTAAATTTTTGCACCCGAAAAATTAAAGACAAGCAAATTAGAAGAAATAAATAAATTCATATGTAGGCTTCATGCAACAAGGGCACCTGTCCCAAATAAATTGAAAATTTAAAAAACTGGCTTGCAACAACTTGACAAGTGTCCCACCACCTGTCCCATGTAAGCACACGTAATCCCAACCAACCTCCCACGTGTCATGCACCCATTTCCCCTTAGCTGTAACTCTTCAATTTATAAAAACTCACCAAATTTACTCATTTGTTAGAGAGAGAGAATTTTGATTGGTTGAAGAGTAGAGTTGTATTAATTTTATAAGATTTAAGAATTAGGAAAGGATGGCTTATCAGGTGGGAAGAGGCATAGCACTTCCGTTGCTATTTCTTAATTTGGTGATGTATTTTTTAGTGTTAGGTTTTGCTAGTTGGTGTCTCAACAACTTTATCAATGGCCAGTCTAATCACCCTAGTAAGTTAATTTTCTCCCTTCTCTTTCTCTCTTACTAGATATTCATGCGCACGCGATGATCAAATATGCATGTTAATATCAAAATTAAATTAAAATATAATTAATAGATGAAAAAGTATTTCAATAAGCAAAACACTTGTTTTTCTAACCTATGAATCAATGGTACACTAATTTTAGCGTAATTTACATGAATATTTTTATCTATATGATATAAAGCATCGACATTTACATAGATAGAGTTAGTAAGAGCTAGCGGGTGCTTTTTAAAAAATAATATTTTAATGTTAAATAATTATCTTGATAAAGTCAAAAAATATACATTTATTGAGTATTTTTTCCCCTTTTAATTTTGAAAAACTCACTACTAGTATTAATTTCCCCTCACATTAGAAATTTTTCTTGGAGTTATAGTTGCGCCTTTACTAACATTCATGGCCCGCATTGGACACTCTAATCTGACGATTACTCAATTGATTACAATAAATTGACAAAAAGAAATGTGGTATGGACCCCCTATTTTAACCCTGCATGGTTGCTACATGAGATATTTTAATTTTTTAAATTAGATATTTATAATGTTATTCTAGAATTATTGCAATTTTTAAACTAATTAATGACTAAGAGTAGGGTAAATGTATTGGAATTAATTAAAAAAGACAATATGACTTCTTGAGAGTTTTTGAAAAATGCCAAAGCCATTTATGCTTTTGATTTTGGTATCAAATTAAGATTTTTTTTATTGATTTCTTAAAATGTTGTTACAATATGAATTGGAAAAGGGTGTTGGGCATGGGAAAATGATAGCACATATGCATCTGCAGCTGGTCTGGTACTTGGAGCCTTCAAGTTCTTGTTATCATCCTTCCTAAATATTTAGTACAAGAGTTACAAAGATATACTTGTTATTACTAACCAATCAATTTATCGGAAATTGTGCGTCTTTTTCTACTCAATCACACGTGCCATTAATTTCCTACATTTTAATTGAAAAGGTCATAACATGTATCATTGTAATTGTTGTATTGAATATTTTTTCTTTTCCACGGAAATAAACAGCATATTTTTTAGCACTCTTGAAATTTGTTTTATAATTAGTTTGTCAATTACTTCTTGTTGAAATGATTATGAATGATAGAACTAAGTAGTCGTTATGGTTCAAGTTCGTTGTTCCATCTCGACTCATATATATTTAGGGCCTGTTTGATTGAGTTTCTTAATTAAGTCTGAATGGTTGGTCCATTTAGACTTAAGAGGTTTTAATTTTGTTTGGTTGGTATAAAAATCTAAATCTAAACACTTATTTCACCACTTAAAAAAATAAGAGGCAGATTTGTCTCTTAAGTTTGAAGAATAACTTTTAAAGAGGTAAAATACTTCTTTTATCCATATCATTTTAAATATAGTCATTTTTATAAAATAAGTGGATAATATCAAATTTGTTCAAATAACATTTATTCAACATTCAGGTGTAATATGTTCAAATAAACAACACTTATTTATATATGACATTCATAAACAAAACAAATACATTTTTCAAATTTAATTTTCAAACAAATTTTCGAATTTTGTATTTAGATTCAGACAACAAACACCCTTATTAAGTGAAGTGTTTATGTCAACCTAGTGAATATCAATGCTAAGAATAGAACTTTGCTACTCTGGTGAGATACATACATCATTTATTTCCTAAAAAAGGAAATTACCCATTGTAGACACCCCGATTCGTGACCCCTGCAAGAACCCTAACGACCTTCGAGAAGTACAGTTTTTGGTGTCCGGGACCCACCCGAGCACCCGAAACTGTCCCGAAAGGGTTTGTTGGCCAAACAAATTAACCTATTTTTAAAGGAAATTGTCGCACGAAAAATCAGTATGTTACGCGACAATCTCCCTTGTGTCGCATGACAAACCCCTCTGATACCAGACCATCCTCTCTCTGACACATCAGTCTGTCAGAAACATCACTTCAGCCGTTTGTCGCGCGACATTGTACACATTGTCGTGCGACACATGCCCCTTCTGTGAAAATGTCGCGCGACATACCCTTCCCACCACTATTAATAGGCCAACACCCCCAAGGGTTCAAGGCTGCAACTTGGGATCTAAGAATTCTAAGTTTTAAATCTGATTTTCTGTTCTTTTATCAAGTATTTTATACTATTGTCTTATTTCTGAAGTATCATCGAATCTATTCTCGACACTCGCTGTGTCCCGGATCTGGAATCGAATTTTCGGACATATCTGAAGAATGAGAAGATTATTATCGCCGGAGATCTCTCTACCGTATTATATTTTCTTTCTTATTAATTATTCTCGTTGGGAAGGTAAAGAAAGTCCCTTCTAATATTTAAAATTAGATATCTGTGTACTTGTATTTGAATAAACTTATTGCCAAGTTATAAATAGTCTACTGTTCTCTAAATAAAAGACCCTGATAAAAATTATTTACAAAATCAGAAGAGTAAATACATTATCATCTGGATAAAATTCTGTTTTTAAAATCCAGACCGGTAAAACTTACTTAAGGATTAAGAACCCGGTATATCCTGTCTCTTCCATAGACTGTGATATGTCTTGTAGAACTCTCCTCAAGAGTTCTAATTTCATATTAAATTAGTCCCGGTACAAGATCCGAACATTTCCAAAAAGGAATTAAAACCTGAGAAAATCGTCATTATCTGAGAAATAATACGGGAAACTCTCTCTGAAATAAAACAACTTTTTTCACTTGTATTTACATCTTTCAAAGAAAACATTGGATTTCGGAATACAAAAATTTTTCATCCCTTTTTTTCGTTTTCCCAAAAATTAGGGTTTTTCACTTGGAAAGTAGTAGACTGTCAGTAAAAACATCAAAGTTTTTCAACATAAAATAAACACATAAGACCACTAGAGACCGAAAGGGCGGAACGGGTGCTTAACACCTTCCCAATCTGTAACATAGTTTCCGAACCCTATAGAATCCTAGTTTCGTAGACAAACGTGTAAACAAAGGCTTATCTATAGCCTTTCCTCTTACACAACTATTTTGTTCGTTTTCTCATAAAACGTACTGGCGACTCTGAATGAACCATCTGGCACATATAAATAGGATAGAGGGACTCCCGATATGAATCATCAACACACATCATAGAAGCAAATAGAACGACGGAATTCCTTCCGACGTTTCAGACGCCCAAGAATAGGAGCGAGACCCGGGGGTCGCATTTGCGGATTCTCACACCCATAAAGGCAAAAAGTAGGAATCTCACTTATGCCCTTTACAAGACACTTGAATTAACTAATATGCAAATTTATTTATTAATTTATGTTTTTTTTGTTAATTTTGGGGTAGGTTTCGGAGGGAATGGGGCAACCATATTCTTCTTGGTGTTTGCACTACTAGCGGCAGTCCTCGGAATAGTATCAAAGTTAGCCGGCGGCAACCATCTCCGGGCGAGGAGGAAAGACAGTCAAGCCTCAGCTGGATCTTTGTCGCTAGTTTCTTGGGCCGTCACCGCGCTCGCGTTCGGGTAATTCGTACAATCCAACCTCTAATTGTAGCGCGCATAATAATTCTAGTGTGTTTTATTTGTTTAGGATCGAAGTGATTTCGTATACCCAAAAAGTTTATTTACCTATTGGTTTATTGATATATTTTCAAAAAGAGTGGTATGAAATTATTAGGATAAGGCTGTATTTATGTGAGAGTATTTAACCCATTTGCCCCTTTAACTATTTAGGCTTTTCATTTTGACAAAAATAATTTCCATTTTTAGCAAATTGCACCTTAAACTCTCATTTTTTTTTTGTCCGTTTGACACTTCTGTTTGTTACACTAACGGTGGAAGAGTTAAATGACAAAAATCCTTAGATTTTTATTTCTTTTCAATTTTGACCGATTCTTCCTCAATTTATCCCCTAAAGTACGTACTATATATATATATATATATATATATTTATATTTATATAATGTATAATATACCATTATGGTATCAACTAATTTTATAATAAAACGTTATGCCATGAAGCACCACTTTCTTTTGTAAGAACATAATGCTAATTTTTATTTCTTAAAAAGTGTTGGGTTAATGGTCAAGTGTATAGTCTCTATGTTGGTAGTCTGTAATGTATTCTGTTAGTTGTTTTGGTTTTGTGGGTTTTTTTTTTTGTTGTAAATTTTGTACTCTTGGCTTTTGCCTTTTGTTGATTCAATAAATTTTCAAATTAAATCAATATAATTATAATTATTTGATGCCACATGCACAAAATTAAATAAACTTTATGTGTAGGTAAAAATTACACATTTGTCTCTCAATTTAGGAGCAACATTTTTTAGGGGGGAACTTCTCGCATTAAAATTTTTATTTTCTATTTGGGCCATAATCAATAGAGTGACAATGAAAAATAAATCTTGAGCGACATTAATTTTTTTTTTTTTTACTTTTGATCATAAAAAAAATTTAGTTTTAAATGTTAAGGTTTAGGGGACAAATTGAACATGAATCGATCAAAATTGAAGGACACTGACAGCTGAGAGGAATTTTGTCACTTTGCACTTATTACATACCGTTCCAGACATAATTTAATAATTTGATGGAAATGTCAAACCGACAAAAAAATAAAATATTAAGGTACAACTTGTCAAAAAAAAATTGGTGGTGTTAAAATGAACCGCCTATAGTTAAAAGGGGCAAAATGAATAATTTATCATCGGTCATTACGCATTTATCTTTATACCTTGGGTGAGAATATTTGCCATACGTAGCATATACATGGATTGACGATTTGAGGAGGTAAAAAAGATGAATTTTTTAATGAAATTTGGTGAAGATGATACATGTTTAGCAAATCTTCTCTATTAAATTTTATCAAAAGATTCATCAGAGAAGTGGGTTAACTAGAATATTGATATATATATAGTCCGAATCTTATATGGATCAGTCTGTACGCATTGGGATTTTTGGCCATAGTTTTCTATTGTTAAAACATTGGGGAGATGTTTTTAGCGATGAAAAACTGTCGATAAAGGTTCAATCTATACAGATTGGTCCATACCAGATCCTAGCTGTATATATATTTGTATATATATATGCGCAATTTTAGTTGTTTTTAAATATTTCATTCAGTTACTTTTCGATTGAATTTTTTTAATGAAATTTGAGGGAAATATCTACTATTGTATATATGGTATGCTTGTTTGTTTGGTATGTATGTATGTGAAATTTGCCTTACCTTGGGTAATTAGTACCTCAAATAAGGAGGGTAGGTTTAAACAGGCCGTTAAAGTTAATTTAGATCGCAATTCACTTCAAATAAGGAGGGATGTTTTGTTAATTTTTTCTTGCTTTTCTCTTGCTTGCTCTGTTTTTAAATAACTATAATGATCTAATTTTTATGATGACATTTTCTTCAACTTTTGATGTTTGATCATTTTCTTTTTAAATGCAATTGACCATTTGTTTTGGAACTATTTTCAATTTTTTTTGTCCAATTTGAACCATTTTCCATAGTATTTTCCTTTCCTTTTATTTTTTTTGGATTATGCTAAGAGTTTAAGTTTCTACATTTATGCATCATGCACTTGTAACATAAAATTAGGTGGAATCATAATTGCATTGAAAATTATACAGTTACACATGACCAAAAGATGCAAAAATATACATTTTTCATCCGAAGTTTTTTGGGGGAACTTGGCGATTAAACACACCCTTAATATTAGTCTTCAAATAATGGATTTTATTCTTAATTTTAGACAAAGTGATGATGATTTGGTTAAGTTATGATTTTGTTGTAGTTATATTAATTAAGGTATTGACAAGTTTACCCTCACATGAAAAATGCAGGTTGGCTTGCAAGGAAATAAATATGGGAGGGCACAGAGGGTGGAGGCTAAGGGTAGTTGAGGCATTCATCATAATTTTGGCATTCACCCAATTACTCTACGTGCTGGCCCTTCATTCTGGTGTATTCAGCATTAGTTATGGGACTTATTATGACACTGACTTTGGTCTTCCTGGACCCACACACAAGGATCCTGTTCTCAGTGCAGGAACAGCACCTACTTTGGTTGAATAAACACAAGAATGGCTCTCGGTTTCCCTTCAAATTTCGCCGTCAACGATCTTTCTTGGTGGACGATAAGGCAGCTTATAAGAATCAATGTAAATGTTCGTTGAGACTTGTACCACGTCAAGGTCGTAGACTAGAGTATCATTCTTTCACTTAAACTTTCATGTAAGAACGAAAAAAAAAAAAAGAAAGAGAAGAGAATGAAAGTAATGTGCGTTTTTTTTTTGTTTTTTTTTTTTGCACTAAGTGTGGTGTGTGATAGTCGCGCGTATCATTTAAAGAGAAAAATTTAACAAAAGTAAAAGACGGTCTACTGAATAATTATGAGTATTAATTATTTAAGGTTGATGTTTTGATTTTGAGTAATTTTATTTCTATTCCTTTTTTCAATTTATCCACCCTTGATTTATGTTAATATTGAAACAAACTTCTCAAAACTTCCTTTTTAAGAAGTAATATACTTCCTTTAAATATATTTACTTTTAAAATTAGTTTCCTAACTGTAAAACTTCCTTTAAATATATTTACTTTTAAAATTAGCATAGGTTAAAATTATTACAGATATTTCAAAACTATTTTCTTTTCCTTTTTTCTATATTACAAAAAAAATATAAAACATTATTGGAACTAAAAAACTAATTAAGAATAGTGTAATAAACATTTTCATTATTACCAAGATTTGAGTGAGACTCAAGCGGTTAAAATAAGTCTTGGTTTGAAATATAGTTTAGACATACTAATCTTATAGTGAGAGAAATAAAATCATTGACTAATCAATTTGAAACTTTTATTATACAATTTATCAGTATTTACAATAATTAAAAATTAAAATTAATTTTGTTAATTAATTTAATTATTTGTAAAATTTGAACTTAAATAATTTTAAAATATATTGAACTTATGAATCATATTTTTATTTAAATCTAATATTTTTTGTCTATCCACATTCGTGGATTAATTTAGTACAACGCGAATTAATTTAATGACGCGGATAATCAAGATAGTCATTGTATATGTAAAACAGATAATAATCAAGTAGGCATATATTACCAAGATTTGAGTAACTCAAGCGGTTAAAATAAGTACATGCAAACTGGGATTGTTTTTAAATATATTGAAACATATATTATCTCAAATCAAGAATAATGCATATATTGCATGGTTAATTACAAGTTCTTCTATCTATATAAAAGCGGTCATGGTTTTTTCAATATTAAAAATGTATAAGAGATATAATATTGGTTTTTTCAATATTAAAAATGCGTAAGAGATACAATATTGTGTTGTCGAGATTGTAAAATGTTTTTTGAAATATGAGAAAATCCACCTCCCATCTTATTCCTACGAATCAAACTCTTGAACTCAAGGTAGGGGTGTAAGTCACCTACGATTAGGTCAATAACCTATATTTTTACTTCTTCCACAAAATGAAAATTTATAACACAACATTTTTTATATGGTATAATTTTTTTCATACCACTATAAATTTACAACCATTATAGTAAAAATTGACGAATGGGATTACACAACTATCTTTACGTAAATTAAATTAAGAACTTCTTTATTACAAAGATATAAAAAATGCTAACAAGTAGGGGTGTGCAAAATAACCGAAAAACCGAAAAATTGACCCGAACTGAATTAGCCGATTTTTAAGGTTTTCGGTCCCGGTTTAGTTGTCGGTTGCCGGTGTCATAGAACCGGTGAAAACCGAACTGAATCAACAATACAAATGTCATTCATTTATTGGTTTGATATATAAGTTTAGTTCTGTAACTTGTAACGGAATTATATTTTGGACTAACAGAATAAAGATGATGAAAAGTATAAAATATTTTTATTTTTTTTTGTCAAAAATGATATAAGAAGCAAAGTGTCAAAATTGATTAAAACGAAGCCCAATTTTTTTTGTCAAAAATGACTTTAAATCATGGCCCAATAATGTAAAAATAATTTTTAAGTTATGAATCAACAATATAAAATAGGCCTAATTGTCTAAGCTTAAAACCAAAAAAACCGACCCCGACAGAACCGATCCCGACTGGTTTTAAGTATTCATCGGTTAAATTCGGTTGACCATTTTAACAAAATCGACTAATCAATTTAGTTCTCGCTGACCCCGCACGATTCGGTTAACCGAACCGTGCACACCCTAACTAACAGGGTACAATGCGGTTCTCAGGACCTATACTTTTGGTGTCATAAAAGTACTGAAAGATGAGTGACAAGCCCATGACAAATAAAGGCCATGAAAATATATCAAGGACTTCACTGACTCCTAAAGTTTTTTAGCTGGGTCAGGTGGGCTTGTGGGTTTCAGTCCAAATATGCGAGAGTATATTGGTATTTAGGGGGGCCTTTATAAAAAGTTAAAGAATAATTAAAATAAGGTTGCTAGGTAAAAGTATATTTAAAAAATAGTTTTGACACATTTTTTTTAAGCACCTATAAATTAACTTTTAAATTGATTACTATACCCATAACAGTAAAAGCACCCATGCAAAGACATTGGAACAACATAATTAACGTCCCCTCTCATTCTAAATAATTACATTGTTATTGTGGAGTTAGTTGACTGATCCTTGCTCAAACCCTCCACCACCCAAAAGAGCTGCAAAGATAAAATTACTAATAGGCGTGGACATTAAACAAGCATGGAACACTACCCGGGAATTCAAGGCAGCAGAAAACAAGAAAAGGCAACAAATTTGGCTATTGAGATGGAAACAAAGGGGTCAAGGGTGTTGTGCAACTAGAGGAATCTTCACAAATTACAAACATAATCGGAACACTAGGTTCCTTGAAACCACATTAATCATCGTAATACCATCTTAATGGAATTCTTTACAATAATAATAGGTGCAAGATTGCTAGCATTCAAATGAAAGCCTAGAACTTATTCCAAAACAATAAAAGAGTCATTATAATCTATCTATCTAATCATAAGATGCCAATAAAATTTTGACAAACTTGATGCAGAATTTATTTGAGAGAAAAGGAAGTGGATTATGGTAGCAAAGAGTACGTGGCTATTTATTCTTCAAATTAAATTAATATCTTACGTTGCTAAAGCATGAACAAGAGAAAAGGTCATATAATCTTCTTGAATAGAAGTAAAAGCTAGAAAAACACTCTATTTTGAATAAGGGTGCCTTAAAAAACTTATAAATATAACAAGTGATATTTTTCTATTTTTTTAAAGGGTGTTGAAACTAATTTTAGAGTGTGCTTTTACCAGCACACTTAAAAATATTATCAATTTTTTACAAAATAACATAAATTATGTGATTTACTAAATTTTATCTCAAAATTACGTGAAAAGAGCAAACTCTTAGAAATTGAACACCAGTTGGTAGATGGATCATGTAGTAAAGAATTTGTTCATTTGGCACGAGAGATCAAAGGTTCAATTTCCCTCACCCCCGGCTCGTCCTCTATAATTGAACTGCGGATCTATCAAATATTGTTTGTATAAAAGAGTTTAAAAAGGAAGAGAAATGGAATCGGTGATTTATTTTTTATTTTATTGTGGAATTCATCTCGTTGGGCGATAAAAAATACTTTTAATTTCTATTAAAAATAGGAAAATATGTAGATATTTACGGAAAAATCCATTTTGTTTCTCAATTTCTCATACAACTTTAATTTCTTTATAAAAAAAAACTTTTATTACATAGAGAATTAGGTGGTGTAGATTGAGATACGCAAAGTACAAATACACATAACTTCCATATTATTAAAAAAAATAAAAAAATTCTAGCAATGATGGCCAAGGTATCTACCCGATGAAAGAGTATTATATAGTATTGAATGGCATTAAAGAGTGCTACTTACCACCTAGAGAAGGGTCTAAAGTTCGTTTTTTATGCAATTAAATATATATATATATATATAAAGACTATGATATTTTGTATACACGATGCGCTTATAAATGGTATATATCTAATTTAAATGAAATATTTAAACAAATAAATAAATGATTTAGTGGATTAGAACACGTTCAACTCACTTAGAAGTAAAAGTCCAAATCTAGTTGCAAGCATAATTTTATAATAGAAAAAGACTATAGGGATAAAATTGGTAAAAAAAACACAATACAACTTTGTGACAGTTGAATCGGTGTTAGCTTTTTAACATTAAACTTGACACTAAATGATATTATAAATTAGATACCAATGAGTTCTTACTTAGATGGTATGATTGTCCACTCTTTATATGAGTGGGTCAGGTTCAAACCCCTTTAATAGCAGTTTGATAAAACAGCATGATGGTGATAGTTTTATGTTAGAATGAGAGTGAAAGCAAGTTTTCTTCTATTCTTTAACGAACTTTGTCCCAATGCCCGTCTTTTTCTTTTCCTCATAGAATTACTCGGATCTATTATCACTTGTAAAAAGAGAGAAGAAAAAAAGCAGCATGCACCCACATACCAAATCAACCCTTCACCCCACCCCACCCTCACCCCCTTCTCTTCTCTCTTCTCTAAAATGAAGCCACATTGCATAAAAACTTTATGCCTCCCTTTGTCACCAAATCACTTCCTTTCTTTAAATCATAAAGTGAACACCACCTGTCCCTAAATGATCCTATTACCCCCAATATTTTATGACCCAATACCCAATATAGCATCCAATAAACTCTAATTAATTAATATTTGATAGTGATTAGGGTGAGTTTATATCCTTAAGAAGTAAGCAAATCAAAAACCTGTCTCACTCTCATTGGCCTTGTAGTGGTTTTCAAGTGGAAAAATTGAACCACCCACTTATTAATTGGACAAAAAGACAATGCTTTTTGGGCTTCTAGTACTCTAGAGTGAATAGATGCACAAGCATAGATTAATACGTGGCCTTTTTTTATGAAAACAAATTGTCCCTATTTGGGCTCACTTTAACCTCAACAAATATACTCTCATCTGATTTGATCCAAACAAAAGCATGTCACCTAATATCTTGGCAAAATTTCAAGTTCCAAAATTACCCCTAATGTGCTATAATTATTGGCATTCAAAGAAAAAGTGTGGTTTTTTCATATGTACTTGTTTCCATGTTAGTACAAAATTGAATGAGTGAGTTGCTCTATTGATAAAAAAAAAAAAATTATTCAAACTTTTGGACTTGAATCTCATCAATGAACAACGGCTCATACTAAAATTGAATGAGTGAGCTGCCCCATTGATAAAAAAAAATTACGCTAACTTTCGGATTCAAATCTCATCTATTAAAAAAGACTCAAACAATTAAACAAGTATATTTTATCCGTAGAATGAGTGTCATGTATTTTGACTTAAACAATTAAAGTCTTTATTCTTTTACACTGTGTTTTAGTTATCTTTTCAATATTTAGCAAAATCTTAAATTTTGTTGTTGAAATTAAGAGGGTAAGAAAAAGATAAAGAATATATAAGTTCAACGATTAAAATTAATATATAGTTTTATACCAAAATTCATAGTATAGGACTATGAGTAAATTAATCGACTAACTCTTTTAATTACATACAATTATCTTACCACATACGTTGGTAATATTCTCTTTGTTTCAAATTAAGAATTTATTATTATATTTTGGGATGTCTCAAATTAAGAATCTAGTTCTTTTTTCTAAACATAACGAATACAACATATATATCTTTGGACAGTAAAAAAGTTTAGTTCTTAAGAATTGATTATATTGAAATTAGTGAAGTAAAGCATGGACGGTTTAATTTGCAATAAAAAAGGAATAAAATAGGACAAGGGTGTTTTGGTAATTTGAATTTGCCCATAGTTTGATTTGATTGAGGTCAGGGTTAGGATATGTACAAAATGAAAGAGATGTCCTAATTTTAAAAAGGAATGATTCATGTGGCTTTTTGGACATATAAATATGAGGCAAACACCAACAAACTCTTCATATGTCACATAATTTTGAGGACATGTACACTTGAGATCACCTTAATACTAAAGATACATATTAGTCTTTAGTAATATTTGTATATGAGTTGTGGAGTTATCATGAAAGAGCAAAATTTAGGGAAGGGAGTGAAGGAGGGAGGGTGGAGAAAGGGGCCTTGGACTGCTGAAGAAGATAGGTTGCTTCATGAATATGTCAAATTTCATGGTGAAGGAAGATGGAACTGTGTCTCTGTTGTTGCAGGTACATACATACAACATATATCGTGCCAGTATTTGATGCGGATTGTTTGTATATGACCGCACTTTTAGCGATAGATTGTCATCGCTGAAAGCGTTTCCCACATTTTAGCGACAAAAATTCGTATCTAAAGATGCGGTCCATACCAAAACCAGCCCCATATATATACATATTCAACTCATCTTTCTTTTATCGATCTCTCTATATCCATAGTTAAAAGAAATAAATCACTTTAATTATAGATCCAAGATTTGAATTTGAAGAAGAAAATAGGTATGGAAAAACTCGAACTTATAACTTGTAGACTAGTTAAAGATAGGTTCTTAATTACTCTAAGCAAAAAAATTATGGTTAAGTCAAAGATTTTAAGCGAAGTAGTACAAGGTTATACCTATTCCATGGACTTAGCATACGCGCAAGCATTAGCACCTGTTCGATGAACTAATCAGTTCACTGCTAGCTGAAAAGTAATTTTTTTTATGGTTTATTAAATTAGGTTGCGTTTGATTACGCTTATTTTTCGAATGCGACTTTATTTATTTCTACAGGCTTGAAGAGGAATGGGAAAAGCTGCAGGCTAAGATGGGTGAACTACTTGAGGCCAGATCTCAAGAAGGGGGACATAACTCCACAAGAAGAAAGCATAATTATAGAGCTACATGCTAAATTTGGAAACAGGTAAATCATTTAAACTTAATGACATTCTTCTTAAACTTTACAAAAAATTATGTCAAATTAGTAACTTGATGATCACTAGCCGATCACTACCCCTCTTAATTCAGAAGGGTGGGCGGGGTTAAATAAAAAAAAATACATAATGTTTAGTACTAACTAATTAAACTCACTCTATCTACGATAGGTGGTCAACGATTGCGCGAAACTTGCCAGGAAGGACAGATAACGAAATCAAGAATTACTGGCGAACCCATTTTAAGAAAAAGCCCAAAAACTCCTTGTGTGATACTAGGAAGTCAAAAGCGCGCCTTCTCAGAAGACAGCAGTTTCATCAGCAGCAGTTGCAACAACAGCAGCAGCAGCAACAGCAGATCAATGAGTTTGACATGAGAAGAATCATGTCGGTGCTCGACAAGAGTGACAATAGAGTAACAATGTTACCCCAAGTGATGAGGCAAGACATGTCAAATGCTGCATATTCAACTGCAGCTGAGGAACAAGGGTTCTTGAATTCAATGTTCAACAATGGGTGTGAGGTGGAGGCCACCTTGGGTGAGGACATTTTGTGGGATGGTTTGTGGAATTTAGAGGACTTTCATTGTGGTTTTGGGGCAGGGATTTCGAGTAGCTAAAGCTAGTAAAGAAATGCATAGTTATGAGCTTCTTTTTTCTCTACTTATTTTCTTTGTACCTTCTACCCACTTGTGGTGATTATTGGAACAAATGGTTCTCAATGGAGTAAAAATTATATATGATACCCTCTACTATCTCTCTATCGAAGTCAACTTCGGTCTTTAAAGTTCTGTTTTTCTCATTTTCGTCCTCAAAAATTGAGCAATTTCTCGCTTTCATTCAAATTTAGATGTCCACTCAATTTTTTGAAAGGATTATCCATGTGCCACATGGATTTTCCGCCAAAAAATTGACATAATAGAAGTGAGGCGTGATTAAAATTTTGAGTACTAAAATAAAACTAGAATTTTAAGGACCGAATTGAGAACAACAGAAAAACCCTAGGGGTGGTAAAGGTCTTCCAAGAGAACAAAAAAAAGTTTGAAGTTCAATTCTTAGTAATGATGATATTTTTAACCCTTTGTTATTAGTGATGTCAACTCAAGTGATTTATATATGTATCCAAATTCCACTCCCCCAACGCAGGCACGCACCCATGCACCCCCACACCATGCAGTACTAGTAGGAATGACAGAGACTTAGATTTTGGGCGGGTTTGGCCAAATTCAAACTCAACTCGCACATAAATTCGGCTTATTTGAACTCGACCAATCTCGTGTTTCTCGTAAAGTATATGCATAAATCCATGCTTTCCACTCCGGCCCATGGTAATTATACTATATTATAAGAGTATTTAAAGAAGAAAATGTTATGTTCGAGGCAGGACGGGACGGGTCAAACGAGTTAATTTTGTGCAAACCCAAACCTGCACCTAATTTTTTTTTTCTAAAACCCAAATCAGCTCCGGTGTTAAAAATACCTGCCACGAACCCGCCCCATTTGGGTTTGGTTGGGTCAAAAACCTGCCAAGTTGAATTTTATTGCCATCCCTATAGAGTAGCATAGATCGATCATTGCTTGTATTAAAAATGTATTAATTTGAGCTAATTCAATACTTAAGCTGCAGGCATTTGATTGATTTATATATAAGGGGAAAAAATGTATTTCTCAGAATATATATTTTCACGCAATAACAAAAGTGAAGGAAGTAGCTTTTCAATCACACAGAAGAAAGAAAAAAATTAAACTAAACTAAATTTTACCATAAAAATTATCATAAGATGAAACTCTACGTTAAAACATCGATAATTGAATGTTCGATAAAGTAATAATCTCGCTTAAATAATATTTTCTTTTGGTCCCAACTTGGGCATGTGTACTAAAGTAATAATCTCGCTAAATGCATAAAGTAATAATATTTTTTTGAATCCTTAAAGACCCAACGGAAATATAAATTAATAATTACTAAATTCCATGCAATATTTATATATATATATATAATAGACACTAACTTTTCAATCAATTAAGAATACATACAAAATCAATTTTTTTTTTCTGAAAATACGCATCTAATGTTACTTGTTTTTTCTTTGCACCTAAAACAAATTCAAGCCCATCCTTAACTTTTTGTAGTGCATACACAACATCCGGAATATGTACTTTTTGTAGTGCATACGAATGATGAGAAGCCATGAGAAAAAAAAAAGATTGTCACACTTGTTGAAATATATCTTCTATACATCTACTTTATATAATTAAAGGCATGAATCTTTTCATTTTCTATGTATATGCATGAACTTAAAACATTTTGTTTTCCAAGACATTATAAGTTTGCTTTACCGATTCTTTTTAACTTCTCAAGATTTGAGTTAATACATTAATTATGTCTCTTGATTTTACGGACCACATAAATAAATTGAAAAACTCCCTCTAAATGAATATTCATTTATTGATAAATTAATAATCTCACTAAAATAATATTTTTTTTCGGTCCCAAAGACATGCATTTATCGAGTTTTTACTATACTTTTAACTGTTACGAACTAGTGTATATATATATTTTTTCTTATTAAAATTGATACGGCACAATAACACTTAATATGTGCACATTTACTTAGCCCAATTGTATCGAGCCAGTGTATTTTTTTGTGTACCCAACAATAAGTCAGCCCACATATACCGAGTATATTATCTTTTATTCGATATTATTACATCAAATAAATGAGATAAAATATTACTGAATAAAATAACGTGTGTAATTAAAGCGTCCCCCTTCTTTCTTATCTACTTACTTTCTTTGCGCCTTCTACTTAGTTGTGGTGTTTATTGGAACACATGTTTCTCATTGGAATGAAAATTACATATGATTCTCTCTCGGGTATCCAATAATTCTAGCTATCCTATCAGCGTAATTATCTTCTAGAGGCATAATTTTTTTCAACGGGTGATTTTAAATCTATCAATGTGATTTTTAAGTCCACCCACCCTTAAAATAAGGAGATTTGACTAGTATTTCATTATTTATGTTAATATAATTTTTGTTAGTAAATTCCACTATAATTTATTAATTTTAAGTCTGAGCTTGTAAATCACTTTTTCCTTTATTTTTTACTTTCATATCAACAAAATTCTCGGAATCAATTTTCAAGAGAATGGGCAAACTAAAAACATGTGCCAACCAATTTCATAGCCAATTCCTCTCATTGGAGCATTTTTTAAATAATTGAAACAAGTTCCTAATATTTTTATTTGTTTTCAATTAAAAGTGCTTTTATGTTATTTGTATTGGTAAGTCTATAAATTGATAATATAGATGAGGACTGAATTTTGTTGGACGAATGTGAAAACTAGGGTTAGGGCTAGAGTTTTGTTGGGTTGAAAAGAAAAGGATAAAATAGAACAAAATGTATTTTGAAATTATTTTATTATATAATTAAAATAAGATAAAGAAACTAAGAAAGTATTGAGTTTACTATATGTTTATCCCCGAAAGTGGATAAACTAAAGAGAAAATATTAATTAACTTACACTTTGGTAAAAGGTGGATTAAGTTACATATAAATATATAAGGTCAATATAACAAAAATTACCCTTCGTAATTGTCTTTTTACACCCTCAAAGTTTTTCTATTTTCTCACTTCAGTCCTTAAAGTTCAATTCTTCTTATTTTAGTTCTAAAAATTTGAGCCATGTCTCGCTTTCGTTTAAAATTGAATGTCCCTTCAATTTATTTTTTAATGTATCAAAATTCCACTCCCCACACGCACCCGTGCACCCCCACACTATGGAGTAGCATGGTCTATCAAGGGTTTAAAAAAGTATTAATTCGAGGCACTCAGTTAATTCAATACTTAAGGTGCAGGTGTTTGATAAGTTTATATAGAAGGAAAAGAAATTAATTTCTCAGAATATATACTTTCACGCAATAAACAAAAAAGAAGGAAGTAGTTTTTAAATCACACAAAAAATCAAAAATTAAACTAAACTAAATTTTACCCTAAGAATTATCACGAGATGAAACTCTACTTTCAACTATTACAAATTAAAGTATATTTTTTATTATTATTAAAATCAATAGCGCTATACAAGAATACTCTATTTTTAATCACGCGACGACATTCACCTTTTTAATTCAAACCCTTAATCTCTCGATTATGAGAAACTGCACTTGGTTAGAAGTTATAAAGACTTTGATTGTACTCAACTACCATTAACAATGAAAAAATTATGAATTTGAGAACTTTTGGCTTTTATAAAAGAACTTTTGGCTCCAACCTGCTTTACACTTTATATATAATCAATTTTATATAAGTTTAGTTTCTTCTTATAGATAAACTCTGTATAATTAGTTATCCAAATAAATTTTACTGAACCCATTTATTAAATTTTAATAAATCCAAACTTAAGTGACTAGTTCATCGTAAGAGTGATTGAGAAAAGGCGTATGCATATTTTTTGACATGGACAAAACTCTTGTGATTGAGGAAAAAGATTTACACACTTTCTAAAAAAAAATATAAATATGTGCTGATATGTCATTATTGTAAATTAGAGCGCGATAGCAAATATGATATTCAACCTTGGAAAAAGGGATCGTCTCACATCCATATTACCATGATTCTTGGGAACTTCATTCCCCCCCCCCCCCCCCTCTCCCAAGAGTCGATTCTAAAAAAGCTCATGAAAAATGATAACATTTGCCTTAAGAACACATGTTAAAATTATTATAAAATAAAATCTTGTATGAAAATTTGTACTATATTTAATGCATGTTGTGAGTTAATTATTTTTAAAAATGAGTACTTAACATGTGTTCTTAGGGCACACGTTAACATGACCCAAAGTTTATTTATGTTAATAAAAGTTATTTTGGATTCAATCCATACTTTAAGGGTCCGTTTGATAACAACGTGGAAAAGAAAAATAAAAACAATTGATTTTTGTGAGAAGTTGAAAAAGTTGAGGCATGTGATGAGATGAATCCTTACTTTGTGACTTTTTCCATGAAGAAATTTTCTTTGGTGGTTGAGAAAGAAAAAATTTCTCCAAAAAATTATGAAGGATGGAAGATACGTACTCATAAAATGAGTATAAAATGAAGATTATCTTATTAGATGCTTCAACTTATTTTCCATCTTCTTAGCAATTCAAGTGTGTTTATTTTTCTTTTTCATATTGTTATCAAATGAAGCCTAAAAGACTTCAATTATAACCTAGAAAAAAGACATCAATTATAACGATATCAAGTATTGTCATAAACACTCGAAGATAAATAATTGCAAAACAATGAATCAATTTATTGGCGAACTCAATACTACAATTAATTTATTGTATTGCTGTATTTATTTCATCACATTGTAACAGTTAGTTTATCGCACTACTACAATACCATTCCTTGAAAATCGAACATAAAATAATAATCATCAACCGTTACAAAAAATATATGATCAAACACAATTATTTACAAATAAATCATAATGATCAGTACTATTTCATCACACTGTAACAATTAGTTCATTGCATTACTACAATACCGTTCATTGACAATCGAACACAAAATAATAATCATCAATCGCTACAAAACTATACGAGCAAACAAAAAATTTTACAAATAAATCATAATGATTAGTACTGCAAAAACTAGTTTGCATGTATACATTAATCATTCTCTGTTAGAATAACAATTGTCTCTATTATAGTAATATATTGTTTGTCTTACAAAATACATTCCATATTCGAATAAATTAATCGAAGTTGAATTACCCCCTCATTGTTTAGCTTATTATATCCTAAAGAAAACCATTTGCACTAAATTACTCAAATTTAAAGCACACTTCAATTTTACGGGTCGACAACATTGCTCAATAACAGCATGCGAATCTCATACATGATGCACCAAGGAGGCTCCATTTTCTTCTGCACAATCTGAACTAAAATGAGGGAATCAACTTCCAGATCTACATTTAAGGAGAGCCCCCAACCCCCTCCCCGGGGGGGCGTCAATGCAAACTTTCACACCTTAAAGGAGCACCAGCACGCGCATTTCTTTTATTAAGTTGCCACCAAACACATGCATTTGTGTTATGCGTATGTTAAGGAACTTGGTGGAACTTAACTTTAGCATACCACTAACTTCCGGAACAATATTTTGGCTTACTAATTATAACCGCTGCGTGCGTGCTTAGAGTAAATTTACCCTACTTATTCGAACCATTTTGGATGCCACGCAAGATAAATTTATCCTACTTACATGGAACCATTTAAAATGCACTAATAGCAGCTAGAAAAGCAATCACTCTCAAATCTCCCCTTATTTCTATTCCTTCCTATCTCCCACATTATGCAGTTCGGAACAGAGACAAAATAGCCTTATGACATGAAGATCAAATTACATTAATCAACAAAAAGTTCGTGTCACAAGGCTATTTTGCGCATAGCGCAAATGGCTTCGCATTCTGATTAAATTACCTTAAAAGGTCCATCCTCATATGAAGTGTCTCGAACTTTAACGTTCATGTCCATGAAAAAATGACTGGCCTTGCATAATTGCATTTCCGTTTTGACATTGGCGAAGGACAATTTTGCTACTTTATACACAAATATTCAAGATGCCCAAGTTTTGAGTGGTTCAAAGTGTGAGTATTTATAGAAGCGCCCAAATTCAAGCCCCCCACCTCGAACAGCTGGGATCTATCCATCGCTTGTATTAGAAAAAAACACACACACACACAGTGCACAATCTATACATGTGACTCTATCTGCATAAAAATGAATAACATACATAAAGTTCAAACAAATAATAGAACGTATGTCTTACACGCTTTCAACCAAAGAAGAAGAAAACTCATTGCTAAACCTGCAAATATATTACACCAGCTCTATGGATGTCTTACACGCTTTCAACAAAAGGAGAAGAAAACTCATTGCTAAAGCCACAAATATATCACACCAGCTCTATAATATACAAAATCTGCTTGCTTTAAACTTGTTATCTGTGAAGATAAACAAGACAGATGGCCATTAAGAACTCGTTTACAAATGGCTTTACATTCTGTACAGCGAATGTGCGATAAGTTAACTTTTGTCAGTACCACAGTGTGAACCCACCAACGTACTTGAAGTCATCGCAATTCTTGAAAGGGAATAGTGATCAAACGAGAATGGAGATAGAGAATTTATACCAAAATAGAAGAAAGAATCAGTATCCGATGCAGACACAATCCGCTATCAATCCTCAAGAAACTTTTACAGTGTAAGAAAACAATACTACTCTTGCGCCTGGCATTATACATAGCTGCTTTCATTCGTTAGTTGATGTTTACAAGTTAAACCAACACATGGAGAAATTGCATCGGGGTCCTCTAGAGTGGCCTGGACTGTTGGTTTAAAAAGTGGATGGCTCATTTTGTGCGTTTTACCCTATATTCTTCAAAGACGAAACCCAATGATCTCTTCTGCATTTAGTGCTCAGAATCACTTAAATTCACATTCGCGCGAGTTCCAAGCTGATCTCTTTTACAGGCCAAGAATTGCGGTTTTGCAACACCAATTTTCTGTAAAAAATTGTTTGAATTCAAATTTTACCTCCACCTGTGTGTCTCAGATTCTCTCCCCTGGCGATAAGAATAAATGACATTAAATACCACTCTTCCAACCCTCCTATTTCTTCGCATCCTTCTACTTCTACTACCTTTCTTTGTATTCTTCTCATCTAAAGGTAGTTTACTCGGAAGTTGATGAATCCAATGCAAGGGCACTAAAGCCGCAATAAACTGTATCCCAATCCCCACAGGCAAGGTCGAATAGTCTCCCGACGTTATTCCAAGAAGAGATGCCAATCCAATGCCCAAAAACCCACTAAATATCGACGACAAACACAAACCCGCTGCCAAAAACGACATGAGCGACCCTTCGCAACCTGGTGGAGCCAAACTCGCAAAGAGGACTTGAAATGGCAAGAGCTTGAATTGGGCAATAGTTTCGGCCACGCCCGAAAAGCATAGGGCAAAAACATCATTTCCAATCCCTAGTCCGAGATTAGCCTGTTTTACAAGTACAAGGTCGAGAAGAAGCGAAGAAGCGTATAAAATCTGCGTGACGCTTATCAATTTTCTCAAGGGAATACTCTTCCAAAACTGGTCATAGAGAATTGTTGTAGACAAGAGCATTAACTGGCCAGTAACACGGGCCATGCCGATGATCGAAGGGTCAAGATTTAAGCATTGTGTTTGATAGCAAAAGACAGAACCCGATAGGAGCGGAACCATAGAAATAGAAGCCCCTAACCAAATAAGAGGCCGTAAAACGCTTTCTTCACTAATCACCACCATAAGTTCGGTATATTGTTTTTTGATACTCTCCAAGAGAGATTTATGGGTGTTATTGGCCACTTGTGGTAAACCTAGAGACTCCTCTCTTGTTGCCATAGACATTGCAAGTTGAATAGACAATAAAACCGCAAAGATTAGGAACATGGATTTAGGTTCTCGTGTTTTTAGCAAGTAGAATCCGCCGAGTAAGTTGCCTAAGACTCCACCGGTGGCTAAGGCCATGAACGCGTAAGATTGGAGACCAGTAATCTTCTTACTTTGGCCATACTCTGCAACAAGAGCGTCCTTTGCCACTTCGGTAATGGAGGCCCCGAGATTACTCAGAAGAACACATGCCATTAGAGATGGAAGAGCTTCGCCAGCAAATGGGATTAATGCCAACGATCCCCAAGACAAGAGCTGCAGAAAAGCTGAAGAAATTGTGTTTACTATCAGGATCTTAATGACATGAAAATAATAAGTTCATCTTCTCATTAATCACATTGCTCGGCAACTAGCTACGGAAAGTTGAGCAAGTGGGCTAACCTAGTTGGGAAAGGCACCCGGGAGAGATCCCAGGTTCAAGTCTCAATAGGGAGGTTTGGGGGATTTTCATTGTAGGAGTTAAAGGGAGAGACTTTGACCACCCTTGAACAAAAAAAGAACTAATTACGGAAAGTTTGTTTTTTTTTCGGAAAACCCCAAACCGCCCCACCCCGACTTGACCCAACCCCAGCCTGTGATGATTTGTATTATAAGGATATTTGAAGAAAAAATGTATTATATTCGGGCTAGGTAGGGTCAAGCAGATTAAATATACACGAACTGGAACCTAACCCAAACCCGTGGCTGGTTTTCATTGTAGAACCCGTACTGGCACGGTTTAAATAAAAAACACCCCACTAAGATCAGATCAGGTCAAAAACAGCCTGTGTTGAGCTATTTTGCCATCCCTAGAACTGTTGACATTTGTCAAGATTGTTGGCAAGATTTTTGCAGTCTGTTTACTTCTTGTTTACATTTAAATTCACTAAACTCAATTAAATTCAAGACCTATAATGTAGTAAGTCTCCAAGACTAAACTTTGTGATAAACCAAATTACAAGTAAAAGACAAACATGAGGGACACAAAAAGCGAACAAGCATTGCTTGCATTCTACAACTAATATTACTTTTCACAAATGAAGGAAACTATAACTTGAATAACCTTTATTCTACTTGGTTTACTTTTAGCATTTCGAAGTTAACATATCAAATCTAAAGTCCAAAGCTAAAGTAACAAAAAGGATCAGTATCAGAAACATCATACAGACTGAAAATGGCAATATATATATAACTTTATATTTCAAGATGGATTTCAAATTTTCAATTGTTTTGAGGTTCCATCATTCTTTTGAATTCCAATTTTGCTGGAGGGTTTGAACCCTTGCTACTAAGCAAGCACTTTTGGTAAGACTTGTGAAATTACAAAATTACCCTTAAGCTTCAAAAATGGCACTAAAACTAATGCTTAAGAAAGGACCTAAACTCGTGACTTTAAACTTAAAAGAACAAATGTTATTACCACTTCCCCAAACACCATTTGATTTACTTATTTTGTTTTCAAAATCTATTTGCAGTGTCAAGATTTATTAAGTATCATATTGCAAACATGAAAACTATGCTTGGAGGCTTACATATATATATATATATATATGTGGAGGAAATCATTTTAGCATACACTAACAATATCAAATAGCAATGAAAAAACAGCACAACAAATGAAAATAAATGAAACCCAACAATTGATAACTATTAACATTTAACAGCAACAAAACCACATTAAAGTAAATAAAATGCACATGAAATTGCAATAGAAACAGCCTAGAAAATTAAAAACAGATAAACCCAACACTTGAGAACTCCTAAACAAATCAAATCAAAACAAAACAAGATCAAGCAAATAAAATTTCACAAAAGGGAATAAGTCCACTCCACTAACCTCCAATGAAAATATAAGGTATTCTATGAGCACCACCAATAGAAATAGCATCAGACAAAACCCCAAACAAGGGCTTAGCCACCATGGGAACGTTTCCAAAACTTTGTACAAGCTGCAATATTGATGGGTGAAGATTAAGATTATGAGCCATACGGAAATTAAGAGCCAACCATGGAAAACACCTAAACCCTTGAACCCAATACCCTAACCCACACAACAACCCCATTTGTTGATTACCCACTTGGGTAGATTCTCTTTCTTCCTCATATACTCTATTTTTCTTGATGATCTTGAATTGGCTAGGGCTTAAAGGATGAATCTTGGGTCTAATGTCAGGGGTTTGGTGGAGAAGACAATGAATGAGTCTCAATCTCAAATTTTGGGATCTTTGGATTAATGGGTTTTTAGTGGAAATTAGTGGGGATTTTTGGGTTAATGGATTGATTGCAATTGATGGGTTTGTAATGGAAATTAATGCGCAAGTCATGCTTTTTTATCTTTTTTTTTAAGATGGAAAAAACATAACAAAGATGAGGAATTATGTTGCAAGATTTTAGAGACAATAGAGCGTGTATATATGGAAGAGGAGAGAAATGATGAGAGGTTTCCAGTTGGTGCCTCGGTTTTGTTTGGCATTTTGGAATTTAATAGAAGCAGGGAGATTTGGAGGGACCAAACAGTTCACCTACGAGGGTTTGCCGCACAAGTGTCCGACCTCTGTGAGTCTTGTGGGGTGGGGACAAAAGGCCTTGACTTCATTTGGGATTTCCTAGGACAATTTTTCTTTCTCTGTTTGAGAAAATCATAGTAAAAGAAAATATTCTTTCTAATGTTTCTTCTCTAATAGTATTTAGTAGAAAATATTAACTTACATGAAAAAAGGGTACATGTTAAACATATAAAAAAAAATTAAAAACATTTTGTTTTAGTGTGTTTGTCGGGAAAAATTAGAGGTAAAATAGAATTAATCTTATCATATGTTTGTAGTCGAAAATGATTAATTATATTTTGTGTTTGGCACAAGGATGAAAATGATATATTTTTTATATCTGGCGTTTAGTATAACATTGGATAAGATAACAAGCAGGGATTAATTATCCAATAGTCACTTTTATCCCACATGAACGGAATAAAACAATTGTTTATTAAAATTAAAGTAATGGTTATGTAAAGTAACTAAAATCAAGTGTTTATTAAAATATAATATACACAGCCTAGTTTTTAAATATTATATATAATTTAAAAACTTTCTATTTATAAAAGGAATAGATTTTTAAGAAGTTTATTTGATATTCATAAATAGGAAAATTGCGCTGTATTTTATCATATCCGGACTTTTAATCCGAAACTTCACCAAACGCAAAATTTATTTAATCATTATCATATACAATAATGCATAAGATCTTATAACATGTCTTATGATAACACATAATTCTTATCTAGCGGACTCCTATCTTATCATATCCAATATAATTCATATTCGATTAATTCCGACTCGTAACCGATTGGGCTTTTATTCTATCATATTTTATTTCTTTATCTGATACACCAAATACACGCAGCCTTAAGCACACACAAACATTACACATATTTAGTAATATATTTACTTAAGAAAATAAGGTAATTTGATAGTATTTTTAGAACATAAAGAATGATTTCGATTTGTGACAACTATGAAAAAAAGTTCTAAATTTCTCTTTAATTTTTTAATAAAAGAAATGATTCACTATGTATTTTCTTGGTTGAATATGTTGGAATAGTTATGAGGCTGTGTGCCAGAAGTTTTTTTTTTTTTTTTTGTTAAAGTCATGCGTTAGTGTACCATAGTTCGAGATAAATAAAAGTGTCCTTTTCTTGTTTCCTACATGCTACATACTGTCATATAGTTGCAATGTTTCAAAAATGTAGAATATTCGGTCTCAGATTAGAATATGTTGAGCATTATTAACTTGGGCCCTCAAGTCTAGAGCTAGTGAGATGTGCTGTGAGGTTTCGCTTTTTTTTTCGGCAGTAGCCTATATAAAGATTGGGGATTAATCGGATCGAAAGATACGCCAAGCATAGTAAAAAAACGCATATTCTTACATGTTTTTAGAAAGACAAATGATGGTTGCTAGAAAAATCAAGAGGTAACAGTATTAATTAAAAACCAAGAGATCTTAAGTTCGAATTTTAATGCCTCCTATCCCTCTTCCTCCCCCCTGGATCGAGCATCCAGGTATATGTTACCTCTTGTATTAAAAAAAAAAAAGAAGAGAGAGAGAGAGAGAGAGAATTATACCATCATGTTAGGAATAATATGTTCGATGGACCTTAATTTTCATGTAAATGTTCCGAATATCATATAACATTTTTATCGTCATTTCACTTCATAATTTTCTCTTGACTCAGTTTTAATAATACAACTTACTTAATCCTAATTTTTTTTTATTTTCAACGTAAGTTAGTTAGTTTTCAACTTTTCACTGAAAAATAAAGTCAAAAGGCAAAACTAAATTGTACCAATAAAATTAATTTCATAAAAAATAATGTAACGAAAAGCAAAATTTTGAGGTTCATTAATGAATAATTAAAGTCGAACTAACATTACGTGCTAATATATAAGAAATTTCAATGAATTTTTTTGAATTAACACAATTATTCAAGTCTGGTTCGAATGACACGATAGAGGGAAGAGAGTGGGCTCAAAATTTTATCGACACAAAAGTGAAGCTAACTCGGATTGATGTAATTAGTAACTATGACAATTATCATGAAGTGCCTTGGTGTAGGGTTGGCAAGACAATCGCGCAAAGTTTAAAATTTTAGAAGGGTACAAATATTTGTTTACATATATATATATATTAAAAAAATAATTTTTTTTTAATTAATAACAAAAACAGTTATTTAACTCTTCTTCGATCTGTCTTCTCGTATTCAATCTCAATCTTCTCATGCTACTAGATAAAATTAGAGGAGCACCAATATTTTTTCTTTCATTTATATTAATTTTAAAATAATAAGAGATAATTTGATATTTAATTGTAAGGTATTTTGCAGAATTTTTTACAATTGTAATGTTTTTTTTTTGTGCAATGTAAATTCTTATCATTAAAATAAAATTATTTTTTTAATATATAAAAAATAATTTATCTACTCATAAGAGGGTATTTTTTTTGGGTTTAACCCAAGGTTTATAAATGGCTAGGACCGGCTCTAAGTGGAATTAAAACAGTGTTTTGTAATTCTTTTAGTCTTGAAATAAATTGTTTTCTATTTTTCGTTTAAAAGAAACAAATAATTAAATAAGAAAAAAATGTTCTCAAAATATTTCCCAAGCACGCCTTTACGTAACTCTTTTTTTTTTTCTTCTTCTTATACTAATAATGCTAGATTTAGAGAGTTTTCGAAGAAAAGAGAAGAAAAACAGATTGAATCAATGTTGTTCTATGTAAAATACTACACATTTAATCACTTGAATCATACGTCTCACACTCTCACCTTTATGCAACTTAGATGGCAAACAATTAAGAGACTCGTGTAGAGTAGAATTTTGTTAACTTTCTTTTAAAGAGAGTTATAATAACTCTTACATTTAATAATAATAAAATAACTTAATAAGCTTTACATTTTTTATTGTATTTATTAATTAAATATAAAAGTTACTATAACCCTTTTTAAAAAAAGTTAACAAAGTCCTACTCGACTCGTGTGTCTTGGAAAAAATAAAATTTTGAGGGGCACGAGCACGCATGTATACGCACATGCATGTATCCTGTTTCCGAGGACTTAAATGCCATTCAATGAAGGAGTTGGTCCATCCATTTGGGCAATTGGGCAGGTATATATATATATAATCTTAATTACTTACTTTATAAGGATTGATCGTGATTTGGCCCTAAATAAAAATGCATGTCGCGAGTTTTGAACTCATGATTTATGTTTAATGAGATATTTATCGGGACTCAAATTTAATTTCATTTTCATGAAATACTGAATCCTATTGCTTGCACGTTTTTGAAGAAAATAATAATATTACAAGAGTAAAGCTAGAAACTCATAAATGTGACACAATCCTATAAAAACTAAAAGTATTGTTGATTCTATGCTCTACAAAATGACACACAAGTGATGTGTGTGCATAATTTTTATATACCTAATTTGAATAAAAGAGTTTAAGAAAATTAGCAAGTGGTTTAGTGTGCTTGAAGACAAATATAATCCATATATCAATCTAAAGCGAATATATATAAGCCGCTATAACACGAATTTTTTTTTATTTCATATTTTACTCTTGTGTTTTGTTTTTTGAATAAAAATATGTTTGTTGGTACTTGAACATCTTTAAAATTAGAAAGGGAAATAGTTTACCGTCAAACTACCTCAACATTTTATAATTGTTTTCATTTTTAAGTTAAATATCGGCGTGCATAAAAAACAAATTGTATACATATCATGTGTGGGTTAAAACTTAAAAGTGTAATTTGTTTAGAATTGAAAATTCAAATATGATCAGAAGCATTTTTTTTAATAATAAAAACGAAGACTATAAAAGTAAAATTGACATCTAGACCACCAATCCACCATGTAACTTAATCATCGATCATTTATATTTATTTCCTTCAAATTATTTGTGTAAATTACACACGAACCGTGTATATATACCAAAAGATCTAGTGATTTGAGACATTGGTTTATAAGATGAATTTGCAATATCAACATCACTATCATTGAAGCCATGACCTTAATTAAGAATCAAGAACAATTAAATAACTCCTCATCAAACCGCAATAACTTATCAGTCATAATTAACAAAGGCAAGCTAAACATGTTATTTATATTATAAGGTACACATATATATATACATCACATCATCAATATTATTAAATTGATGGCTTATATTTAATTACAATAAATTAGATAAATATTGGACCATTAGACTAATCTCTGTTCGTAGTGTGTGGCTGCTGCTAGTTAAGCATTATTTTGAAAATGCTTAAAATCGTAAGATTGTTTCAGTGATAACTTTATATCACTGAGTCAAGATGTTTGATTTCTTTAATAAAAGAAATGTTTCACTATGTTTTTTATTGGTTGAATATATTAGAATAGTATGACGCTGTTTCTACGTGCTACATATTGTGATATAATTGTAAAGTTTCAAACTCAACTTCAGCCTGATGGTAAAGCTTTAGAATAGTTAGTCTCAGGTTTAAATTTTCTCGGTATTAATAATTTGTGGCTAGTCATCACCCATAGATAAATAGCCCTCTGGTTTAAAGGCAGTGAGATTTGCTGTAGGGTTTTGCCTCCTTGTGTAGCCATAGCTTATATAAAAACCAAGAATTAATTGGACAGAAAGTGTAGATACCCTGGCAGTGGCATAGCCGGCCAGGAATTTGAAATCGATGGTGCGAAATTCGAGCCAATCGGTGATGAGTGGGAGTGGCTGAGTGGTCATTGTATGAAATCACCGGTCACATAGTGTGGAGTGAAACGGTCAAACAGAGCGGGAAAAAAAAGGAGAGAAACGGGGAAGAACTGAGAAGAGAACGGAAAAATAAAAGAAGAGAGTGAGGTCTCAAACCTCTCTCCTCATTTAAGTGTATTTCAATTCTCAAAATGTGTTTCAACTTTTATTTCTTATAATTACATACCTTTAACTATAAATTTATGTATATAAATCTCTATTTTTATTTTTATTTTATTTTTAAAAAAAATCCCGAAAATGTCGAAGGTGCGCACGCACCCCCTCGTCTCTATGTGGCTACACCACTGTACCCTGGGGTAAGGTCTAAAAAAAAAATGGTGTTACATTTTTTTGGAAGTACAAATGATGCTTGCCAGAAAATCAAGTGGTAAGAATATTAATCAAAAACTAATAAATCTCGAGTTCGAATTCTTGTGTCCTCTTGTACTAAAAAAATGGAAAACAAGAAAAGAAAATTATGCCATCACGATAGGGAAAATATGTTCGAAGGACATTAATTTTCATGTAAATGTTCCGAGTATCATATAACATTTTTTTTGTCATTTCACTTCATGATTTTCTCTTGAATCAGTTTTAATGATACACCTTAATCCTAATTTTCTCATTTTTAACCTAAATTATTTAGTTTCCAACTTTTCATTGAAAAATAAGGGCAAAAGGCAAAACTAAATTGTTCAATAAAAAATAATTTCATAAAAAATTATGTAACGGAAAAAAAATTGAACTTCTTTAATGAATAATAAAAGCCGGAAATGAGGTAAAACGTCACAACGTTTTTCGAAAAAAAAATCAATGAGTAATATTTTTTAGAAATAAGGACCTAGTTATCATTATCATTATGAAATAAGGGTTTGTATCAATTGTGTTTTAAAATAGGAGTTTTAACCGAGTGCAAACTTAGCTTTACAATCAAAAAAATTTAATGCAATTTTATTTTACATGATTTGTTTCTATTTTTTAACAAATATATTCTTATGTTTAATTTATAAAACTTTAAAACAACGCCAAATAAATACAAACACAGTAATATTTTAGAAAATAAGGAGTGCAAACTTAACATTGCATAACTCCGAAAAAATTAGTATGTGCATTTTATTAGTAAATAGGTTTTTAATATGCAATTTGTTAAAATTATTCTAAAATATTGTCAATTAAACACTTATTTATAATAATATGATAAAAAAAAATATAGTACAAACTTAATTTTGCATGATTTCATAAAAAAAATTGAAAACTCACTACAAAGTTGACTTTGTACTCTTTTTGAAATTTGATCAAATATAGGCCCTTAATTTACAAAAATATTATTTTCTAATTTTTTTACAAAAAAAAAATATTTCAAACAAGCATTATTTTTTAATATCCCATAATAAAATTCGAACCGACGTTAGGTGCATTAATATAATAAATTCGGATTGATGTAATTAGAAACTATGACAATTAACATGAAGTGAAACTAAAACAGTGTTTTGTAAATCTTCTAGTCTTGACATAAATTGTTTCCTAATTTTCCTTTTTTTAAAAAAATCATTAAATAAGAAAAAATGTTCTCAAAATATTCCCCCAAGCACGCCTTTATGCAACTCTTTTTTTTTCTTCTTCTTAAACTAGTGATGATAGATTTAGGTAGTTTTAAAAGAAAACAAGAAAAAAATAGATTAAATTAGTGTTGTTCCGTATAAAATATTACACATTTAACCGCTTGAACCATTCATCTCACCTTTACACAACTTAGATGGCAAACAATTGAGGGACTCGTGCATCTTGAAAAAAAAAAAATTGAGGGTCACGTGCACGCATGTATACGCACATGTGTCCTGTTTCCGAGGACTTAGATGGCAAACATGTATATATATAAAATCCTAATTACTTACTTTATAAGGATTGATCGTGATTTGGCCCTAAATAAAAATGCATCTCGCAAGTTTTGAGCTCATGATTTACGCTTAATGAGATTTTTATCGGGGCTCAAATTTAATTTAATTTTCATGAAATATTGAGTCCTATTACTTGCACCTTTTTTTGAAAAAAATAATAATATCACAAGAATAAAGCTAGAAACTCATAAATGTGACACAACCCTATGAAAAAATATAATTATTGTTGATTTTATATTATATTAAATTACGCACAAACAATGTGTGCATAATTTGTATATACCTAATTTGAATAAAAAGAGTGAGAGAAAAGTAGCAAGTCGTTTAGTGTGCTTGAAGACAAATATAATTTATATATCAATCTAAAGTGATTATAAGCGGCTGTCACACCAAATTTTTTTATTTCATATTTTACCATTGTATATATTTTGTTTATTAAATAAAAATTTTGTTGGAACTTGAACACCTTTAAAATTAGAAAGGAAAATAACTTACCGTCAAACTACCTCAACATTTGATAATTATTTTCATTTTTAAGTTAAATATCGGCGTGCATAAAAAACAACTTGTATACATATCACGTGTGGTTAAATGTGTAATTTGTCTAGAATTGAAAGTTCGAATATAATTAGAAGCATGTTTTTTTTAATAATAAAAACGAAGACTATGAAAGTAAAATTAACATCTAGACCACCATGTAACTTAATCATCATTTATATTTATTACCCTAAAATTATTTATGTGTAAATTACACACGAACCCTGTATACAAAAAGATCTAGTGATTTGAGACATTAGTTTATAAGATGGATTTGCAATATCAACATCATTATCATTGAAGCCATGACCTCAAGAATCAAGAACAATTAAATAAACTCCTAATCAAACCGCAATAACTTAATCAATCATAATTAATAAAGGCAAGTTGACATGTTATCTATATTACTAGGTACACATACATCACATCAACACTTTGTTAAATTAACGGCTCACAATCGATTACATGCAATAAATCAGATAAATATTGGACCATGAAACTATTTGCAATGCAAAAATTAAAAAAGTAGTATAAAAATGAGTATTTAATTTATCAGTATAAAAAAAAATTAAAGCGCAAAATGTATAAAATACATTAAACGATACAATGTGTGTCGCTTAAAGTACTAATACGCGCAATGAGACGACACAATATGTGTCATCTCAAAGACGTCAAAACAAAAAATAAAAGTAGTCTATTATCACCCTTTTAACATCAAAGTATTCATTATTATTAAGGATGCTTTGGGAGACATTATGAACGGTGACCAAGGTAATTTTCAAATATATATATATATATATATATACACACTAGTAATGCTTGTGTTTAGGCAGAGCCGGTCTTAATCATTTCTAGGCCCTGGGCGAAATTCTAAAATGTTGCCCTCTTATAAATAAATATATTAATTTTTATATTAAAAAAACCAATGAATTTTTATATTCTACCAAAAATACAATACAT
Organism: Lonicera japonica; assembly: GCA_021464415.1. Taxonomy (NCBI): domain Eukaryota; kingdom Viridiplantae; phylum Streptophyta; class Magnoliopsida; order Dipsacales; family Caprifoliaceae; genus Lonicera; species Lonicera japonica. The sequence continues at coordinate 44,337,711 of CM038465.1, read as the reverse complement.
TTAAAAATTCAAAGTATTTACAAGCTTCATATCAAAATGCACAAGTTTACATGCCATCAAAACCAATACAATGATAATTCAAGCACTTACATGTTTCATCTTCAACCTTCATGTGCATTTTCATCTTTTAAAAAATTTCTAGATGAAAACGGCACCACATGCTAAAACAAACATACAAAATAAAAGCAACAATAAAATTTCAACTAAAACAACCAGTTAAAATGACTTTTTCTTGCATTTTTAATAGCAAAATCATCAATTATATCTGCATGGTCAAGATTTTCTGAGTTGCATTTTCAATGCATAAAATTGCTAATCCATTCAATTTATCTTGACTCATGGTAGTTCACAAGTAAGATTTTAACAATTTCAATTTGGAGAAACTCCTTTCTGCAAGTGCTACAGTCACAGGCAAAGTCAATAATAGTTTATAAGCAAGCATCATATGAGGAAACATATTCATATCTTTTGCAAACTCTATAATTTTAATGGATGTCTATAGTTCATTTGTTTCATATGATTCACTTGGTAACATTAATTGCAATATTTGTAATTCTGAACATAAGCACTTTTCATTAACATTAGAAACATAATAAACTTTTAAAGCATTTTCAAGATTCATGCGTTTAAGATCTTTTTAATTCATCATCATCTAATGAAACGAACTTTGCTGTATCAAACAAGAATCTAAAAATAGATTGAAAAAATTGCAATTGTTCAAACCTACTTTTAATTGAGAAATAGCCATATCCACTATAACAAGAAAGCAATTAGTTCTAAATGACTCTTCTATTGATTGTTCTTCCCTATCAATATTCAAAATTTCATCAAAAATGCCTTTTTTTTACAAGTATGACGCTTTTTAAGAAATACAGGCTCAATTTCCATGTTATTAGTAATTTCTTTAGCACTAATCATGGTAAGTAAATCCATTTTCCCTATATTTTTCAAAATATAAAACAAGTCCATTCAATTATTTCACAACAACATTAATATGCATATTTTCAAATTGTAATTTTTTACTGACCAAGTTAATCTTGTCCAGAACATCATACCAATTTATTAAGGTTAAAATAAATTCAAAACTAGAAAGTTCTCCTGATGCTAAACTTCCAGCATCCTTACTCAATTTCGTATCTTTACTAATTTCAACTAATTTAAGCAAAGCATTTCTTATTTGGGAAGTTTGAGATATTATTGATTTAACATATACAATATGGTTTTCCCAACGTGTAATAGACAACGATTTTAAAGTTAACTGAAATTATTGTTAAATTAAGGTAATAGGAACCACACGGCATGTAAAACGCTCTAGGATTTATTTCAAGAAATCTTTTTTGAAGACCTTGATGTTTATCTTTCATATTGGAACTGTTATCATAGCCATGTTCCTCACGTTATTAATATATCTAGATCAAGATATTTAAATACATCTTGCAATTTATTGAAAAGCCCAAGTCTAGATGTATCTTCCACATTTATAAATTCTAGGAAGTATTCTTAGAAACTTACCTTATTAAATAATTATTTTGGAAAGAGATTTTTGTTATTTAATATTTTTATATATCACACACACACATGGTACCCCTCGTCTCTTTTGGGCCCTGGGTAGTCGCCTTGCCTGCCCTGCCCCAGGGCCACCCTTGTGTTTAGGCTATAAAAAGAAAATTAATTTTAATTTAGAAATAATTATACAACTAGGGGAAAGGTACAAGTTTGGGTTAAATTTGACTAAACTAAAAGTTGATCTATCTAAAAATGATATTACCAAAATCTTGACTTTGGTATGAGACAGGGCTAACCTGAAAATGCAAAGTTTTCGTATTTATTATATGGCTGAATCCAACAAGCCTTGATATGCACCGATATATTATAGTTATATAGAATTATAATAGTATTTAAAGAAAAATAATTATATATATATATATAGTTGGTTAGGGTTCAATGGGCTAAGTTTACATAAACCTGAACTCAACCAAATTTAAGTTGTATTTATATTACTTATACCTACCAAAATTCTAAAACAAACATTCATTAGGGCTCGTTAAGCTGGGTTTTTTGTTATCCTAATTGATGTATCTTTCAAAGTAGTTTTGATTTTTATCAAACCAAATGATATGGGTTCATACTTTTTATTAGGACTGGTCTTGTTTGGTTTGCTACCTTAATAATATCCATAATTTAAGTTATCTCCACTTTGCTACTTCTTTAAACACCCCCTCCCCCAAGGTTTATTTGCATGGATAACTCAAATTATAGGTGTTATTAAAGAGATAACTGATCAAAACAACACCATTATGTATTTATTGCTAGGTCTTTTTTACTTTTGCAATATCATTAATTTATTTTAAAATCTGTCATTCAGATAGTATCATAAACTATAAATATATACACCAATTAAAACTTATTTACTTTATATATATATATATATATATATATATTATTTCAAATTATGAAGTCTCATTCATCGTAACATAAAGTATTCAAATAACACATATATGTATATATATATATATATAATATATAAATAAACATGCTCATGTGTTTTTCTAATAAACTGAAATGATACATATATGTAATTTATTTAGATGAAAATGCTCGTTTATCTTTTACATGTATCAATCAGATCAAATCACTTATTCAAACAAAAATACAGCCTTGTAAGTATTAAAAACATAAATAAATAAATAAATAAATAAATAAGCAAATAATAAGTAACTATATATCCATAACTAAATGATCTTTAAAATTATATAAAAAAACAAAAGTTATATTATTTAATCATAGCATGTATAAAAGAAATCAAGAAAAGAAAATTTAGACTCGTCCTTTTATGACTAGTTTTGAACTTCTTCATTCTAAAAGATTTTAATTTGATTGATATGGACTTTTATATATCTTTGTTGCCCTTTTCAAACCTTTTTTCTAAAAGAAGAAAAAATAATTTACCATCATTTTTGAGTAATAGTTAGCAAAATATAGGGCAACTCGAAATTATTTTTTACTATTTTATAAAATTATTTTAGATGGAGGTATAAAAATGTTGTAACATGTCTAAATAAGCATACAATTTATAATGGATATTTTATTTATTCTATAAAGTGAAAATAAATTTACTAATAATTATTAGAAAATATGAGGACTTAATATATTGACAGGGGCGATGCTATTGAGCAAGGGGGGGGGGATTGACCCCTCCTTGATTTTCAATTTTTTTTACTGCGTGTGGGGTATTTTTTGAAAAATAAAATATTATATAGGGACCTATGTGTGCAGAACTTTATATTTCAAGGTATTTAAGTATAAGTTTAACCAAAAAGAGAGGCCGTTTGATTATGGGTGCATATCGGAGTTTAAACTTTAGGGCCATTTAAAATTAAATTTCACTTAAATCCCCCTGAAGACTGCATTTTAATCCTCAGATCATATTTCCCTCTTCTCTTCTATTTTCTCTTCGTTTACTTTTTTATTTTGTTCTTCACTTGCTTAGTTGGTTTGCACTTTTGCCTCCACAGGCTCCCACCAACATCCATCACATGCCATTGGTGAATCTATTTCTTAATCTTTCTTAGTATTAGGTGTATTTCTTTATTAATATTAAGTGTATTTCTTATAATTAGGTTTATTTCTTAAATAATTGCCTAATATTAGTTTTATTCTTAATTAATCGCATAATATTAGGTCTACATTAGATTAGTGATTACTCCTTATTAGGTTTACGCTTAATTTGTTCTGAGTTTAAACTTCTCCATCCTAAAAGATTTTAATTTGATATGGACTCTTATATCTCTTTGTTGCCTTTTTCAAGCCTTTTTTTTTTATAAAAAAAAAAAGAAAAAAATAATTTACCATCATTTTTAACTAATAGTTAGCAAAATATAGGGTAACTCAAAATAATTTTTTAATGTTTTGAAAAATTAATTTAGATGAGGGTATAAAAATGTGGTGGCATGTCTAAATAACCATACAATTTATGGTCGATATTTTATTTATTTTGTAAAGTGAAAATAAATTTATTAATAATAATTCAAAAATATTATGACTTAATATATTAATAGGGCCAATGCTAGTAGGGGGTGGAAATTGACCCCTCATTTTTCATTTTTTTATACTACGTATGGGGTATTTTTTTAAAAATAAAAAATTATATAAGGACCTATTTGCAGAATTTTATATTTCAAGATATTTAAATATAAGTTTGACCCCAAGGAGAGACCATTTGATTTTGGGTGCATATTGGAGTTTAAACTTTAGGGGCCATTTATAATTTTAAATTTCACCTAAATCTTCTCGCATACTTCATTTCATTCCTCATATCATATTTTGGTATTTCCTTTTCTCTTCTTTTACTTTTTTATTTTGCTCTTCGCTTGTTTAGTTGCTTTGCACCTTTGCCTCCACAGGCTCCCACCGCCATCCGCCACATGCCATTGGTGAGCTTATTTATTGATCTTTCTTAGTATTAGGTGTATTTTTTATTAATATTACGTGTATTTCTTGATCAATATTAGGTCTATTTATTCATATTAGGTTTATTTCTTAATTAATTGCCTAATATTGTTCTATTCTTGATTAATCGCATAATATTAGGTCGATGTTAGATTAACTGAAGTGTTGATAGTGATTACTCCATGTTAGGTTTACATTTAATTTGGTCTACATTTAAACTTCTCCATCCTAAAAGATTTTAATTTGAAATGAACTTTTATATCTCTTTGTTGCATTTTTTAAGCCTATTCTATAAAAAATAATAATTTACCATCACTTTTTTACTAATAGTTAGCAAAATATAGGGTAACTCAAAATTAATTTTTAATGTTTTGTAAAATTAATGTACACAAAAGTGTAAAAATGTGGTAGTATGTCTAAATAATCAGAGAATTTATACTGAATATTTTATTTATTCCTTAAAGTGAAAATAAATTTACCAATAATTATTTAAAAACATTAGGACTTACTATATTGACAGGAGCGATAGCATAGGGAGGGGGGCAATTGATCCCCTCCTTGATTTTCATTTTTTTTACTACGCATGGGGTATTTTTTGAAAAATAAAAAAAAATTATATAAGGACATATGTGCAGAACTTTATACTTCAAGATATCTAAATGTAAATTTAACCCCAAGGAGAGGCCATCTGATTCTGGGTGTATACGGAGTTTAAACTTTAGGAGTTATTTAAAATTTTAAATTTTACTTCAATCCTTCCACAGACTCCATTTCATTCTTTATATCATATTTCTTGTCTTCTTGTTTTTTTTTTCTTTCATTTTTTTTTTTTGCTTTTTACTTACTTAGTTCCTTTGCACCTTTACCTCCATGGGCAGCCGCCACATGCCATTGGTGAGTCTATTTCTTGATCCTTCTTAGTATTTTGTGTATTTCTTTAGTAACATTAGATGTGTTTCTTTGATTAATATTAGGTCTATTTCTTAATATGAGGTTTATTTCTTAATTAATTCTAATTTAAAAATAATTATACAACTAAGGGAAGTGACAAGTTTGAGGCAAATTTGGCTAAACTAAAAGTTGACGTATCTAAAAATGAGATTAACCCAACCCTTACTTTGACATGAAAGAAGGCTAATTTTGAAAATGTAAAAGAAAACATAGACATTCTAAGCTCAAGTTTCACTAATTGCATTGTGGATGGTCAAAAATTTGGGCAAACCCATATGATGAAGCTCTTAGCAAAATTAATGGAGTAATAGATGGAGATGGTAAAGGAGACAAGAGATTTTTTTTGTATGGTAGGTTCCCCCGGTAGCGCTTATGCTATTCCGGCAGTACATCCTCCATTTGTGTGTGTGTGTTTGATTATATTAGCTCAAAGGCAATTGAAATGATAATACAAGTTGCCACTTTCTCTCTCTAAAACAGTTCCTCTAGCTTCATTTTCTCTACTCTAGGATTTGGGAGGAGACCCCCTGATGGCTATCCCTTATTCTACTTATATTCATAGAATTATGGTTACATATCTTACATTAGGGTTAAGGGTAAAAGACTAAAAAGGGCTTACGCTACTCCTTTATAAATTCTCTCATAGAGTTTAGGTTGGCTCATGTCCAGGCTCATTATTATCTTCATAACTTTTATGCTCCCACAGCAGGTGCAGTAGTTTTCTCCCACTTATTAACGTAATAATATTGACTTATTTATTTATTTATTATTATCGGGGAAAACACAAATCTCACTGAATCTATAAGATATTGTTTTTTATTTCACTAAATGGATGGATAAATTAATTATAGATAAACATTTCATTTGTTAATATTTCTCATTTGATAAGATTTTTGCAAAAGATAATTTATATATATTTTTTTGATATACATTTTAATAAGGAGTTAAAATTATATAAAAATTCTAATTTTATAAATAAATTTTTAATTTAATGGATATAGTTGCACTAATAATTTTGGTAAGTTTTGAACACTATCACATTATTGGTGAATTAAACAGAAATCCATTATTATCATTTATATTATATTATGATAACCCTGAAAGCATCTTTAAGAGTGTTCTATATTTTTGTTTTTGTGCATTTACACAACTTGTAATTTTTTTTGTCTCTAGTAGTCTTTTAAAATACAAGTTTGTATAAAATACACTCCCATTTTACATTGCCACATCATTTTTCTCTCTTCATTTTTTAAATAAAATTTGAAAATATAATAACTTTAAATGTAAAATATGAATCTTAACAAAAAAATATATATTTGAAATATGCTCATCAATACCTATAAATCAAGATCCATTGTGACTATACAATTATTTATAAAAAAAAAATCAGGAAAAATAATAATAAACTGCTTAAATTGATAGTTAACAAATATTAGAATCATATTGGTTATTTTAAAATTTACACAAGACTTTACAAAAGTAGTACTTAGAGCATATTGTTTTTTTGGTATTCAATTTTTTTGTAAAAGTGGGTTGACACATATAATTTACAAGTCAATCTTTATACTATCATTGCTCTGAGTCATTATATTAAAACATAAATATCTATATTAAATCTTAGTCACCAATTAGGAACATAAATTGTCCTCTATATCAAGACTAACCTGATTTATTTATAGATATATAAAATAGTGGATTACTGAGTACTTTTCACCTTAGATTGTGGTGAGTACTTCTCTAAATTAATGTATGTTTAGGTCTAGAGCTGGTGATTTAACATTTTAATTATGTTTACAAGATGCTAAAAAAATCAACTGTTCAATTTTAGATTTTTTACAGAACAAAAACTATGTATTTTGATTTTTTAAATAATACATAGTTTTAACTATAGTATGTGCATGCATATCATAATAACTTATATTACACCATTATTTACCACAAATTAAAAAGAACATAAAGTGTTTATAATATTAATCATCGTACATATAGTTAATATAATAATATTTAACGAATTATTTCCTAAATACAAAAAAGAAAAATGCAAAATTAGATAAGTATACACGATAGCTTATGGAGAATTTTTTTCTACCATTCAACTACTCTCTCTCTATATATATATATGATACAATATAATTTGTGTCGCTCAAGTATTGTTAGATTGGGACAACACACATTGTATCGCTTAGATTAAATAATTATTAAAAGGTAATTTTATTTTAACTTTAGCATTTACCCTACACTTTTACCATTTTACAAGTTGTAGTGAATAAAAAAGGGGAAAGAAAAAGGGGCCAAATTTGCACTTTTGGCATTACTAGTGCATATGGCCTTAAATGTATTTTTAAAATAAGCAAATCAAAAAATTCAATAATTTTTTTTTCCATATCTCTTGTATTCCACCTATTTACTCTCTCTTTCTTTTATAGTTTTCTCTCTTTTGAACTTATTTTTAAATTTTAAAATATATTAAATTTGAAGAATAGTGGGATGGTAGGTATTTTACATTATAAATTATGGTGGATAATTATCTAAATTAATACATTTTTAGGTTTCGAGCTGATAATTTAATATTTTAATTATGTTGACATAATGTTAAAAAGACCAACTGAATTTGAGATTTTTTTTAGAACCTGAAAACTATTTATTTTGATTTTTTAAGTAATATATAATATTTACTATACTATGTGCATGCATAACGTAATAAGTTATATCACACCTTTATTTACCACAAATTAATAAGAATATCAAGTGCTTATCATATTAATCATCGTATATATAATTAATATAACAATATTTGACAGATCATCGCTCCTAAGTACTAAAAATTATTCAAATTTAGAGAATTACACACCATAACTTATGGTGGAGAGTACCTACCACCCTGCTACTCAAATTTAAATGAAAAATAATAGAATTTTTTAAAATTTATATATTTGAAATTTATTAATCGAGATATATAAATATCCGTTGTGATTGTAAATTTACGTGTAAAACACAAATTCAAGAAAATATACCGTAACCCAATTTTTATCTCTCTAAACATATTTTCGTCCCTATAATTTTCATTTAAATCATTTTACATTTATCTATTTCAATTTAAATGCGTGTAAACCCAGTTACAGTCTAATTCTTCCTTTAGTTTAAAGACTATATACATATATATATACATGTTGTTTAATCTTTTGTGACCTTAAATATTTTATTTTGTTTTATTTTATAAAAAAGTATATTACTTTTGTAAGCGATGTTAGTACCAATGTGAGTGCCACAAAATATTGGGTTTCCTCACTGGTCAAAGTGATAACACGAAATTAAAAAGCCAATAACCGAATGAATGGAAGATACTGAAATTTGTTTAAAGGAGGGTTCTTCTGGCCAATTTTGCAGCTGGCCTGGTAGTACATCTACCATGGGTGTGAGTGTTTGTATTAGCTTAAAATAATGATAAGGGTTACAAGATAGATCTCTAATGGCTTGCTGTGATACTTTCTCTCTTATAGAACCAGCTAATTAGATTCCAAACCCCTTATTATGTGCATGCCTTACCCTTCATATTTATAAATATATGATTAGGGTTTATAATGCACCTTTTCAGTTAACAAGTAAAAGACTAAAAATGATAAAACTTATGTACAACTCTAGCACTTTTCATGCAATGTTCTAAAATGTGCTAGGCAGATCTAAGGTACATCTATTTTTTAGGGCAAATAGTAAAGGTACATCCTATTTTTTAATTAGAGAACATCCTTTTAAGTTAAAAAGATTTTTTACTATCTATTATAAGGCACATCTAGGAATACAAATTTCTTTTTCAATAGTAATTTTCCTACAACAAATGGAATTATTGTAATTAGAAGCTATCATATATAGTGGTCTTAAACAATTAAAAGCTCTTAATGGAAAATGTGTGTTTAAGTAACATTTTTCATAAACCAAAACACTGTGCCTCTTTATGGTCATTTTAATGGCTTACTTTTGTTTAGTTAATTGAACAACATGTGAAGATCGAAGAAAAGATATTGTGGTTCTAAAGAGAACTATATATTTTTTCTTTCGTATTGAAAGTGCTTTTAATGGATAAACCCAAATGTAAAATTAAGATTTCATCAGCAATTGATGTGCCAAAAATGAGTGTTCCCTCACAATCATATATGAAGAAGAGACTTGTTTATTAAGATGTGCCCTTATAACAAGTAGTAAAATGTAAGTTTTAACTTATAAAAAATATGAAAGTTTAACTTATAAACCTTTATCAGCAGCCTTTAAATTAATTGGCGGTGTTTTATTTTGTTTAGGGGTGGTTAGGTCACTTCGAGTTCTAGTATTTAAAAAGAAATAAATGTAGATTCAACTTAGTCACGATTTACTATAATCAAGTAATTGATGTACAACAGCCTTATTTTAATTGGTGGATAAAGGGGGCAAAAAGAATGTTTTCTTGCCTTGGGTTTGAACTCATGTCCAAGTGTATCAAAATATTTAATTTTGAGTCATTAGCCACTAGATCAAATACCACTATATATACCCTTATTTAATGGAATATTATTTTACCTATCACAGGGCCTTACTACATTGGGAGTCCTAGGCGACGGCATGGGTCGCCTATGTCCAAGGGCCAACCCTGCATAAAGTGCTTAGGTGGGGTCTAGGTAGTTCAGGTGTTTGGCGGTTATTTTTTTTAATATTTTTAACTATAAATATATGTGATACTTGTATAACACAAAAATAAGTGAAACATGGATAATAGATCCAGTGCCAAAAAAAAAATTTGAATGCATCTTCACGTCCATTTTGAATTATCAATTTATTTCAAGTAATAGTGAAAAAAAAGTTAGTGAAAAGAAATGATAAGGAATAAAAAGAAAAAATAAAAAGAAAGTTTAATATAAGATTATGAAAGCAAGGTAAAATAGCAAGTTCTTAATTAGTCACGATATCTTCTTTTACATATTCTAGCAATTCTAGTTACTGACTAGGGTTTGATTTCAATCGGAGGAATGAAAGATGAGTTTTTGCTTATGATGGTTGATAAATTGTATTTGTTTTTTCTTAAATAGTAATTTTTTATCAAAAAGAAAAATAAGCATCTCCTTAAAAAAAGGGAAGAAAAAAACTCACTTTAACCGCCTAAAGCTTGCCTCAATTAGCCTAATTCATCCCGATACATAAAAACCAACGTAGGCACTAATCGAGGTGCTCGGCAGCTGCCTAGCCCACCTTTCATAACACTATTTACAAGTAGCAAGAGTCCTGTTCACATTGCTTAGTTAATTTTATTTTTGTTCACACCGGGGTTAGAAATGTCTAACACGTCAGTGACGACCATATCGACTAGAAGGATCTCCACTCAGTCTAATGGGTTGGGTCTCCTCATGCGAGGTGGTAGTTTTACTTTTGGGCTAACTAAATTGTTGGTCCAAAAGACTATCTTGGCGCAATTAGCATTTCTCTTTTTATCCTCCCACTACTAATGTCGATTTGTTTACAACTAAATTTTGGTAATAAATCATTTTAATCGAAAAATAAAAAGTAAATCATTTTTTCTAAAAATCATTTATATTTATTTAATTTGCATTTTATTAACGAATAATAACAAATAACTTTGTTTATAATGCATACATTTTTATTTGTAGCAGTGAATGAAACTGTGATATTTCATTTATATATGTTTAGTAAAATTTAACTTGTTGTCATCTCAATAATAATGATAATAATAATCTTTAATTATATATTTTATTATTTTGTAGTATTTTTGGCATTTCTTAATATATATTTTGAATTGCTGTTTTGAAATTAGTGTTCTTTTTTTTTTTTTTTTTTTTCTGATCTCAATATTATTTAAATGTTAATATTTTTATGTTCCCCTTGCTTTCCTCACGAGAAATATCTAATGTTGCATATTATCTATATATGCCCGGGTCCGATTAGATTGCCTCGATCCGTTCCGACCCGATCTGCTTTAATTCGGGTCACCCGGCAATATCCTATCTTCTTACACGTAATAACCCTCGCCAAAACCCTGCTGCTCTGAAGTTGCAGCCATGGCGTCTCAACAATTATCAAAGAAGAAACCAAAGAGATCAAAGCGAACAAGAGAAGACTTTGAACAGCAAATCGACCGATTCGACTCACTCCCATGGACCTCCTCTCTCCCCGATAGCGATAAAGATCCTTTCTCTCTCGCAATTGGCTCAAATGAACTCGAAGGAGGTACTATTTCCTCTTTTACAATCAATTCAATTCATTTTGTTTTAATTAAGTTTCCTAGAAAACTTATTAGTGGCGAACTGAAAGGATGTATTTTTAGTGGGGATTGAATGGATATTTTTGGGTTTTAGGGTTTAGTGGTGTTTGTTTTTACCTCTTAACGTTGAATGGCAGTCTATCCAACATTAACAGGTAGAAATGGTGTTTGCTTTCTCGCCTCTTAATGCTGAATTGGATTAAAATTCAGCGATCAACCTTAAGAGAGGCAAGTTCTGTGCTGAATTATTAATTCGATTTTAATGAAATTTTATCCCAAATCCCAATGGTGCCCCTATTCCTTTTATTCATTAACTCTTGATCCATATCTTATTATAAATGACAATTATTTAGGATTTAGAGCGAAATAAAATCTCACATTTTTTAGAGGTTTCATTCGGCATTACTGTGTTAACCATCAGTGTTTAGCAAAGATTAAAACAAAAATGCCCTCTTAATGTTTCTCGGTGTTTTTGAGTGTAGGATTTTTGTCACTAGAAGAGATTGATGAAGCTGATTACGGTTTGGGGATTCCCAAACATGAGGGAGGAAGTAAAAAGGTGAGGCAGCAACAGAAGGAGAAATTGAAGAAAAGGAAGTTAGAAGAAGGGGGTGGCGATGGGGTTGCTGCTAGTGAGGTTGAAGGTGGGAGTGAGGAGAAGGTTGAGGAGGCGGAGGAGAAGAAGGAAGTGAAGAAAAAGAAGAAGAAGAAAAAGCAAAAGAAGAAGAAGAAAAAGAATGAGGAGGCTAAAAAACCCGAGGAGAATACGGACTCAGTGCCTGGTTAGTGCTATTTATGTTTTTTTGTTTTGTTTTACAGACTTATTCTATAGGCTTTGTGTGGTTATTGTTTAGAATGTGGCACTTTTCATAATCTATGTCCATTGGGAATTGATGTTTAGCTTTGATGCTTTCTAAAGCAAGTTTTGTGAGTTTTTGGTTATCCAACAAACTTCTGTTCTGCTTCTTTAAACACAGTTTTTGAATATGTAGCAGCTTGACATATTGTGGGTGTAAAAGTGTTAAGCTTGGCACTGTGCACGCACATATATATATCAAAATGTACATCATGAGACTACGGTATAAGTTTTTGGGCTCACTATTATTGGCTTAAGCTTAAAAGTTAGATGATGATAAATTATGACATGGTATGTACGCTTTGGTTTCGTGAGGTTCTGGGTTCAAGTTTCTCCCCTCTTTCGCATTTGGTTCTCTCATTCTGCTAGCGATGTAGTATCACTCTATTATATTTATGCCTTAGGTTCACCTTTAGCAGGTATCACACTTGAGAATGTTAGGAGTATAGTTTATTAACAATTTAAGTTTTAAGATCAGCTGGTGTTGCAGTGATCTAATTTAACTGTTAATAAGAATTTATCAACCTATGCATCAAGCCAGCAATTATCTAGTATCATCTCAATTCTAGTTCATTCATGCTAAAATACGTTGCAGTGATTTTACAATGGCAAATGAAGAACTTAGGTTTACGCAATATTGTGAATTGGTTCAATCGAAGTGCTTAAGTTTGTAAGATAGTCAAAATGTTGAATATATGATAACTCTAAACGAGGTTTTTCTTTAATTGTTGATAGTAGTTGCCGATAGCGAGGATGATGTTGAAGGAGATCCCATTGATGAGACCGACTATTATGCATGGAGTGAAATGAGACTTCATCCCCTGCTAATGAAATCAATATACAGGCTCAAGTTCAAGGAACCAACACCAATACAAAAAGCTTGTATTCCTGCTGCTGCACATCAAGGAAAGGTTAATATCATAATTTGACAAGAGTAGTAAACTAGTAACTTTGGTAAATACTCATGCTGACCCAAATTAGCAGTTCAGCATGCCTTTTTGAGGTGTCCCAAATTAAGAGTCTACTTTCCTTTCAGAACAAAATCAATGTACTCCAAAATCAATGTTCCAGATTTCACAACTTTACCTCTACAGTCATTGTGCCAACTTTAGAGGTGCCAGATCTTAATGAACGTGAAAGACAAATGTGGAATCTTAATCAGGGAAGGAGGGAGTGTAGTGTATTGCATGTTTTGAAATTCTGTTTGGTCTTGGTACGATAGGATGTCATTGGTGCCGCAGAGACGGGATCTGGGAAAACACTTGCATTTGGTTTGCCTATTTTGCAACGTCTCCTCGATGAACGAGAAAAAGCTGAAAACCAGATCATGGAGAAGGGTGAGGCAGATGAAAAAGTCGCCCCTAGTGCTCTTTTGAGGGCCCTCATTATTACTCCCACAAGAGAGCTTGCACTCCAAGTACGTGTTACTGTTTTAGTATTTGCTCTTGTTATCTTATGTTGGGTACTTAATCGCAAGCACCAGCTGATCTGCTCTTTTTTTGTATTTCTTTATTGTGATATCATGGGCTTATTTGGAAATGTCATAGCAGAGGACCTACAAGAAACTTCAATTTACGTAATTAGTGTGTATAGTACTATAGTTAGGGGTGTTCACGGGTTGGTCAACCGACCCGTTGACCGACTTTTTGGACCGGACAGACCACTTCGGTCCTTTATTTTTTTGGACCGGACCGGACCGAAAATGTATATAAGACCGGACCGAACTGAAGCAATGTTTATCGGGTCGGTTTCGGTCGGTCCATCGGTCTGGGCTTGATATATGGACTTGTTGCAAAATAAAGTTGGGCCTAGAATAATAGAAGATGTCTTAACAGAAAAATGGCTAACTTTTGCAACAAAAAAAAAAATTAATACACAACAACAAAAATACACAACCTATTACACAGCATTGCAAATTAATACACAGCCATTTTATAAATAATATTAGCAAATATATATATTTTTTAAAAATATACAAATACTCGGTTCGGTTTTATAGGGTTTTTTAACCTATAGGACCGAGGACCGGACCGAATTTAATTGGTCCAAAAAAAAGTAGACCGAACCGACCTGCAATATATATAAAAACCGAAAAAAAGCCTACGGCCAGGTCCAGTTCGGTCGGTCTTTTCGGTCCGGTTTTTGCACACCCTTGTCTATAGTGTAGGTTGCTTTACAATTTGTTTGATAGCTGTTTCGGAAACTCATAAATTAGGCAAGTCTGTTATAACCTGGTTGGAACTGCCAAATTTTGTTTAGCTGCAAAAACCGGGTTGGTATATTCCTTTTTTTTTGTGTTATATCCTTATAGATATACGAGCACCGCTCTAACGAGGACGGTCCTCTCTTTATGAAAAAGGATGGTCCATTTTGAGGGGGTAAATGGATGATTTTCTCAATGAAATTTAATAGAGATAATCTCCATAAAAAATTCAATCTGGAGGTAGGTGATGATGTGAGATGATCATCTAATGTATTTATGGCCAAAAATGAACATATATATTATATCGTTTTTTCATTAAACCCACTTCCGGATTGAATTTCCTGGTGTAATTTGGTAGAAATTATCTACTCATCATGGAGGTAATGTCTACCAAATTTTATAGAAAAATTCATCCAGTTTCCCCCCCGAAATGGATGGTCATTCCTTTACTTAAAGAGAGGAACGTCATGTAAGTACCTATTATGTTGTGTATACTTGAAAGTATAAAAGTTGTGCCAGCTAATTTTGGTTGAATGATTTTTTCTTCCAATTTTTGCACACAGACTGACTTTGCTGCCCTGACCATGCTGATATTTGTAGAATTGATGACCACCATCATACATGGTCAAGTTTTTAATGTCTAAAATATGTGGGGTTATTTTTCAGGTCACTGATCATCTCAAGCAAATTAGTAAAGGAACGAATATTAGGGTAGTTCCTATTGTAGGTGGGATGTCTACGGAAAAGCAGGAAAGATTATTGAAAGCAAGGCCCGAGATTGTTGTTGGAACTCCAGGGAGGCTATGGGAACTTATGTCTGGTGGAGAAACTCATCTTGTTGAGGTTAGTAGTGATGCATCTATTACTATATTCAGCACAAGAAGCACTTAGAGGTTATGTTTCGGTTACTCGGAAGTATGAAATTACCCTCCCTTAATTTTAATTTTTAAGAAATAACAATAGTCCTAACAGGATTTGAGCTTGTAACCTTTACAGTAAGGTAGTTTCGATGAAAAACCTGGAAAACATGTACTTTTCCATCTTTTGGTAGTGTTTGATTGCCTAATTTTCTAGGCAATTCCATTTTTTTTTAGTTCCATGGTAAAAGTGAATGATGCATAATACTAGGAACTTGAATTCTTACCCTCCCCCAAGGAAAATGAATAGGTAAGGGGAAATTGTTGAAAAGAGTTCAAAGGCAAACAATTTCAATTCTAGGTAAATGTGGGCAATCAAACACCAAATATTAGAATTATGCCCTTATTGCATGGAAAAAGTACATATTTTCCACCCTGAAAATAAACACAATGAAACACCTTTAAATGCTTTTGAACCGCCTAGAATTTAAACATTTTCTATCCTAATTTCATGCTTGCTAACACACTCAACTTAACCACTTAAGCAAACGAAAGAACACAGCTTCCGCTGCAGAACACGAAATTTTTTAAAAACATGTAACTGTCAAGAATTACCAGGTAGAATATTGCACATGCATCAAGTGTACTACATGTTCTAGTAACATATAATGTGCATATGCAGCGGGTTTGATGTACCCTTCCTTTAGCTTTCATGTATGGTTTATTATATGTTGTATGCACTGAACAGATCTTTTAACCACAAACCACATGTTAACGTCCTCATTAAGAAGAAAAAGTCACAGTGAATTTTGTGTGCTCAATATGTAATACGTTCAAGGAATAAAATCCTGAAGTCCACGTAACTTGATTGTAATAGCTGTAGCCAACCTTTTCTAAAGTGTATGTATATATCGCATTGGGATGTTTTGTATGAAATGCTGGTTATGAATGGAAGAATCATACATAGTGGTCAAGGTTATGGCCTTTGATTAAAACAGAAATACGAGCACTTAATGAAGAGAGAGAAAATATGAGAGATTGTATTATATTTTTTTATAATGGATAAACATGCATCAATGTGTTACAAGGGTTTTGGCTCACTGAAGTTACAAGAAACTGTTTTTACTTTATAAATTATTTTTGAACTTCAAGATATTTCTAGGCAATATTGTTTAGGAAAAGTAATTTGTTAATTCACGAGAATCTTTGTTTGATTAAGTTTAGTAATTCAATTTGGGTGTTGCCTTAGGCATGAGCTTAGATAGTGTTCTAGGGACTTGATTAGTTCTTTAGCACAGGAATAATGGAACTATTTTATTGAAGTTTCTTTCTTTTACTTGCAACTTGAAAGATTGCATTGATTTTATTAAGCGTATGATGCAGCAGCCTGCTGATCGGAAGCCAATTAAATATCCTATAACTAAAAGTTCATACTCACTCCGCCCAAATTAAGAGTCCATCATTCCTTTCAGGGACATCCCAAATTAAGAGTCCAATTACCCTTTTAGGACATGATCAATGTACCAAATTTCATGATGGTAAACAAGTTTTGTTCATAACCCATGATTACATTGAATTAGGGTATGTTTGATTCCAGGAATGGAATTATGGTAGAAACAAATATTTAAATTCTTGGCAATTCTTTTCTAGGCAATTGAATTCCGTGGAAAAGTACTTAAAGGTGTTTGATTGTATTTATCCTCTAGGTGAAAAATATGTACTTTTTCCATGTAATGATAACACATTTTCCAACATTGGTGTTTGATTGCCTTCTTTTTACCTAGAATTGAGGTTTTTTTGCCTTTGAGCTCTTTTCCACCTTCCCTAGAATTCATTTTCCTTGGGGGCAGAGTAAGAGGTCAAGTTACTAAAATTATGTATCATTTACTTGTACCATGAAATTGGATGGATTTGGATTTGCATCAAAAGTTAGACAATCAAACACTACCAAAAAATAAAAAAGGACATATTTTTCAAATTTTCCATGGAAAACTTTGCCAATTATACACACCATTAGTGTTCCTTAAAATGTTGTCCCTGGTTGTAAGAATGAGTGGATGAAGCTGGACTCGGCTTTTGTTAGTGTTCCCGCATTCTGGAATCCTGCATGCCCTTATTTATTTATTTTTCATTTATTTTTAAATTTTTTTATCTTTTGCTGAGACTTGCAGAGATGGAGTCACTAATCTTAACCCTACCTTCAACTTCAAGTGCTATGTTTACTTTAACAAATTGACTGGGAAACTACTTTAAGCCATATTTTATCTACTGCAGCAACACTCATTGTCATTCTTTGTGCTGGACGAGGCTGATCGTATGATCGAAAATGGCCATTTTCACGAGTTGCAGTCCATAATTGACATGCTTCCAGTGACTAGCGGATCAATCGAAAGTTCTCAAGATACCCAAAGTTGTGTTACAGTTTCGAGCTTCCAAAGAAAGAAAAGGCAAACCCTTGTATTTTCTGCAACTATTGCCCTCTCTTCCGATTTCCGTAAGAAGCTTAAGCGTGGATCACTAAAATCAAAGCCAAATGATGGATTAAATTCAATAGAAACTCTCTCTGAGCGAGCAGGAATGAGGGAAAATGCTGCTATTGTTGATCTGACAAATACATCGATTGTGGCGAACAGACTTGAGGAGTCATTTATAGAGTATGTGCTTCTGTTTTTTCCCAGTCTCTTGCGTAAGAAACTTTGTCAGCTAATGCTAATTTATTTATCCAATTTGGCCACTAAAAAATGAAATAATGTCTTCAAGGTTTTCTTTGATGTAAATATTACTGAATTTCTGTTCTGTATAATCATGTTTTTCATGTCACTGTGTTCTTTATTGCTTTTTATTAGTTACCGCGACGAATGAACTTATGCATAATGGCTTGCAGATGCAGGGAAGAAGATAAAGATGCGTATTTGTATTATATTTTGAGCATTCATGGACAAGGCCGCACTATTGTATTCTGCACATCGATTGCAGCTTTACGCCATATTTCTTCCCTTCTGCGCATTCTTGGGATCAATGTTTGGACCCTTCATGCTCAGATGCAGCAGCGAGCTCGCTTGAAGGTCTGTTCTCTCTCTCTCTCTCTCTCTTGATGGTGGGCAAGACTGTTGGAGAAGAATTTTTTTATAAAAACATGGTAGAAGTTTAATTGAACAAGGGCCAGTCCTAGGAGGCATATCCCTTAAAACAGAAAATTGGCAATTAGCTGTCTCAAAAAGAACGCTAAACCGAAGATAATAATACAGAACCAGCAGAGGAAACAAAGGAGAAGCAAACCCAAAAAAGTAGGTATGGGTTTTAGTTTCAGCTGAAACAGAAAAGTTTGTGATTTGAGAAGGTTAAAAGAAATTTGAAACAAAGTTCATGATGTTTGGTATTGGGAGTGGCTGCAGCAAATAAATCCATAGTTCATTGATTAATAAAATAGTTCAAAATATGTCATGTTATAAGTACTATTTGTTTAGATATTACATTAATGCTTTAGAAACAACACATTTAGTACTAAAGAATCTTGAATTGAGAATTAGAGATACTTTCACTAATCTCCAATATAATTTTTCATTGAGAGGAACATAAAATTTGTAAAAGTTTTGGCACACTTGACTCTAGCTCTAGAATCTCTTTTGCTGCTTGGCTAAACTATTTGTGCTCTCCTTCTCAGTCTCAAACTTTCAAGAAGACTATTTTTAATCATAGCTTCTCCTTGGCTTAATGATGATGGATTTAGTTTGAAAATTACTACCAATCTAGTTAATTTTAGGATCCGTTGAGAATCTTACAGATCCGCAAAAATCCATAATTAAAATTTGTCAAAAGTGGGATTCAGATGTTCCTTATGATGGGAACGCTGTGTTTGATTCACAGCTTCCAGCTTCCAAGTTCCAATATTATTGATATTGAAGTTTCAAAAGGATTCTTTAATTATTTGAGAGGAATTTTTATTTCTGCTTGCCTCAACACATTAAATTTGAGCGAGGTTTTGTTAGGCATGGATTGCGTGAATTAATCGATTCATATAAAGGAAGCTTTATCCAAAAGAAAAAGAGGATTGGGAATAGTAATATTATGATAATACTGTAATGCCTAATGTAAAGGCTGATAAGGGTGTTGGAAAGCAATCATTAGTAGTAACTTGCAAGAAACAGCTATTGTCAAACTTTCCGAGTATTTCTCTCATGGTTTGTGTTGGTCCTTATACTCCGCTCTGGAAAACATCAATATAGGAACAATTATATGGGAGTTTGTAACTATAGTCTAATTACATGTCCTCTATGAATAGCTACTTGTATATTTATATATATAATGCATATTAATGCATGTATGTGCATCCATGTGTAAGCTCTCTAGAGGTCCTCTGGATCTCAAATAATTTTGAAATTGGCGCTATTGTGCACTTGCTTCTTGAAACAACATAATTCATCCTTTTTCCTCTTTGGGCCTCTTTTACATAGAAATGATCTTTTCTTTTGTTCACTTGTGAAGTACAAGAAATCATTTTTCCTTCTTTTTTTTTCTTTTTTTTTTTGGAGTTTGAAGATGGCTAAATACAATTTATTTTGTTTACATATGCTTTTGTTGCTTTTTTAATTAAAACCCTTTTATGTTTATTTTACAGGCAATTGACCGTTTTCGAGGAAATGAGCACGGTATACTTGTTGCTACTGATGTCGCAGCAAGAGGCCTTGATATTCCTGGTGTCCGAACTGTTATTCACTACCAACTTCCGCATTCAGCAGAGGTATATATGCTGAAATTACCTTCCTGTTGGAAAATCATTATATTATTTACTTCTAGTATTAGGAAATTATGTATCTATTATGCATCCCCTAGATGTTGTCCACTTGTCCTTTTTGGTCCTTTTAGATACACTTGGTTATTTTTGCTCTCATTGGAACCCTAATTTTTCAAGGGTCATGCTAACGTGTGACCTAAGGATGCACATTAGCCTTCCATTTATAGAAAAAACAATGGTAGAGTACACATTAAACAGGCCATGGATTCTCACACTGAAATTTTTTCCATTCATAGTATGCTTATGCCCTTAGGGAACATGTTAACATTTTCCTTTTTTTTAATATTAATAAAGGCACTGGTCCTTTCCCTTTCTTCATTTGTTTCCTTAAAGTTTTATGAGCTGGACTGACTTTATTTGTTTCTTTGTTGCTAGGTTTATGTTCATAGAAGTGGACGAACTGCTAGAGCTTCTGCCGATGGATGCAGCATTGCTCTAATCTCGTCAAACGATACATCAAAATTTGCTGCTTTATGCAAATCATTTTCAAAGGTATTAAATTGTTTTGAGAAGTTAATAAATTCTTTATTGGACCTTGGTACATGATTGGTGAACAGTGAGGGATGAGGAAATTACTTCGCATGTAAACATTTATATCTTATGAGCAGTGTTCTAAAAATCGGGATTAATCGTGGATTAATCACTAGTCTGCTGGAGACCTTGGAGACTAGGCCTAGTCTTTTCAGAAAATCGGGGATAAATAAAATCAGGAAAAAACCAGAAAAAGTCACGATTAATCGGCTAGCTGGCAATTAATTGGAAAAAGTTTGAAATTTTGTTTTTGCACGTTCACTTCTTGTATAATGAGATTTGAACTTGTTTCTTTTGTTTTGGATATGGATGTTAGTTGATTGGATGTTTGGAGGATTAATGTCATTTTGAAAAGTGTTGTATAATTTCTTGTGTTCTATTAGTATTATAATATTTAAAATAATATTGTAGTGAAAAATTGTTTGTTTGATTAGACCCCTGGTCTACACCTTGCAAAGCAAATTACTTTGGAAGCTACAAACTATTTTTCATGCATTTTTCTATGAGCAAACACCATCAAAATCTATGAGTTTGGAGTGGTTTAAATTGTGTAGTGTGTTTCAGCTTGATATTCCGAGCAATATTTAGTTTTAAGAAGTTGACTTACATGTTTGAAAATTGCGTCTGATGGTTGTACCAGGAAAGTTTCCAGCAATTTCCGGTAGAGATTTCGTACATGTCAGAGGTTACAAAACGTTTATCTCTAGCACGCCAAATAGACAGGATTGTAAGGAAGGACTCCCAGGTAATCACCCATTCTGTTTATAGAAAATTGTATTGCTATCTACTTATTTATAACTCCATGAGTTGATTTATGTCTTATTTATGATTAATGAATTTTGGATGGGGCCATAGCCTTCTAGTCTACCTGGATTGGTTACAGTGCCTAAATCAATGTTTTAAAATGTGCATATATTGTGCGCTATCGCGTTTTTCTTGGCCAAAACGCTACGTTGCGTGCTCCAGTTTGCTCTTTTCCCAATTGGTGCACACAATTAGCTGATGTCGGTTATTTGAAGTGTTTTAATGGATTTTTATTAATGTTCTTTAGTACAATGTAATTTTTTTTTTTATGACATTATTCATGCCCCGAATAGCTTACGCTATTACGTTACTTATTTGCACTACACAATTGTGGAACCAAAACGCTACGCGTTATGATAGTGCAATTTAAAACACTGGCTTAAATACATCTGACAGGATAGGGATGGAAAAATAGTCCAGTGCAGCGGTTTTCTGACCCAACACCCACCCTCTAATGAGGCGGGTTTCGGGCTGGTAAGGGTTCTGAAACAAAAACCTGACATCAGTTTTTGGGTATAGCTAGACTTGGTCTCTCATTCAAATATGTCTAGAACAGAGCTGGATACTAGATCTTGGGTGGGGGAAAAATCGGGAATTTTCTCTTGCAAATCTTTTTTTCATTTGCTTATCAACTCTCCTCAGGATCCTACCTTTGTGCCTCACAAATTTATTTGGAAAACTGGTATCCCTCAGAAGGTGAAAGTTTTTGCTTGGTTGGCCTCCTGGAAGAGAGTAAACACATGTGATATTCTTCAAAAAAGAAGGCCTAATCTAACGATTTCCCCTTCTTGGTGTATTCTGTGTAAACAGAAAGGAGAAAGCATTGACCATATTCTCTGGCATTGCAATTACACTACCTACATGTGGAACAAGGTGGGGGAGGAACTTGGTATAATTGGTGCTTTGCCTAATTCATGGCATGATTTAGTGGGAATGGAATGGCAGTTCATAGGGTTTAAGAAAAAGTCTAATTTGCTGTGGAGATGTTGTTGCTTGGCATTATCATGGAGTATTTGGCAAGAGAGAAACTCTAGGGTATTTGAAGATAAATCCAATGAAGACGCAGTAGTTTGGCACAAAATCAAATTGCTATCTTCAATTTGGGCTAGCTCTTCTAATCTTTTTGGCAATCTCTCCATCTCTGATCTTTGTTCGAATTGGGGTGCAGCTATCCAGTGATGTAGCTGTCTTTTGAGTTTGGTCTTGATTGTAGATTGTTAATTTTTTGCTTAGTGTATTTGCATCTTAAGGGGTTTGGTGGACTGCTGGTTCACCAATGATGTACTTTTCGCTTTGTTTATTTGATTAATAAAAGCGTTTTTGTTTCCGATAAAAAAAAAAAAAAAAAAACTGACATCAGTTTGGGTTTGCATATATTTGACCTGACAGGAATATTATATATATATTTTTTTTCTATAAATACACTTGTAATACCATATAACTACCACGGGGTAGGGTGGGCTTATGTGTATGTTAAACAGAGCAGGTTTGGGGTTTCCGAAATAAACCCACACCGGTTCTCTTCCGGCCTTGGCCAAACCTGACCTGTTGCCATCCCAGGACAATGGTTATTATGCTTTTTTAGTATGTCTTCCTGCATACATTCAGTTTATTCTTATGTTGGTTTTCTTTGAAATATCCTTTCTTGGAATTTTTTCTATGAATTGTGAACTTTGGCTTCAACTCCACCATACTTTCATAGCAGTAAATGCTGCCACTAATCTTTCAAATTAATGGCAATGTAGTTCATTATGTTTAGTGTATAGGGTTATATACAGTGGTAGCCTCTTTATGTTTTTAGCAAAAATTGGGTCACAGGGGGATGTTGGTTTGAAACAACAACGAAGTCAGAGAAAGTAATTTGACTTCTATGGGATCTTCACAAGCTAAGAAGTTCTTATTATCCGTTTGTACCTTATTATCTGTTTGTACCTCTTTTTTATATCTTGAGTGTTGAAGATCATGATATACATTGTTGGCTCCCTACCTAATAGCTTAAGCTTTTGGGAGAGATGGTTTCTGACATTGAGGTTACTTCATAGGAGGTAGTGTTTGTTTTGATCCTTTTCGGTCAAGGGCAATGACCATCTGTACGAGGCTCTCTCTCTCTCTCTACCCCCTGAGATTTTCTTATATTTTCTGTTTTGCATCTATAGTGACTTTATGGTAACATTTTTGCATTGCTACATTTCCTTAATTCTCAAGTTATTTCTTGTTTATTATAGGTGAAGGCAAACAGAAGCTGGTTTCAACGAAGTGCAGAATCAGTAGATTTAATCGTTGAGGATGATGAAAGCGAGGATGAAATAGCGAACCGTCACAAGCGAAATAAAACCAGATTGACCCATCTCAAAAAGCTGCAGCAGGTGTTTCCTCGGACTGTTGTGAATTTCTTCTCTTTAACTGAAAGTGCATTTCTCATTCAACTTGCATTTCTTAAATGAGAATTTGGCATAATTTTCACTTTATACAAACTGCAGGAGCTCAATCTGCTACTTTCACGGCCATTGCAACCTAAAACATTTTCACATCGCTATTTGGCAGGGGTAACCTTTTCCATGTCCTTTTCCTCTCTCTCTCTCTCTCTATATATATATATTATATGTTTATTATTTGGGAGTGGGCTTCTCTTGATTTGTCTCCCTTTTTGGATTTGTAGCACTAATTAACTTCTAGTTAAATGCTATTAAAATTAGCAATTGATTGGTTTTATTTTCATGATTTATTATAGTATGTGGAACTAATATAAAATTTTATATACCTTGTTCTTTACTATATTTCTAGAGTTTCCAGAAAGTCTCATACATTTCTCTTGTATAACGGTTTGTACCATGGACCCTTTTTAGGCTGGTATTTCTCCCCTCCTTCAACACCAATTTGAAGAATTAGCCAAGCAGAAACATGGCGACACCAAGAACTCTTCTGTAGAAAATAAGAGGAGAGATGGTTGTTATTGGTCAGGATTGTGTTGAACCACTCCAAGCACTTAGGAGCGGTGGTCATGAGGTAATGGTTCTTGCTCAATACTCTGTTATGGTTGTGTGAAATGCAGTATAAACTTGATGGTGATTTACTAGGACTGGATTTGTTTATTGTTGAAAAAGGTCATGTTTTAATTTATAGGATTCCTTGCAATGAAGGTTTTGTTTTTTTAAAGAAAATAAATACAAAATCTTAATGACTCTTGATTTAGTTGATGATAGAATAAATAGGAGTAGGATCGATGGCCATGCGGAACAAATGAGTTAGGATTTTTCTTTTTTTTTGGGAGCGGGTGTGGGTCTAAGAACAAATAAACCTTAAACTAAGGGTGTGTTTGTGACCCATATCTCAATCTGTCGAATGGGCAAAGCCATTTATGTCCTGAACTCGTTAAGGTTTCACTTGAACCTAGTTTTATGACCCAAGGTAGTTCTACTGTATGCACATATTTTTATGTTGGTTTATATTTGCTCAGCATAAGAGGAGATCATATTAAACAATCTTGTGTATGATGGGTACATGGTATTTGCAGTGACTAACCTATTGATTGATAAATGAGCATGTATATAGAAAATTATATAGGTTCATGTATGCATGTTAGCTTATATATACATGCTTATAAATTCCCCTCCCCCCACCTCCAAAAAAAAAAAGAAGTAATTTTGCATGTAAACATGTGGTATAGCATGCATGATGCTTGTATATGGAATGCTCTTACCTCAACGGACGGACCCAAGATTTTAGATGGGGGAGAAGGGGAGGGGGGTTCCGAAATTTATTTTTTTAAGTTACTAAAAAAAAGTAACAAGTTCAAACTAAATCTCAAGATCAATATTTGATCATTCACGAACCAAATCTTATAATCAAAACTAGTTATGGTAACTTTTATTATTAAAGTCTATACCCTTCTTGAAAAAAATGCAAAAGTTGCTTGTTATGGGATTTGAACCCTGGTTCGTAAGAACTTTACACTTAACCACCAGACCAACTTTCCTTAGTTTCAGACATATCTCCTCAAGTTATATATTACAGGAGCACACACTTTCACAATCGTGCATAAATAAATATCAAATATAGGTAAAAAATCTGGAAATTTCAGGCCTCTCTTTAGGTTCGCCCCTGGATAAGGTCTTGCTTATTTCAAACAAATGCAGGAAAATATTGAAAATATTTACATCAATAACAAATGGAACTAAATATGGGTAGCAAGCCAGCAAAATATTTAAAAAGAGGGTTTCAATTAACATCAAAATCCTTGGAAGCTCTAAACCACCTATTTGTTAATAGCACTATAGCCAACATAGTGTGGGAGCACTATGAGCAGAAGTTGAATAAATTGGGAGTTATGGTTGAACAGAACAAGGGGATATTTGAGAATCAGGTTTCTCATGCCTCTGTTATCATTCATATGACTGATGCTGCAGTGTAAGCTATTGTGCAGATCAAGATTATCAAGAAGAGAAACTTAGCCAATGAAATGCTGGTTAGAAAATTAAATGTGAAGACAGTTGCTGCTCAAAATAACAACTTTATCATTATTAGATGGTTAAAGCCAAGTTCTGGAAGGGTAAAATTGAACTCAGTGGTTGTCCGCGGGTTATCTGGGTAGAAGTGGGGGTGTTAGCTTATTGAGATGTGATGCTGGTAATTTGATATGGGTTCAGGCAGATTTTTATTGGCGTACTTCTAATATTGTTGCTGAAACAAAGGCATTGCTTCAAGGAGTGCAGTCCTGTGTTGATAAGGGATATACCTAAGGTGCTGACGCGCTGTTTGACATGCAGGATAAAAGGATTCGTGTTTACGTTGTTTCTTGTTTCTATTAATGAAATTTTAGGGGCTGTGGCCTTTTCTGTTTAAAATAAAAATAAAAAAAATGCCCATCTTGAATTTATTACCCATTTCTTGTTTTTGCTCACATGTTCTCAGGTGTCCATGGATACAAAAGAAGTTGCAGAAAAGCGTAAGAATTTAGACAACCAGAGGCGCAAAAGGAAAGATGAGAAGAAACGTATGTACCCACTCTTGCTCTCTACATATATCTATGGGAATGTTAACATGTGTCTTTAAGGGCACATGACCGCATGTTGTGACCCATAAATAGAAGGAACAAGATCCCAACAAGCATTAATTCTGACATTGATATTCATGCAAATTCATACTTTTACTGTTTGTGGGTTCCTTAACATATGCTCTTAGCGCACACTTTTAACATTGTCATTTTCTATATATATATATGGTCATCTCTTAAAAATTGTAACTTATCTGATTTTTGACGTACTCAGGTTTGCATGATCAAAGGAGAAAGCAGAAGAAAAGGCTTAAAGGGGGAGGCGAGTAGAACAGATCAATGATATGTGCTAAAATCCCCTTGGGGGTCAATGAGGGTTGGTTGAGTAGGTAAGAATTCGGATATTTCGCTTGTAAGATTTATTTTTGATTCACGTTTTTTTTTTTTTTTTTTTTAAACGACCATGTAACAGTCAAATGATTAAAATGCCCTAGATCTGCTGGCATCAAAATTTTGGTTTAATATCTGTTGCAATTTCACCAGTGAGTGAGAAAGTACAAACACTAGCTGTTTGCGTTTACGTGGATGTAGGTTTTATTTGATTCATTGAAAACTTAATTATAAGTAAAAACTCAAAAGCAAAGAGCTTTTGAAAATAATTTTTTTATCTAATTTTTTAGTTAGTTGTAAAAGTTGATTCTGAACATGGATTCTCAGAAGTTAAAATATATCTACAAAACGTAAAATTAAGACGGATATATTTTTCTCCGTACAGAAAAGGAGAAACACCAAAAGGTAAAAATACATTCGTCTATTCGTATTATTATACACACCTATCCTATTTGAGTATCCATTCATACTCTCTCCATTCGTATTGAGTTGATATCGTAAGATTTGGCACTAGTGAATAATGAACGTGGATCTGCCAATTGTAAAAACTTTTAGAAGTACGGCGAAATTGTCAAATTTCACATGTTCCAGAATGCATATTGTTTGCTTACTACTTAACAACTTGACATTTTAAAGTAGACAAAAAAATAAATAAAAAAATTAAGCTTAAAAATTAGAAATAAGTAAACAATTAAAGTTCGCAAATATTCCGTTCTACATTCATAGCCTACGGGAAGAAACTGCCCCAAAATTTTCTGTTCTTTCAGCTTTTTTGTTTCCATTTCATTTTAATTAATATTAGTTGTAAGAAACTTAGGGATCTGTGAGCATTGTTGTTACTTGTTAGGTATCTTAATATATGCAAGATTTCATATAGCTTTGTATTCGTTTCGTTGAAGTTTTATTCTTTTTTTAAAATTAGTAAATTTATATTAGGAGAGTTTGAATGTTAAATTAACGAGTTTAAATTAAATTATATTTTGATTTTATGAATTCTTCCAAAAAGGATCTATGCCAGTTTATCATTCTCACTCATGAAGGAAAAATTAAAAATAACATGAAGGAATCAATTTCTAGGGTCTTTTCATTCTATTTGTGGTATGTTCCATCTGTCGCTCAGCTGGACATTTGCATAAAAACGACTTTTGTTTGTTACTAATTAGTTGAGACGATATCTATAAGTCCCACAATATTATATAAGAATAAGAAGTTAATCTATTTATTACTAATTAGTTTTGAATTGGATGTTCACAATTGTAAAATAGTATTAGAGAACATGCTATCAGTCACGTGTTTGGCTTAAAATTATGCCATGCACGTACGAGGGCGTACGTGTGATCGAAGTGTTGAAACTATAAATCCCAACAGCCGAGGTGAACTTAACACCAATTAGCACATGAAAGAAATTTTAAGATAATGTTTACCCCTTGTCTTTGTAAATTAAGAGGTTCACTATGGCTTATCAATAGTCTTGTAATCCGTTGGCATCCTCCCTATTTTTGTAATAGAAATGTCTTGGGTTTGACTTATATGGATGTAATTGTCGAATCCCATTGGTCCGGTCATTGTGGAGGTTGTAAATTTGGCAGATTCATAGTTGTGTAAAAAAAAAAAAAGAGTTATTTTGTACGAAAAAAGATGTATATAAAATTATCGCTTAATTTCTGTCCAAAAAAATAAAATTTGTTGACACTAAAGCCTCGATTCAAATCCAGGTGGAATCCCCGCACGACTTGGACAAGTCCACTCGTCGAAATCTCTCCCCTAAACAAGAAGAAGAAAACAGTGGCCGGAAAATCGAATTTTGGTGCAAATTCGGGGGCAATAGATTATGGAAACTTCAATAGTCATGCATATCCATTAATTCACACCATTTATTATACTACACAAATTATTTCATTTTTCTTTTCGTATTTCAATTTTAGTTGTTATTCCAATGTCCCAAATTAAGAATTCATTTTCTCTTCGTCCCAAATGAGTTAGAATCCCGAATTATCTGGTAGCAAAGCTAGAGTAACCAATTCTTAACATGCGAGTAAAGTACTCAATCATTCCTGAAATTAAAAATAGAAGTAATTTTTTTTTACTAAAATGCCTGTAACCAAAAGATATAACAATTCATCTACGTTATGGGGAGGCAATTGCGAGTGTACGGGTTTCAAAATGTTGAGGTAAGATCGTTTGGAACCGAGGCATGTATGAATCGACTAACATTTGCATATCAAATTGTTAATCTAATGTTTTCGAATTCGAGTTCAGCTGCATCTCGACATTAACATTTGTCTAGTTCATGTCACACATATATGATACCTCCACATTTGTGGGGGGTTCAGGGCGGGGTTGAGATTGTTCACCCATCTGAAATCCCGAATCCTTTAATAACATGAGGAAAATATCCCTTAGAAATAAATTAGCTAAAGTGACAACTATTGCAAAAAATGCGAAAATTAAAATGATATGCACGAATGTACAAGTACTCCTTACAATCGTGTAAACTGTAACGGTGATTATATTGGCATGACAAATATGGCGAGTTTGGGGTTCTAATTGGGCACTAAGTTGCCATGGGATATTCCCAAACTCAGCCACCTTCTGTCATGCGCATGTTGCTACAAAATTTTGGTGGAAGGAGGCCAGATTTGAGTTCTTGATGTTCCACGGGAGCAGAAGCAGTGGATCTACGATCCGAATTCTGATTCTCTGTTCGTCTCCTGGTTCTTACTTCCTTTGAATTTCTTTGTTGGACGCGACTTTATATGTTAACTTCAAGTTACATGCGCGTGTATGTACTTAATGAAAAATTTTCATCTCCAATGTTTGTGTAGATCTTGGTGTGTCAAATGACCCTTTTTCTGTGGACTTAAATTCAATTTATTTAGCTCTTTGAGTTGAATTGAAACCAAGTGATCTCCAATGAAATTCGATTTAGAGAGAAAGGAGAAAGAGATTGTATGTATATCATGCATGGGTCAGTAGCAAATGAAAGAGACAATTAGATGGAGTTGAATTTTGAACGCGGGTGGTGCTCTGAGTATGTATCGTTATTTATATATGTGGTGCAGAGGCAGACTCAGAATTTTGAAAGGTTGGCTAATAGTAATAGACAAAAAAAATTATAAAAAAAAATATCAAAAGTATAACTATATTAAATAATGTATTATTTTGGTTTTGTGTTTTATAGGTACATTTGTCTTAGGCCTTGTTCATTGCCACTAATTTACCACTAAATTAAAAACTGAAAATTTTCAGATGTAAGTCGTATAATGAAAGTTGTTCAATATTTAACAAAGTTGAGTTCGACAAGTTTTTAATTATTTGAATTCATCTATTACAAACTTTAGTTAATATATATTTGAGCTGAGTTAAGGGATGTACTAAAACTTAAAAAAGAGCTGGGCTAAAACTTAGTAAAGGGGCGAACTTAAACTAATTTTTTTTTTTGAACAAGTGCTAGTAGATTTTTCAAAATTTTCTCTTCTCTCTCTCTCTCTCTCTCTCTCTGCTGAAACCCACAACCACCATTCCCGCTTCGTCCCCCCAACCACCAGGTCCACCCAACGCCCCACCCCTTGATTTGGTGTTAGAAAGAGCATCTTCCACATATTCAAATATGAAATAAATATATATATACACACATATATGTGTCCAAAGGGAGGTTGGGGGGGAGTTAATTGGAGCTGGATCGGTGCTCATACATGATGAGGGATCAAAATAAAATGGCAAAATTGTCAATTAAAAAAAATTTAGTTTTCGGCCACAATATATTATATTCAAACAAATACTATTGATACTTTCAGCATAAAGTATTTTCAGAACTAAACAAACAGCTTTGGTTCTATGTTTCAATTTTAGGTACTACTCTATCTTAGATTGAAAACTCATTTTTTTCTACCTTTTAAATTAATTGTCTAACTTTTTTAATAAAAAATATAATTAATTCATTGCTAATATATAAACACATTTTGTTATTGAAATTAATGTAAGTGTGAAGGTCAAATATAAATTCTTAATTTGCCACATAAAAGGGTCGATTTTGCGATAGTGACAATGATTGTGTTGTGTTTAGAACCAAACAAAATGCTGAATTTACTGGTCAGATTCTGATTTCGTATGTTCGATTTAATCGATTAATTGCTGAATTTTTCTTTTATATATAGATTAAACCCAGCATGTAACAGTCAAATACTTGAAATGCCCTAGATCTTCTGGCATCAAAATTTTGGTTCAATAATCTGTTGCAAACTCACTAATGAGAAAGCACAAAATCTAGCAGCTGTTTGAATTTACGGAGATTTAACGCCTCGTTTGGCTAGTTCAAAACTTTAATTAATTAAGTGGAATTTCAATGTAAATAGCTTTTCATGGAAGTAAAATACATGTTTTTTGCCCATTTTTATTATAAAAGAATTGATTAAAATCAATTGAAGTATTTTTTAATGTGCTATTAATTTGCATTGAAATTTTGGAAAACAGTTAAAATTAATTAAATGACAGTTTTTTCTATTTAAGAACCAAATGATATTACAAAAAATAGCTTCTGAATTTTTTTAATTTTGTAAAATACAACACACATGGGGCATTTGAATGTTTCTTTAAAATAGGACAATATGCAAAAATTACACAATCATTTTATTATTAGACAAAGTGGCATTTGGATGCTTCTTTGAAACAAGGACTGTATGATTGGATGTTTCTTTAATTTGAATATTGGAAAATCACTTATAATTTGAAATCTTCTTAAGCTTCCGTTTGATAATAAAATATAAAACAATAGATAAAAATAATTAATATTTTTTGTGAAGTTAAAAAATGAGTTAAATAATGTACTGAGCTTTTTAAGTTGAACGAATAGCTAAATTCACCTCCTAACCTCCACGCCTCCTAACATTATCATATTAGGTGTTACGAAATAAAAGGTAAAAGAGAAATTGAAGAAGAGTAAAATAATTGTATTGCTTTCTTAATTTTATGAATGTACAATAGAGGGAATATATATACTAGAGACAAAACCTTAATCTAGGATATAATTTAGGAAATTACAATGGGAACACAATTAATACAATATGGAAAGTATATTCTAATTACAATGGGAACACAATTAATATAATATGGAAAGTATATTCTAACACCCCCCTCAAACTCAAGGTGGTAAGTGAGAGACCAGCTGGAGTTTGGAAATCAATGTTTGGAAATGGCTAGGCTGGTGAGCTTTAGTGAAGAGATCTGCAGGCTGGTCATCTGAAGATACGGGTATTAGACGAATGTACAGATTGCGAATATGCTGGCGAATAAAGTGACAATCAATCTCAATGTGTTTAGTTCGTTCATGAAAGACATCATTGTGACTGATTTTATTGGCACTGCGGTTGTCACAATAAAGTGCAGTGGCAGAGTCTTGAGGAGCACCTAATTCATCGAGGAGGCGTTGAAGCCATATTAGTTCTTGTGAAGTATCAGCAAGAGCGCGGTATTCAGCTTCAGTGCTTGATCGAGAAACTACAGACTGTTTCTTACTACGCTAAGTAAGAAGGGAGTCCCCTAGGAAGAAAAAGTAACCAGTAATAGACCGACGATCCGTAGGATCACCGGCCCAGTCTGCATCAGAGTAAGCCCTTAATACAAGAGATGACTTCGAGGAGTAGTGAAGCCCATGAAAAACTGCCCCTTTGAGATAACGAAGAATCCGAATAACAGCATCAAAATAAGTGAAGCGAGGAGCAGCCATAAACTGACTGACAACATGGACAACATAAGCAATATCCGGTCGAGTAACAGTAAGATAAACCAGACTGCCAACTAACTGTTGGTATAAAGTACCATCAGAGAGAGGAGTACCATCAAATGGAGTAAGTCTAACAGTGGTGTCCAATGGAGTAGATGCAGTTTTACAGTCAGTGAGACCAGCACGAGCCAGAACGTCAGACGTGTATTTCACCTGAGATAAATAGTAACCTGTTGAATCAGAAAGGACTTCCAGTCCTAAGAAGTAGTTGAGATGACCAAGATCTTTCATTTCAAAAAATTGACTGAGAGATTGTTTGAGATCTAAGATACCAGAAATATCATCCCCAGTAATTATCATATCATCCACATAGAGGAGAAGAAGAATAGTCCCAGAATCTATCTTTCGAATAAAGAGGCCTGAGTCTGACGAACTGGAGGAATAACCAAGCTTTGTGATGGTAGAGCTAAATTTTGCGAACCAAGCTCGGGGAGCTTGTTTGAGTCCATATAGGGCACGACGAAGTTTGCAGACCTGAGTGGACTGGTGTGAATAACCGGGGGGTGGTTTCATATATACTTCTTCTGTGAGATCCCCATTAAGAAAGGCATTTTTGACATCCATCTGAAAAAGATCCTATTTGCAAACGGCAGCAATAGCAATAAGACTGCGAACAAACGTCATCCGAGCCACAGGAGCAAAAGTTTCTTCATAATCTATACCATACTCCTGATTAAACCCCTTGGCTACGAGACGAGCTTTGTATCGGTCAATCGAACCGTCAGATCGTGTCTTGATTTTATACACCCATTTACACCCAACTGCAGATTTTCCAGGAGGAAGATTTACAAGATCCCAGGTATGTGCCTTATCTAAGGCTTGTAATTCTTCTGTCATAGCTTGCTGCCAAAGTGGATTAGTACTAGCTTCCTTATATGATGAAGGTTCATAGTGAGATATCATAGTAGAATAACAATGGTAATCACGAAGGTGATGAGGGAGCTCTCTTACCCGAGTGGACTGTCGTTGTGGTTGAGGTATGACAGGATCAGCAGGCGAGACATCATCATTGGGAGGTGCCGTATGTTGAAGCTCGTTGGAAGAAATGACGTCAGGTGAGGATGGTTCAGGAGATGTTGGACTAAGAGGTTGAGGTGGTGATGGTGTGGCTTCTGGTTCAGGTTCTGGTGGGAATGTGACAACTGGAGTCTCAAGTTCAGGGGTGAAAAGCTCAAGAGACGAATGAGTAAAGAATGTGAGTGGAGATTCTTCAAGGACATGAAATTTGGATAGAGAGGAGAACATTTTATGTTCCCAGAAGACAACATGACGAGAAATCCTTAAACGTTTTGAGATAGGATCCCAACACCGATAACCTTTATGTTCTATCCCATACCCCAAAAAGCAACAAAGACGAGCTTGTGGTTCCAATTTAGAATGTTCATGAGGCTGAAGTAACACAAAACTAGCACAACCGAAGACTCGTAAAAAATTGTAATCATGAGAGGTACCATAAAGTCTTTCATATGGAGATTGATGCTGAAGAAAGGGAATAGGGATACGATTAATAGTGTAAACAGCAATAAGAGCTGCTTCCCCCCAAAACCGTTCAGGGCAACTATTGGAGATAAGAAGTGTGCGAACAGTATCAATAATATGTCTGTGCTTGCATTCAGCACGACCATTTTGCTGAGATGTAATTAGACAGGAATATTGAGAAACAGTGCCCTGTTCACGAAGAAATTTAAGAAATGAGGTTTCCTTGTATTCCATGGCATTATCAGCTCGAAATTTTTTTATTGGACGAGAAAACTGAGTTTGAATCATGCGAGCAAAATTATAATAGAGTTGGGGTAATTCTGAACGATTTTTCATAAGATAGATCCAAGTAAAACGAGTATAATCATCCAAAAAAATAACAAAATATTTTGAATCTCCCATGGTAGAATGTGGAGAGGGTCCCCAAACATCAGAGTGAATAAGATCAAAAGGTGCTGAAGAAATATAATCATTTTTATTAAAACATAATGCCTGTTGTTTTCCAAGTTGACAAGATAAACAAGACAATTTCTCAGACTTGATTGACCCTAACAAACCAGATGACACAAGAGAACGAAGACGATCAAAAGACATATGTCCTAAACAGGAATGCCACAACTCAAATGAAGAAACAGGTGGTGGGGATGCAACAAGTGGTGTGGATGTAACAATAGGAGTGGGTGGGGTACGTAGGTGGATGAGCTCGAACATGCGTCCAACT
The DNA here is from genome assembly GCA_021464415.1 of Lonicera japonica. NCBI lineage: Eukaryota > Viridiplantae > Streptophyta > Magnoliopsida > Dipsacales > Caprifoliaceae > Lonicera > Lonicera japonica. Next base: position 44,302,656 of record CM038465.1, on the reverse strand, counting down.
TTACGGCCGATCCCAATAATTTGTCTCGTTTGAAGATCCTGCACATGACAACCAGAAGAAGAAAATATAACATTCAGCCCAAGGTCACACAATTGACCAAGAGAGATAAGGTTGATAGTCAGTTTTGGGATATGAAATGTAGCAGGTAAAGAGAGGCTATGAGTAATAACCGTCCCAACATGACTAACAGGTAATTGGGAACCATCTGCAGTTTTAATAGTGGGTGTATGAGAATTATAACTTTTAGAAGTGAAAATAGCAGGATCAGAAGTCATATGATTACAGCAACCAGAGTCAAAGAACCAAGATGTACCTGGGGTGGTAGCCATAGCGGAACCAGAAGAAGATGTAACCTGTTTAAGAAGAGCTGTAATGTCAGCTAGAGTCACAGGTGCAGTAGAAATATCTGACTCAGATGAATCAGTGGTGGCAGCAGTGATAGTGCTGGAAGAGGATTTGGTGGAGGATCTCCTGGATGGATTATTGTAACAGTCGGCTTGAAAGTGACCTGGTCCCACCTTTTTACAAAAGAAACACGTCCTAACTGGACATTTTAGCAGCATATGGGTGATGGCATGGCAGTATGCACATTCTCGTGAAGATGAAGTTTTGGTAGGTCTCGAACTCTGAACAGCGAACATATAATTAGGATTGTGGGCCCGAGTGGCAAACCGTGTTTCTTCGGAGAGAAGCTCTGTCGTGACATCATCAAGAGATGGTAAAGGATTGCGATGGAGTAGAGCAGCCCGAACAGATTCAAATTTATCATGAAGTCCCATCAGAAGAGTGATAACACGTTGATTATCGCGGTATATTTCAAACTTTTCAGCATCATGCTCACAAAAGGTAAGTTCAGATTGGGCTAACTGATCCCATATAGCTTGGAGATCAGACAAATAATCATCAATGGACTGATCAGGTTGTTGGGTTTTGAAATGTAGAGCAGTAAGCAACTGGTATTGATGAGATAGATCCTTTGGGGTGTATCGAGATTTTAGAAAATCCCAAACTTCCTTCCCGGTGGTAAAGCTACCAATCTGCTGTCCGATACGAGATATAGCGGTATTCTGAACCCACGTTATAATCTCACCATTTTTGCTTTCCCAATCATCAAGACGGTCATTAAATTTATTATCAGTTTCGTCGACTTTCTTGATTGGCTTAACAATTTCGCTAGTAACTATTCGCCAGGACTTACGAGACTTCAAGAAACTGGTCATGGCTTGGGACCACTGAACATAATTAGTTCCATTGAGAATAATAGAGATTGGGCGTGAAAATTTGTGTTTTTCCATTGAAGGCTTTAGGTAGTTAACACAGCAACTGCAAAAATTACTCGGATTCTGAGAGATCTGAGGCCAGAAACGGATCCGGAACGATTAATTTGGTAAAGAACCGGTTTTAGGGTGAAAAGAACCGGTTTAGAAGTAAGTGAACTGGTGCAAGGAAAGAGGACTGGTTCAGCAGAACCGGCAGAGAAAACCGGTTAGGGTTTCAGCGAGTACAGCAGGCGGTGCGTGGGCGGAACCAAGGGATGAAGAGGCCGCGCGTGTGGGCGTGTGAGACCTCCGATGGGGGTGATTTTGACGGGGTTCTCTTCGTATTGAAGAGACGAAGGTACTGGTGTATAGTTTTGGGTGGTTTAGGTTCTGTGTGTGATCGACAGTGGAGCGACAGTAGGAGGATTGATGAGTGGTATTAGGTTGCTTGGATTTGTGATGCTAGGGTTTATTGATATGAGTTTGGTTGAAGATGGGATGAAAATTGGTTCTAGAGGAGGATCAATCCCTCTGATACCATGTTACGAAATAGAAGGTAAAAGAGAAATTGAAGAAGAGTAAAATAATTGTATTGCTTTCTTAATTTTATAAATGTACAATAGAGGGAATATATATACTAGAGACAAAACCCTAATCTAGAATATAATTTAGGAAATTACAATGGGAACACAAATAATATAATATGGAAAGTATATTCTAATTACAATGGGAACACAATTAATATAATATGGAAAGTATATTTTAACATTAGGGAAGTTAACAGTATCATTTTTCTAGATAATAATGTAGCAAATCTTACAATAAAAAAAGATAATTTGAATTCCTAATTATTATTGACTAGGATACAATTTTCTTTGCTATTATAAAAATTAAAATAAAATTCTTAATTCAAAAACAAAGAAATATAAACTAATGTACTAAAATAAGCATTATTGTTTCTGTGATTGTGACTTAAAATCCGTTATTCCTAGTACTAGTACGAGGAGAATAAGAAAATTTGAGCCTACCAATTTTTCTACCTAAAATCGTTGTGCGGGCCATTTGTTTTGTAAGTGTAAAATTTTCTACCTCTAAAAAGTTTACGCCAAGAAAATAAATAAATTAATGTATGCTACAACCCCTAAAAGAATTGCATAACATAACATATTTAATATCGTATGTAAATATGTAAAATACTATTGTTACGATTTTTTTGAATATAAGATTTTAAATCTATAACTATATTTATATTATTATATATAAAAGTATAAATATACTCTCTTAAAACTCCACGTTAAACTAGACGTCTTAACTAACAATTTAATCGTAGGAGTCCACTAAAACTCAATTTGAGGAAAAATCCAATTGCAAGAGTTCAAGATAAATAAATTAGATTTAGAGTAGAGTCCACATTAAATTAGATTTGGAGTTAATTAATAGTCTAACAGAAGCAATCAATTTATTTATTTATTCATTTATTTAATTTAATCTAATTTAATTTAAGTTAATTTAATTTAATTTATGATATATAGAAGTATGAATAATCTAAAGTATTTTTTCATTTTTTTAGATAAACAAATATACCTTTTTAAGAGTTCACATTAAACTAAATTTAGAGTCTTAATTAAAAATTCAATCATAAGAGTTCACTCAATTTGATTAAAAGTCCAATTGGAAGAGCCCACAATAAATAAATTATATTTGAAATAGAGTCCACATTAAAATAGATTTCTAGTTAATTGTATTTCAATCGTAGTAATTTATTTTAAGATTGGGATGTTTCAGATGTTTAGCGCTCAAATATTATTAGAAGCAGTTGACACTTGTAACAATAATAACCCATCTGATCCTACTATTTCTCCTACTTAAGAGACACTTGTAACACTTGTAACATATCTATATGTTGTTTTATTTAGCTTATGTAAATATGTTTGTGTATTAGTACTGATTGTAGTTTCTTTTTCTGTTTCATCTTTTTTAACATTATACTAAATTAAAAACAGTAATAAATTGATTTGGTAGCATGAATTTCAATGTTGACACACACAAATACACAATAGGTGTGCATGTCTTTTTTTTATGTATGCATAGATTTAATAATAAAAAAAATAAAATACAAAAATATTGTTATTTGTTCAATAGTAAAGTATCTTAAACTTTTATTCTAAAGCTCACTTGTTCAAGTCCGGTGCTTCCAATTGTTTCCATTTTATATTAATAGAATACGAGTTATGTTGTAGTACTATTGGTACGGATTACCCCTAGTATATATATATATATATATATATATATGAAATTGTGGTGAAAGGTTTTACGTGAAATATTTTTTGCAAAATAAACTAACGAATAATATTTTTTTTAGAAATAAGGGCCTAGATATCATTATTATTTTAAATTAAAGGCTTGTTTATCTATTGTGTTTTAAAATAAGGATTTTGACCGAATGCAAACTTAACTTTGCAATAGAAAAAAATTAATGCAAATTTATTTTGCATGAATGTGTTTATATTTTTTTAACAAGTATATTCTTATGTTTCGGTCGTAAAACTTTAAAATAAAGTTAAATAAAAACAAATATAAGAGTAATGTTTTAGAAAATAAGAAATGCAAACTTAACTTTGCATAACTCCAAAAAATTATTATGTGCATTTTATTAATAAATAGGTTTTGAATATATAATTTGTTAAAATTATTCTAAAATACTGTCAATTATACACTTATTTATAATAATATCCTAACAAAAATGTAGTGCAAACTTAATTTTGATTGATTAAAAATACAAATTTAAAAAGCTACTACAAAGTTAACCTCCTTTTAGAATTTGGTCAAATATAAGCCATTAATTTATTAAAATATTATTTTATAATTCTTTTGCAATTTTTTTTAAACAAATCCTATTTTTTAATATTCCATATATATATACAAGTGTAGAAATGTGTGTGAGAGAGAGTGCTAGTTTAATGATTCTTTCAATAAAAAGTAAGTTTGTTTCTTAGAATGGTAAATCTATTAATAAATACATTAAATTACCTTCCATAATTGGAAAAATAATATCTTCTAAAGTTGGATGATTTAAAAAATAAAAAAGAAATAAAGAAACAAACCTGCTTTTTTTAAGAGATGCAATTAATGCAATATTTCTATTTGAATTAAGATTATTTTTACATTGAAAATGATAATTTGTGCCATAAGTATACGTGTTAAGTATATTATAAATAGAAAAAATATTATCATGTATGACATCCGTATCTTATTAAATGTCTATTTGAACATATTTCTTGTTATAAATGAGTTATTATTAATATATACCCTTAAAACACATATTAACATAACCCATTTTATATTTAGCTTAAACCACCCCGGTGCTATAAATTTGGCAAGGGTTGGTTTTATGTCCACCACGCAATAGTTTTAGTTTTGGAATTCTTTAGTTATTTTTTCCCTGCCCCTATAATTGCACACCAAGTATTCATGGACTTGTATATATAAAAAATTCACACACACATATCTATATTATGAGTGTATTTTTGGTACGGACCGAACTTTTTAATGACAGTTTGTTGTCGTACGACAACAAATATTTGAAAAATTTAGCGATGAAAAACTGTCGCAAAATGTTTAGTCCGTATGAACTGATTCGCACTTGAAAACTTTCATCTATATATGTTATATTATAAAAGGTCTTTTAGTGACGAAAAATGGCTCCACCAAAATTTATAAAAATCATTAGAAATAAAATGAAATTGTCACCAAATAATTCAATTTGTGGCGAACAGAGAAAATCGCCCAAAGGATAAGAATGTATCCGTGTGTTAGGTACTTAGGTTTAAGTGTTTAACAAGAAAAGACAAAACTTATTCAGTGACAAAAAAAATTCCTCTACATTTTAATTCGAGTATTAAAATTATTTTTTAGTTTAAAAAATAATGCCGGAGGTGGTAAATTTAGTGATAATGCCGTAGATGAAAAGCAAGGAATGAATTTGTAAAAAAAAAAACCAACAATCACACAACACCAAAAGTGAAGTGGCTCATAAATTGTTCAGACGACGTCCACAGGATTTTTTCATAACCGTATAATTACTATATTTATTTTTATTAATTAATTTTTGTAAAGTTCATAATTTAATTTATAACATAATTATTATAATAGACTCATGCATTTCTAATTACTTTAATTTTTTACATGCTTCTTTAACGTATAGATTAATAAATTACATACAAAATTGAAATAAAAGTATTGGTTTCTTTAATACCACTTGTAACTAATTCACTAAGAAACAGTTGTAATATTATTGAATCTTCACAATAAAAACAGATTGGATTCAGTGTTCGTTTTGATTCTTCCGATGTAATTAATATACATTGAAAAATTCAAATCAAAGGTTATTCAAATTATCACAACAAACCCAATTTACTCCCAATAACCTAAACACCATAAATGTAGCCAAAAAAACATGCCCCCCAAAATATATATATATATTTTAAAAACTTCAAAAAAACTCCTTTTCTCTCTATAAAACAGGACCCCTTTAACAACTCAAACATATATACATATATTAAAAACTTTAAAAAAACTCCTTTTCTCTCTATAAAACAGGATCCCTTTAACAACTCAAGCATTCCAAAAAAATCCCCACAAAAAATGGCCACCACAACCTGCTCCGCCGATCAACTGGCCCCACTCTTCGGCAGCAACACCACCGATGCCACTGCGGCTGCTGCCTACATCTGCAACCAGTTAACTGCCGTGTCCGATAAGTTCACTGATACGACCTACGCGGTCGACTCCACGTACCTCCTCTTCTCGGCTTATCTCGTGTTCTCGATGCAACTCGGGTTTGCCATGTTGTGCGCGGGTTCCGTACGTGCCAAAAACACAATGAACATCATGCTTACCAACGTCCTCGACGCTGCTGCGGGCGGCCTCTTCTACTACCTTTTCGGATTCGCATTCGCCTTCGGGTCCCCCTCCAACCCTTTCATCGGCCGCCACTTCTTCGCCTTAAACTCCGTCCCGAACGAAACCTATGACTATAGCTTTTTTCTGTACCAATGGACTTTCGCCATAGCGGCTGCTGGTATTACTAGTGGATCGATTGCCGAGCGGACTCAATTCGTGGCCTATTTGATCTACTCGTCGTTTTTGACCGGATTCGTTTACCCGGTTGTCTCCCATTGGTTCTGGTCGTCCGACGGGTGGGCTAGCGCTTCCAATTCGGATCATCTTTTATTTGGGTCGGGTGTAATCGACTTTGCGGGCTCGGGTGTGGTCCATATGGTTGGAGGAATTGCTGGATTATACGGGGCCCTGATTGAGGGCCCCAGGATAGGCAGATTTGATCATGAGGGCCGCGCTATAGCCCTACGAGGCCATAGTGCATCTCTCGTAGTGTTAGGAACATTTTTACTCTGGTTCGGTTGGTACGGGTTTAATCCTGGCTCTTTTACTAAGATTCTGAGTCCTTATACATCGGGCCAATATTATGGTCAATGGTCCGCGGTGGGTAGGACAGCCGTGACCACGACACTGGCTGGTTGCACGGCTGCCCTGACCACCCTGTTTGGTAAAAGGATTATTTCAGGGCACTGGAATGTGACAGACGTCTGTAATGGTCTCCTTGGGGGGTTCGCTGCCATTACCTCTGGTTGCTCAGTGGTGGAGCCGTGGGCAGCACTTATATGCGGGTTTGTGGCGGCAATAGTCCTAGTCAGTTGTAACAAATTAGCTGAACGGGCAAGGTTCGACGATCCCCTTGAGGCTGCACAGCTCCACGGGGGTTGCGGGGCCTGGGGGATCATATTTACGGCATTATTCGCTACTGAAAAATACGTGAACGAGGTTTACCCGGGGGTACCGGATCGAGGATTCGGGTTGTTTATGGGTGGAGGGGGGAAGTTATTGGGTGCCCATTTGATCCAAATTATAGTGATTGTTGGGTGGGTTAGTGCTACAATGGGTCCACTTTTCCTTTTGCTACATAAGCTAAATCTACTTCGGATCTCGCCTGACGATGAGATGGCGGGTATGGATATGACCCGACATGGAGGGTTTGCTTATGCATATGAAGATGAATCTTCAGGAAGGGATAGGAATGGGGTGAAGATGGATCCAGCGAATATATTTTAGAATTAAGGGTTTATTTTTATTTAATTTGGTCAATTAAGTATTGGTTTGTGAAAAATGTGTAAAAAGAGTTTAGTTTTGATGTTCTTATGGCTGGTGTTATTGTTATAGTTGACAATGAAACATGCGTTTGGTTATAAACTTATATTTATTTTTGGCCATCATATCACATTAATAAGTTAATTCACGTTAGTTGCGATAGATTTATAAAAAAAAATTTAGTAATTTATCCAGTTAATTAATTAATATATTCACTTTAATATTTAATTTAAACGTTTAAAAGATAAAAGTAACGGTAACAAATCTTAAATAAAATATGACAATCAAATATCTTTTCCTTCATCGTCATAGGTCTCCGTTGTAAATTGTTCTTACCACGGGAGTTGTTCTAGGTTCCGGCCACTTTTTCGCCGGTCTACTAGAAAGTGATTTTTCTTCGGTCGACATTGTACTTTTCATGCATTATTATCTCTAAACTTTTACATCTCCTACCTTCATGATCATATACGATGTTGCAAATTGTAAGGTAAACATGAAAAGTTGCAAATTGTAAGGCAAATTTAAAAAGAAAGGTGAAAAGATGGTTTGAAATTCCCAGCTTCTTATATTTGACAACAATTTCATTTGAGTAATGTTTGTAAGATTAGAATCAACAACACTTTTAATTAAAATATTGAAATTAACCGTAGTTTAGCGGGATGAACAAAAATCACAAGATGCATATAATGATTAATTCTTCTCCCACTGACAGCGTTAGATGGAAATATATAAAACTAATGCCTATTTTTTTTTTCTCAATTTTTAACTCCACATTGTCCCATTGTTTGAAATGCATCTCATGTTAAAATTTTTTTTTATGGACTTCTTTCTCAACGTATGGTTGTCAACTCTTTAAACTGTAATTTTGATCGATTTATTATATTACTTTAGGTGTTTTTAATTAAAAGTATAAGCTTGCAAGAAATTTGGAAGTTAGATTATTAGGGAAACATATTTTAATGAGGCATCGAATCTAAAATCTATATACAAATTTATTCAAAAATATTAAATTGGTGGATATACTTATCAATTTTAATAAGAAAATTTTGAAAAGTTAAACTAAAAAGTACCATAATTTAAAGGTGGATGATTGTAAAAAGTCATGGATAAAAACAAAATCACCGTTATTTTTATTAAATTTTACAAAAAATTATGTCCAGATACTCGTGTGTATATATATTATTGTAGATCTTGAATAATTTATTTACTCCTTAAATATTTTTAGCCAATCGAGCTTTATAGACATCGATCTTGCCATCCTTATCAATCTTAATTTTGAAAACCCATTTGCAACCTATAACTCTACAGCCATCTGGCATGTCAACCAAGTCCCATACTTGATTGTCATGCACGGATTTCATTTCGGATTTCATAGCTTCTAGCCATTTCTCGGAACTAGAACTTTCCATTGCTTCTTTGAAAGTCAAGGGCTCATTGTTGTCTAACAACACTATGTCTTGCTCATCTGAGACGAAAAGTGATAATCTCTCAGGTTCGCGACGTGGCCTATTTGACCTTCGTAAGACTGTAACTTCTTCAGGAGTTTCTGCAACTATTTGCATACTTTGTTGAGACTCTTCATTAAGATTACTATCATCTCGAATTTCTTCAAGATGTATCGTGCTCCCACTATTTTCTTTGGAAAGAAATTCTTTTTCTAAGAAAACTCCATTCCGAGCTACAAACACTTTGTTCTCGGTTGGATTATAGAAATAATATCCTTTAGTTTTCTTAGGATATCCTAAGAAAAAGCATTTATTAGATTTGGGTTCCAATTTAGTTGTAATTAGTCGTCTGACGAAAACGTCACAACCCCAAATCTTCAGAAAAGACAGACTTGGAACCTTTCTAGTCCATAACTCATAAGGTGTCTTTTCTATAGCCTTAGATGGAGATCTGTTTAGTGTGAACGCTGCAGTTTCAAGTGCATATCCCCAAAATGATATTGGAAGAGATGTCTGACTCATCATTGATCGAACCATGTCTAACAGAGTTCGATTTCTCCTCTGATACCACTGTAGGGAATTAGGGCAGCAAACATGCATCACATACAAAAAATTTTGCACTAATCATTAAACCCTAGGATCTATACAGTCCAATAAAATCAACAGAAGACATACCTTGTGGAGATTTCGAGTTTGTGAAACGAACACGATGGATCAGATCCTTCTATTGTTGTCGTTTTAGCATAGAAAATACGACGCCTCTACGGTATGCACACACGGACGAGATCAGATCCTTGCTTGGTGTACTAGCACCGTTTTTGGGTTCATGGGTGCATCTTACACAAATGAACCCTCCACCTACTTATAGGGGAGGCCTCTCTTGATGGATGGTCATGATCAAATCAATCCAATGGTCTAGATTTACATTCCAGAACTTTCTATACAAATATCTCTAACTAGAATACTCTAGAATAATCTACCAAGATTATTTATAACTAGGCTATTCTAGAAAGTTCTACATCTAGGTCCTTCTAGAATACTCTAGAAGGTTGGAGGCTCTTCTCCATAATTCCATAAGGTACTAGAAAATTCCGTAAGTCTCCATAACGTTCCGTAAGGTTCTGAAAAATTCCGTAAGCCTCCATAACGTTCCGTAAGGTTCTGAAAAATTCCGTAAGCCTCCATAACGTTCCGTAAGGTTCTGGAAAATTCTGTAAGCCTCTATAACTTTCGTCAACGGTCAAGAAGAACAAAGGTTCCCTTTTAAAGAGGAACCCTAGTGAGAACCCTAGGCAACAAACGAATTAGGCCCAAGTCCAACTTGGCCCATTTTCAATTCGTTTTTGATCCAACTCGTTTTGGTGTGCGACCCTGTAGGTTTATACTCTTTGGCAGTATAATTAAAAGCCCGTTTTATTATACAAATAGTAAGCGGTTTCTAGTAAAACATTACTATTACCCAAAAGGGTATAAAGGTCAAAACGACACAACCTTAAATTGATATACCACATATTAACTCTTTTTGTCAACGGTCAAGAAGAACAAAGGTTCCTTTTTAAAGGGGAACCCTAGTGAGAACCCTAGGCAACAAACGAATTAGGCCCAAGTCTAACTTGGCCCATTTTCAATTCGTTTTTGATCCAACTCGTTTTGGTGTGCGACCCTGTAGGTTTATACTCTTTGGCAGTATAATTAAAAGCCCGTTTTATTATACAAATAGTAAGCGGTTTCTAGTAAAACATTACTATTACCCAAAAGGGTATAAAGGTCAAAACGATACAACCTTAAATTGATATACCACATATTAACTCCTTTTGTCAACCGATATCTAGATTGAACACAAGACTAGGCAAGTGTCATTCTTGCATAGTTCAATCTTTATTTCGTGATCTCTAAGTATAATTAATCTTATACAAATGACACCTCATTTGTGCATGGCCATGCAAATATTAATTATACTTATCAAGGGCCCCAAAGATATCTCTCTCATTATATGAGAGTGACAAATCCCATCTTGATCAATCACATAACTCTACATAGTTTATAGTATGCTTGATCATCATCTTTATAATTACTCGGTCAAGAGCAATGTTTGATGATGCCTGACATGCTAATCCATATGTTGGTAACCATGACGATCTCAGGTCTGAGGATAATACGATATCACTAATGGGGAACATCACTGATGACATTATATAACACTCCTCGCAGTGTCCCCAAAGCGGGTCGATCCAATACTTTGTTCCCTAACAAGTATCAGTGTGTTCAGCTTGATATCTCCATATCCATGACTTGTGGAACATAGTCATCAGCTGACCCATACTCTAATCATTATATCAATGTGATCCTAGATTATTGACACATGATTAGAGACATCTAAATAATATTATTATAACATTACTAGCATCCCACAATCAAGTCACGTACTTGATAAACTAGTATTAATATATATATTATTTATTAGAGAATATAAAGTAAAATCAAATAAACTTTATTAATGACAATAAGCATAAGATATCCAAGTACAAATCATAATCTATGAATAGTCCTAGGACATATCTCTTTCAGTCTCCCACTTGTACTAGGACCATTCATTCATAGAACGAATGCCTAGTGCACTAAAATGACGATCATGTTTAGATTGAGAAAGTGGATTGGTCAAAGGATCAGCTACATTCTCGTCTATGGGAACTTTGCATATCTTTACATCACCGTTACTGATAAACTCACGAATGAGGTGATAACGTCTCTGAATATGTTTGGACTTTTGGTGTGACCTTGGCTCTTTAGCTTGAGCAATAGCTCCATTGTTGTCACAATACAAATCCACTGGATTGGTGCTTCTAGGAATGACACCAAGTTCAGTGATAAACTTCTTTATCCATACTGCTTCCTTTGCTGCTTCTGAAGCAGTAACATATTCAGCCTCTGTTGTAGAATCAGCAACTGTGGCTTGCTTAGAACTCTTCCAACTCACAGCTCCACTATTGAGACAAAACACAAAACCGGATTGTGATCTGAAATCATTCTTATTTGATTGAAAACCAGAATCCGTGTACCCATTTACAACCAACTCTTCTTCCCCACCATAAATCAAGAATATATCCCTAGTTCTTCTTAAGTACTTGAGGATATTCTTGACAGTGGTTCAGTGACTCTCACCTGGATCTGACTGGTATCTGCTAGTCACGCTCAATGCGCATGCCACATCGGGACGAGTACACAACATAGCGTACATGATAGAACCTATAGCCGAAGCATACGGGATTCTACTCATGCGATCTCGCTCATCTTTTGTCTGAGGACACTGAGTCTTGCTGAGTGTTGTACCATGTGTCATTGGCAAGAACCCTTTTTTAGAGTCTTGCATATTGAACCTACGTAAAACTTTGTCAATGTAATTATTTTGACTCAGTCCTATTAGTTTTCTTGATCTATCTCTATAGATCTTGATCCTTAATATGTAGGCTTTCTCGCCCAAATCTTTCATTGAAAAATATTTTTCCAGCCAGGTCTTAACAGACTCAAGCATAGGAATATCATTCCCAATGAGTAGTATGTCATCTACATACAATACCAGAAATACTATCGCGCTCCCACTAGTTTTCTTGTATACACAAGGTTCCTCTTCGTTTTTTCTGAAATCAAACTCTTTGATAGTTTCATCGAAACGAAGATTCCAGCTCCGAGATGCTTGCTTAAGACCATATATGGATCTCTTAAGCTTGCATACCTTGTTAGCATTTCTTGGATCGACAAAACCTTCAGGTTGTGTCATGTACACATCCTCTTCAAGGTATCCATTGAGGAAAGCAGTTTTGACATCCATTTGCCATATTTCATAGTCATAATATGCGGCAATGCTTAAAAGGATCCGGATTGATTTAAACATGGCAACTGGCGAAAATGATTCATCATAGTCAATACCATGGATTTGTCGATATCCTTTTGCAACCAATCGAGCTTTGTAGACATCGATCTTGCCATCCTTATCAATCTTAATTTGGAAAACCCATTTGCAACCTATGGCTCTACAGCCATCTGGCATGTCAACCAAGTCCCATACTTGATTGTCATGCATTGATTTCATTTCGGCTTTAAATCTTTAGCCATGCTATATCATATATTTATTGCTTTATACTTCTTTAAATATTATGTTGTATTATTTTAAGACTGCATAATTATGTCCCAAGAACAAAAGAAATTGTTTGTGCCTTTCCAACACTGATAACTATTAATTTTATGATTATTATAGAAGACGCCTGCCAAAGCGGGGTTATCTTAGATCATCATAAATTAATAGTATGGAAGTCGGACATCCATAAGTCAGAAAAGTGTTGGTTTGATTTCATAAGGCCATCAAAACGGTTTTGGGCCTTGAGGCAAAGTGTTGAGAAGCCGAAACATAAGATGTAAAACTCAACAAACCAAGTGTTGCATAGAATGTAATTAACAAATGTTGCTTACAAAATTCAAAAAAGTTTAAGTGAAAAGCCAAAGCTTTCTTAATACCTTGTGTAATATGGATCTTGGACCTACTATGTCCTATTGGGACAATTGCATGTGAGACATAGTTGGAGTTTTATTTAAAATAAGCATATTAAACGTTTGCATATGTTATTTTGCACAAGATAGATGACGAACAATAACACAACTGCTTTTTCGTTGCGATCTGTCCTTGAGAAAGAAAAACTAAATACAACCAACTTCCTAGACTGGTTTAGAAATTTGAGAATTGTTCTCAAGCAGGAAAAGAAAGATTATATTCTTGAAAATGCCATTCCTGAGGAAGAACCGGCAGCTAATGCCCCTTGTGCACAGAAAGACGCATATCAAAAGCATCTAAATGATGATTTAGATGTTTCATATCTCATGCTTGCTAGCATGAATGCTGATCTGCAGAAGCAATTTGAAAATATGAATGCTTTCGACATGGTTAAGGAACTGAAGAGTTTGTTTCAGGAACAAGCTCGAGTCGAACGCTTCGAGACTACTAAGTCTTTGTTTTCATGCAAGCTTCCCAAGGGAGGCTCAGTCAGTCCACCCAAAAGGCATGCTACTTATTATACAGATGACTTTCTATAATGATATATATACTTTTAATTATTTAAACATTTTCACACAAATCTATTGGCTTATTATTTTTGGTGAAGAGATTTCTTGACATATTTTCGTGAGTTTTACATTTTTTTAAGCAAGATTCGTATTACTCTTTTTCCTTTTTTGGGAAAAAAGAATCTATATTACTAATAATTTATCAGTCCAAATTTGTTAATCCTATAAACTTATTTTAAGAAAAGTATCAATGTCAACGCCGCATCAGCCAATACTCAAATCTTCATTTAAGGGCTCTAAAAAAGGATTACTAAACAAATAACTAAACAATATTAGAGCATTTCAAAAGGTGAAGTTTTAAAAAAATATGCTCCAATGTTACATTTGTTAATCTTGTGCAAAAATTTGAAAAGACCAATACAATAGCGACACATATTAAAGCAATTTGATATTAAAGTTTTATAAAAAGAATGTAGAGATAGAAAAATTCTATCATGTAGGAATGGTGACAATTTTTTTTCATATAATTTAATTGCCATGTCACATGAAAATGCGTGTAGAAATTCTTATTGGAGAGAGTTTTTCCCAATTTGTATTTCTATTACCCCATGTTTGGATGGAGAAAAAAACTTGGGATTTGAGCAAAAGTCGGGATTTGGAGTGAGTGGAAATCTATCGTTTGGTAACATACTAATTAAAATTAGCAAAAAATTTGAAATTTTAAATAAGGTAAATTTGCTAGATTTTGCCTCTTAAAAATTCTGACATAAAATTCCGTAGTATAAAAAGTTATTCTTCAAATGCCGACTTCAAACAAGTGATATTGTTATTCATGTCATTTTTAAATTCTACATACAAGACGTTCAAATATAAGAAATTGCAATTAATTTTTTTTTAAAATTCTATTATTTACATTTTCAATAAATTTTAGAATTATTTCATTCTAACACAGAGTTATAAAAAATTTCGATAGATAATTACCTATAGTGTTGCTAGCTGTAATTTTTCTTCTTGAAAAGTTCAAATTTAAGTATTGCTTACCTTGCATTGAAAATTGCATATTTAATGCGAAAAGTCTGAAAGGTCATTTAATGAACCCTCCAATTTATTCTTTGTTCGAGTCAAAAACAGATTTTTATTTTATTTTATTTTAAATACCTATTCAAATTCAATTATTGATCCAAAAGGTATTGGATTGGAAATAGGTAAATTTAATTTGATCCCACTCCTTCTAAAGTGATGAGAAGAGTAATTAATCTAGACCATTTAATATCCTTAATCTCTTTCTTGCACGTAGTCTGCTATCACTAAACATTTTAATAATATTCAAGCATTTGAATAATTGAGTACGTGTTATATATTAACGGCCCGTTTGAATTGAAGAGAAGAAATAAAAAAATTAAAAATGAGTAATTACACATCACTTGTTTGAATCGATTTATTTATAAGAGAATTGAGGAATTCACTATTCTTTTATTTTGTTCCCTTGCAATTTTGAGAGGATTGAAAGGGACAGGAAAATATTTTATTGAATTATGTACCTTATTCCAAATTTAACTCTAATTAATTTGTTAACAATATATTAAATCACATAATTTTTTTCCCCTTTTCTATCTTAACAAGAAGTTATTTTCATTAATTTATTTTCTATCATTAACTATTTATTCCCTTCAATCCAAACGAAGATTGATTATCACCCGAATTTGATTTCCCTCACCCTCTCTCTCCCGCCACCCCACCCTTTCCCCTCATAGAACTCCTTTGGTCTATTAATAATTTAAAATATAAATTTTAAAAGTTGTAACTATTAATTTGAATCGAAATATAAATATAAACACATATATAAAACAATATTCTCTTGTTTTTTTAATGAGTTAGGAAAATAGTGGTAATTAGTTAAATTTGGAATAGGCATGTAGTGCTCCAATACATGTACTTCCTCATATTAATTTACATACTTTTCCTTTCCAATGTGTATTAATCCTCTAGTGACCCTTTCCCATCTAAATTGGATAAAATTGAGGCAAATAACTAATTCTGAATATCAAATACTTCTCATTCCATTAATTTCAATTCTCAAGGTCAAGTTTAATAATTCAACCCTAGGAAATGGGTGAAGTTTTTATTGATGTGGTTGACCCAAATGATCCTGCCCAACCCGAGCACGGGTGGGCAACACACGAGCCGAACTAAGTCAAGCCGAATTCGATCAAAGCACAATACATAGCTACATGCCTATAGACGAAGACAACAAGTGTACGTGCTGAACCTTTGAGGGTACATTATTCATAATCGGCGATCGCACAAGATTTTTATCATAAATATAATTTTTATAATGTTCAACATTAGAAATTTATAATAAGACCAAAAAATGTCTTCCGGTTTCATAATAGATAAGTTATACATTATAAAAGACTAATTATTTCTGACACTCAAACGGGTGAATCCTTCTATAGAACTACTTCTTTAAGTACTACTTAATAAGATTCAACAAGAAGGAACTAAAAAATCTCTCTCTAGTCTAACAAGAGTAACTGCCATAAAGCTCTGTAGCAAAACGGAGGGAATAAGGGTGACCCTCTAAATCTAAAGGATGTCTTAGACAATTTTGAAAGTGCCACATTATCACTTTGTTTTAACAACGAAATTACATAATTTAAGTTTTAATATAACTTTTGTTTAATGATATGCACTAAGATCTACAGAAGAATCTCCAAATTGACTATATATATAAATTTCAAAAACAAATTTGTCGATCTATATGGTTAATTAAATCATGTGGACAATACCTTTGAAAATAGATGTGCTTCGATCTTAGGATTTTGTGTATGAGAAACTCCTCTTATGTCACACACGATGTCAATCTTCAAACATATTTACATGTCATATTTACAATAGACATTGTCTTATAATTAGAGACCGGCCTTACTCAAAACCTAAAACACGTTAATTCGAACAAGCTCTTTAAAAATCAAGATAAATCATGTATATATATAAATAAATAAATAAATAAATAAATAAAAGCCTTAAATCAAAGAGACTCGGGCCGATCGAGCCCAAAATCTTAAACTTGGGCCATCAGCCCAAGTCCATGTACTTGCTACAATTAAACCTTTGAAAGCGTGCTACATAAAGGCCCAATGCGGCCGAACAAAGGCACTACAATTTTCATTGTATTACAAGAAATAATGTTGACCGTGAAGTAAAGCAAATTGTTGAACTATGTTATTCTTTTTTGTTGATCGATCGAATTGCTCAATTCAAATTCAAGCGCACATGTTAACAATTTATTTATAATAATAAAAAAAACTTAAATACACATTTAATAAAGCATAAATTCTTACACATATAATTATTCTTTTTATTTATAATATATTTAACATGTACTCTTATGACACATGCTATCATTTTTCTAAAATATGTACAGCCGACCCATTTTCATATATCTATATATATATATATGTGATTATGCATGCTATTTCTGGTTTAATTTTGAATAAAAGTTCTGAAAACCCCACAACATACTAAAACACAAAGAAAAACATACAGCAAATCAACCAAAACCATTATATTTAGAAAATGAAAATCTTAAGGAGCTTTAGCTCAAGTGGCATCCGTCCATACCTCGAAATAAGAAATTAAAGATGAAAATTTTAGATTTTGATTTTTTAAAAAGGCCAAATATAAGCCCCAAAAATTAATTTTATAAACTTCTATGCATGATCAACTACCACTAAATATATGGAAAACATAAAGCTAAGGGTCCGTTCGGTAGCCTTTTTTAGAGACCTGTTTTTGTTTTTTGAGTTCAAAAACGAATAAAAAATGTGTTCGGTAGGATATTGACAAAAACACGAAAAACGTTTTCGGAAAACGAATTTAAGTTTAAAGCATAAAACGCAAAATCGCCAAAATGATGTTTTCACCATTTTCAGTCTTGCAATCTTCATTTTCACTGTTTTCGTTATCGGAAAATGTTTTCACTATTTTCGTTCTCGGAAAATTCATTTTCTCATTTTCATTTTCTGAAAACATTCTCCGAAAACGTTACCGAACGGACCCTAAGCAATTTCCATGACCTGGTTGAAACCAAAACAATTGTAAAAGCAACTACAACAAACTCATCCTTCACAACTATAATTTATACACTTCTTTCACAAAGCTAACAACATTCAGTCTCAACTACTATATCAACTCTATACTACGATAACCCACAGTTTATCCCTATATATTTAAACCACCAACTCGAATTAACCTCTAAACGATGCGGACTCAGAATCACCCACATCTTCGATACTCGTGCTCGCATCGTCTCTAGTTACTGTAGTAGTAGATGTGCTCGAGCCGGCGCTCGTGTTCCCTACAACCCCACGCATAAGCATAGCCTTCCTCTTACTTCTACTTTGTTGCCACCACCTCAACGACTCCGATACCTTACTCCTCTCCTCTCTACCTCTCTCCGGTGGTTCTTCAGACACTTCCGGCCTGTCGTTAACGTGGTCGAAAGAACTACTGTCTATCGCTGGAAAAACACGTTGTCTTAACAAACAAAAGAGAGCTATGAGAATCATAATATAGATATACATAGACACCCACACGCAAAATGTCCATTTCCATTTGTGGACGAGTTCTTTACTCCAAGGAAGCTCGGAGTTTAGGAGGATCTGGGCTTCGTATAGCTCCGGGAGAAATGACGTTTTTGCCCTTGGGAGGAGTGTTATTTTGATGGCTTTTGTTCTCGAGCGGTACCCTTCTTTGTGCTTTAGCATTGGGATGGTTATTTTTTGGGTTTCGGAAGTGATTCCTAGTAGTAAGGGTATGCTCATGACAAATGTTCGAACCATTCGGATAGGGAAGCTTCTAAAGCGGAGCATACACGGGTGGCTAGATTTTGCCATTATGTTACCATTGATCGATATGAGTTCTGCAGTCAACTGAAGAAAAAAAGCGGTAAACAACAATTTTCAAACACAATTTATCAAAGTTCTTGGACACAAATATTAGACATATATGCACGAGCAAAATGAACAAATATTATTGAAGTTCTTAAACATGGATATTTAATTAGAAAAAGGTGATATTGAACAAATATGTTAATCAAAAAGACATAATATTGAAATTCTTGAACACAAATATTTGATACATGACAAATAACTACATTGGCCTCCCTGATCACTCGAGCCTTTGTTATGAGTAGTGCCATGCTTAACTTACCCGCATGGTTAATCCGATATTCATATCAAGTACATTGATATTGGTTGGACATTTAACACATCTATATCGGACCAGCGCATTATGCACACAGAATAGAATATGTATGTCTCATCAATTAACAAACAGTATGAATAAGCAGTTGATAAAGCCGAATCAATTCCAACTGCTCCATTTTCGGCATCGCCACTTGGTTGAGTGAGGATATATCTTTTTCCAATTTTGTTATCCATTTAAGTTTTATCCTTTCATGTGAAATAAAATTCCTACACACCTAAATTTACCAATTAGTCGCATTGTGCAACTTTGTTTTTGGAAGTAATAGAAGCATAAGGCCATGAAACACTTATTTGGAATATATATTTACTCCAAGCATGACTAAAAATAACCAAACGCCTTATCTGAAACATTATGCACAAAATGAGGTGTCATATTTTTTTTGAGATACAAATCGATTAATAATTTCACAACACAACTTGTTCAATACAAAACAATCTTTTTCATCCAAACTATGAATCTAGAATCACCATAAAGGTGGTTCAACAACGTACCACTATGGTCCTGTTAGGAGAATAGGAAGGATGCCAACAAATTACAAGAACGTTTGCAATGAGGTGTCTTATTATTATCGAAAATGAGTTGACACATCATCTTTTGCACATTTTTTGTGCTCTCTAGCATTATTCTTACTTAGGCATGGAATTATTTGGGGGAAAGTTTCCTATTATTCCTTAGTAAAATAACAAAAATAAAATAAAAAATTACTGCTAATAATTTATATATAACTAAAAAAAAATTACTGTTCTTAATGAAATGTACCTGAAACATGCCAATCTCTCTATTGAAATCAGATTCAGGCATCAAAAGCACCAAACTCACATAAAAAGTATGCCCCACTGGTACCCCACCCTCCAACTTCTTTTTACTATAATACCCTCCAAATCCTCCACCATCACCACCGGCAAAATCGAAAACCGCCGTAGGATTCACCAGACTATAATCAAAATCCAATCTCTCTCTAACAAAAACCGGCTCCTCCACCCATAAATGCACCACCACCAACCCCAAAACCGCCGCCGCCACCGCTGCCACCGTCATTACAAACCCGACATAGACTGCGCCGAGTAGGCCACAGGCCAGGCGGCGGAGGAGGGCGGCGCCGCCGTGGGGGAGGGCAGAGGCGGCGGCGGTTACTGCGGAATCGACTTCTTCCTTGGCTCCTCGGCGCGGTGGAAGGATTCGGAGGCGAGGGAGAGGAGGGAGAAGATGGGGGAGGAGAGAGAGAGGAAGAGGTGGTAGAAAAGGTCGAGTTGTAGAGAGAAAAAGTTTGTCAAGATCATTAATGGGTTTATTATTGGGTTGTTTTGTTCTTGTTCTTCTCTCATGATGGTTGGCGGCGGCGGCGAAGGAGGTTGGCGGTTTGAGGTTGGAGGAAGTTTGCCTTTTAATGAGAGAGAGAGAGAGAGAGAGAGAGAGAGAGATTGGTGCATGGATTACACCTGGGTGAGTAGGAGAAGAGTGGGAGAAGAGTGGAGGCATTGGTAGTGTGAAGAGGTGACACGTGTGCTTATAAAATATTTTAAAATATTTTATCCCTTTTTTCAAATTTTACAAAACTCAGTCTTGACATACTGGGATTAATACTGTGTTCGACTAGAAATTTTTTAAGTCAAATTTTAATAGCTGCAAAAATATCTTGTGACCTGCGCCTGGCCACTGTTATACTAACAGAATTTAATCGAGGTGTACGAAAGCTAACTCGGTCACCATATAATACTAAAAAGTATTTAGATCAAAAAAAAAAAAAACTAAACTCGGTCATACATTTACAACAAAACTAGTTATCAACCCAGTCCAACGACGAATATATAATTTTAATAGTATTTGTTTTAATAATTTTATTAAATAATTGGTTTAAATATATTATGTATGGGGAATAAAATATATATTATCTCTATTTAAAATTAATTTTGTAACTTTTACTTTGTTATTTTCAAGATGACATTAATTTCAATCTAATTCATGGTTGATAATACAACTCATTTATTATGACAAATTAAAAATAAGAATATTAATTTAAACATATTTAAAATATTATAATAAATGATGCTACTTCTAATATTATAATAATTATTATTATTTTATTATGCATTAAGAATATAAAAAATTAATTAATAAATAATTAATGTTACTATAATTAAAAATATAAGAAAAATAATTAATATATTTATTTCTTACATAATATTATATAATATAGATAAGTAGGTTGTTCACGTTATTCATATTTTTGGATTATTCGTTATTTATATCACACTAAAACATTAAATTGATATAAAATTACTTACACTTATATATCTCTAGCAATATAAAGTAAAAAAGACCGAAAGGTTTTTACTCAAAAATATGAACTTAAATGGATTTGAACTCGTGAGTTTTGGGAACGTTTTACCGTAAAACTAACATTATTTTCTTATTTTATTAATCTCTTTTTACATTAAATTATTGCATGCATAGAAATAAGACGTGTATAAGTATCACGTATGTGTTCGTGTTTAATTTACATAAATTCAGGATCGACTCTTTTTTATTATTCTTTCAATAAGGTCCGGTTCGAGGGTTAAATAGTTAATTTTTTTTAATGAAATTTTGTAAAAAGGATCCTAATAATTAGTAGATCATCGCTACAAAATTTCATTAAGAACTTTAAACTAGAAGTGAGCATTATAAAAATTTGATACATATGTTCATTTTCTATTTGAAATTTTAAATGATTTCTTATAGACTTTTAAATTGAATGTTTTAATAAAATTTAGTGAAAATGCATTAATTAAACCGAAAAAATAATAGAGAGGAACCAAAGTTGTCACAAATTCAATTTCATCCTTTAACTACAGCACACACTCTTCTCTCCTCGTTAATCTGTAATCAACATTTTAATAAAACTTTAGAATTTCATTACTTTGAGTTAATAATTAATTTTATTTCAATTTACATAGTTTGAAATTTATCAATCAAAATTTATAATATATAATTCATGCAATTATAAAATTTGCACAAAACTTAATATCTATCCGTGCTTCACTTTTTTCATAAAAATAATATTTACAAGATGGCTTGAACATTAACCCTATGGCATCTTTGTTAAATGTTTTTGATCAAATTATATTTATCTGAATTAACAAAGAAATCACGTGTTTGATTTACATGGATATGATATCGAGCTCTTTATGTTCAATCATTATAGTGGTTGTAATCCACCCTTATTTGTGATGCTTGTTTGTCCGCTCTTTGTGGTGATGGTCCCAGAATCGTAAACAAATGAAAACAATTGCATCATTGACGTATTATTGTTGTATCATTGATGTATTATTGAATCACTTTATCAACAAAAAGAAAGTAAATATTATTTAAAAAATATTTTACATCCATTAATGCACATTTCCATTTTTATTCGTACATTCTTGGTGGTTTTGTTTCACTTAATTCTCATTTTTTGCCCTCGAGGCACTTATCGGAGGAAGACATTCTCTCTAGAGTTCTGTGAAAAGGAAAAAATTTCATGAGTATCGAATCAGTTATTCATTGGTGTTTTTTAATATGTTTGCATTGTCATATTTTTATTTTATAGATGTAATATATTTCTTGATGGATGTGTGTTGATTGGCCTTTGTATCTTGAGTCGTAACTCGTGTAAAATGTACTAAGAACTATTAAAAAGATATATTAAATCTCATAATTTTGCATCTTTTATACAATTTTAACATTTAAAAACCATTGCCCCTTATTATATATAAATGGATACAATTTAACAGATAAACATACATTTACATATATCCTAAAAATGTATAGGAATCAAAGAATGGAGGGCTGAAATCGAGCTACCTATTTAAGTATTCAGATAAATGTATAAGGGATAATATAAGGAAGTCTAATGCCATGTTTGTTTTTACTTGTTAAAGGGAAGTCTATTCAGCATTAAGGGGGAGAAAATAACATTTATTTTCTCACATGTTAATGTTGAATTTGATTAAAATTCATCATTCAACTTTAAGAGCCATGTTGTGCCGTAAATTAATGCTTATTTCATCATTCCAACTGTACCCTTCTTCTTCTTTTTAATTCATGAATTGAAGTATTTGACGCACATCAAAATAATAAGAGTCAAATTATAAGATATCATGTATTCAACAATCATTGTCAAATAAAAGGAAGCACGTCTTTAACAAGTTGTATTTAGCATTAACCATTCGAAGTTCAACATTTAGTGCTCGTTTGATTCAAGTTTTTGTTCGCTCTTGGAGTCGTAAATTGATAATTTCACAATAGGAATCTTTTATAGTTTATCAATAGATAGAATCATAAATTGATGTGGCTCAAACTTTCCACGTGAAATAATTACCATTTCAGGTTACAAGAACGAACAAAAATTCAAACTAAACGAGAATAATTCAACATTCAGAGAACATCCCCTTAGATGAAAGATGCCTTCTAAAGTTTAGATGAACGATTAGGCTTTGATGCATTTTATTCAGAATTAATCTTGATACATGATACAATGATAGTGAAACTTTCTGAAGTTCTGCAATATTCAATTACACTACTTTCAAATTTACTTATAAATGAAATTTACTGAGCATAATCTGTACGTATTGTACCATTCAGCAAGTTCAACAAACTAGGATATATTGGATCCATTAGCTTGTCCTCCCCTTGAATCAGTAGCATAAAGATCTTGACTGGAAATTGGAGTGGGATTTTCACATTACCATCATCCCAGTACGCGTAGTCGCGTACACATGTGACGTATGCATTTTAGCAGATACATATGTTTTTCATGATCTTTTCCCCCTTTCTGATTTAACAAACCCAACAGTTTTACGTGTATGGGAACTAGAAGTCTATATCATATTTGAAATTGCGTGCTACAAGTCCATAGGATAATAAGCCAGAGAAGTCTGATGTTGTTGTATGCCAGTTTCGATATGAAAAACTCATTTGTAGGTTTCCTCTCACCTTAGACTGTAAGCCCGGGAAGTTGTACATTGCTCTCCGTATATTTACAAATCGGTTAACTACACATATGCATAATTGTAAACTAGATATAGTAGTCATCTTTCATCAATATAATATCAAATTTTACTCCGTTAATGTTGAAGTACCATTCCATATTCTTCAACAAAATATACCGTAGTTAGAATTTTCAATTTTTTTTAAGTATAAATCACATGGTACTAATTCTACAAGGCTTGAATAAACAGTTAATTATACCCTAATGACAGAGCATCCACAATGGTTTGCTAGTAGTACGGATAGCGTATCACATATTTGTCCTAGCTAGCTGCAATATGGAGTGGTATGATAAGAAAAGAAGGCAAACAAACTTCCCCTAGTACTATGACCCCAAACTAACAACTCAAATCCGTTTGGAATCAAATGAAATACTGCATTACGTTTGTCTTTCAAATATGAAATTGCATGCATTACCTTTGGCATAAAAAAGGAATACAATGTTAGGTTTCGCACCCAAAATGTTGGTGACGAAACTTAAAAGTTTTGTTTCTAAAGAGTATTTCCTTAATGTGACCCAAAATTTTAGTGATGCAAGGACGTTTAGTGAGTATACGTACTGACCAAAACCTTTTGTAACAAAAAATCATTTTTTGTCACCAGTTCTTCTATCAAGTAGCAATACAGTTTAGAGACGAACTTTTCTTAATAATGTGGTTTTTAACAAAAAATACATCAATTTAGTGACAAAAAATTTTCATTGCTTAAGTTATTTTATTGTAATAAATACAAATTCCAATTGTTAATTGCATGTGTAGTACGATATACTCCCCATACTATGAATTATAACCATTGTGGATGCTTTTATAATTGCTAATTAAACCCTTAGCTTTCCCTTTTTTTAAGGCTGGAGTTGCTAAAGATGATGCTCCAAGAGCCGTATTCCCTAGTATTGTTAAGCGTCCACGTTACTAGAATGAGGCTCAGTCCAGTCGTGTTACTCTTCGATTGAAATACCCAAGTGAACAAGGTCTTATGGTTACCTGGGAAGAAATGGCATAGTTCTGGCATTCCACCTTCTACTATGAATTACCATTCAGTTCTTATTGTGGAGGAGATTTCAATGGTGACATTCAGGCTCTTCTCTCGAAGTTTTATGGCGGTGGAACAACTGGTAAGCGCTGCCAATTAAGTCTTGACTATTTGAGTTTTATGTTTTCCTGTTTCGTCTTGTAAGCATAACTTTATGTGCATCTTTATCCTACCAAAAAAGAGAAAAACATTATACCCTATTCTTGCGTTATGCTAAGGTTTGGTTTCTTCAATTCAAACTCCATTAGTGCCCAAGTATATTTCAATTCAATATAAATAAGTAAGTTAGAGCTGGTAAATTGGATTGTTCTGCTAATTAAACTGACTTAAGCTCTAGAAGGATGAGTGTTTTCAACATATCGAAATTCAATATATTTGTTGTTCAAACTTTGAATCAAGGATTGATGAAAAATGGTATATTTATTCTTCTGAAAATTAAGAGGAACACCCTAACTAGATTACATTAGCCAAGTTGGCCATTGTGTGCTCAACTAGCAAGAAGTCATGGGTTCCATTCTCGCCGAAGGCAATCTGGGAATGAACATGTTGTTGTAATCGTTTTTAGTCTAGTTGCAATATACATTCCAGGGCCGTGCCTGATAATACCTCGTGTCGAGTTTGGAATGAATTTGTTGTGGTAGTCACTTTTAGTCTAGTTGCAGTATACATTCTAGGGCCGGCCCTGATATCAGTTAAGCTAGCATATAATATGCATACTAATTTTTTCTACCGCAAGAATGAAGTGTCAAGTGCTATATATACTTAATCGAACTACCTGACCATCCTCAACCATCAACATCACCCTACAAAATGTTGATGTCTCATATTTACTTAACTGGGTTATTGTACACCGATGCATACAAAAAATCTAAGTGCGATTTATGAAAAGTATTATCAGTAGTACTATTAACTTGTACATTCGTGTCAATTTGTGTTGCTTTAGTTTTGTCAGGTTTAATTTTATAGAAAATTTGAAATTAGCCTTTATTTGAAGGCTACAATCTTTATTTTTGTCCCGGATAATTGGCTGTCATAATAAGTTAAACTTTATTCTACAATGATGTATCATCGAGGAAGAAATTAAAACCTCTTTTGATTCAGCGTTGCTTGCTGCATTGAGTATACTAGAAAAGAAGAAACACAAAAGAAGAGAGAAAAGGATGGGGCCAGTGGCGGAGCCGGGAACAATTTTCAGAGGGGCTAAATTTTTTTAAAGCCAAATCAAACTCAATAATTATGTTTACAGGCCAATTTTTTACAATACTTCTCCATTTTGTTTTGATATTTTGAAAAAATTGAAAATGATATACTAAAATTAATTATATATTTTGAAATATTTTTATTAACTCAATATTCAACCTACTGTAACCAACAAACAAATATATTAATAAATCAATCTAAAAAGCAAATCAACATTAAAACACCTAAATCTTAATATTCAATTTTTTTTTAAAATAATATAAGATTATAAAAAAGAAATCTAATCTAAGAAACTAAGTGCCGCAAAGAAAAAAGAAGGAAGCGGGTGCGCTGGTGTAGTAGTGCTAGTGCTAGTGCTACCACTGAGCTTCAAACAAATAAAAGAGGCGACTAAAATAAATTAGATCACCTGCTATTTTTTCTGTTTGTACACCATCCTTATAATAAATTACAAAACCCATGCCCCAAACTTATACATTTCGTCGCACAAAACCCCCTCACCCACTAGAATTTTCTCAATTATACCCTCTATTAAGTTACAAAGCATGGCCCCCCAAATTTTAAAACGTATATCGCACAAAGAGCCCTCAACCTGCCACCCATTAAACATTTTAATTAAACAAACACCTCCTTATATTTGTACTATCACACGCGGACCCCTATACTTGGTAAAAATTTTCCAAAAGTCCAAATTTGCCAACATGGCTCCGCCCATGGATGGGGAAATCTTGAAAGGAGAGTATGCAAGAAAAGCAAACGGAAGATAAATAATGAGGCTAATAATCGATACTGTTTCAAGAGAACACGAGCGTTATGTAGATCAAGTCCAAACTCCTAGCAACCGTAGAAAGTTTTCGCAACCTGAGTGTGCATCTCAGAAGTCCAATATTTTTGGAGACGATAAGAACAACCATCTTCCTGTGAGTTGCTTTGCTACTTGGTTTCTTTTGCACTAGATGCATATATCAGCCAAACTATAAACAAAAAGAATAATACTTCGCATGAGAATCTGTGCGTAACTTAATGCGTGTTGTGGCTTAATTCTTTCTATTTATATGCTTAACATGTGCCCGAACATATTAACATGACCCTTAGTATATTTATGAATTGTTGTACTGAGAGATATACTAATATACAATTGTTGTACTGATGGAGAAAACAAGATAATTATATTACATTAGAATAGGAAAGATTAAAAGAAAATACATAGTGCAAGATGAGAGACTGAATAAAGTAAGGATCTCCTTGATTTATTTGATTTTCTCGATATTCAATCAAGACAATCTTCACATAACAAAAATAACAAGAAAATAAATAGCTAACAATACGCCCATAATCTTGACAAGCCACGTAACATAAAGTACTTATTTCATTCGAAAGTATTATAAATACGTGTGTATATATAATATTTGACAATTGAGAAAATAAAACACCGCTAAAACCCTCTATTTGAGAATTGAGTATTAGAATATATGCATAGATATGGTATAGTTGACAACCACTATGATTCCTAGAATTATGGGATATTATTTTGTTTCCATGTACAACTCATTCAATCCCTATTTAAAGGACCTTTGTATTCATTCATAGATTATCAATATCAATTATCTCTCTCTTATTATTAACATGGTATCAGAGGGAAACACAAAAACCTAGCCGTCCCACCACCACGCAAACAACCCACATATCACCCTACAACACCATCACATACCCTAAACCTATCCCGCAGCCACCAACCAACAGTCATCTTAGATCAAGATCTTCGACCCTACAACCGGATCCAATTTCTATACAATCGTCAATCACATACAGACACTCAATCAAACCAAAAATTACACCAACGTCCTCGTCTCCAAAAGACGATTCCAAATCCGTTTGAATCATCACCATAACCACCCGCATGCGCCCTCAAGCGCCACTATAACAAACCAGCCTCCGCAGCGCTTCGTCCATGCGCCTCCGCCATTATGTCAGCTGCCGCATCATCTGCCACGCAAACCCTACTGCCACGTCACCTGGCCACGTCACACTGCCACGTCATCTGCCACGTCAGCCCAACTGCCACGTCACCTTGCCATGCCAGTTGCCACGACAACCTGCTGCCATGTCACTCTGACCCGTTGACCAGTTGACCAGAGCCATTGACCCGTTGACCAAACCGTTGACCAACAGAAACCCTTTTTAGCATTTTTTGACGTTCTAAACACAGCCGCGGCCTCAGAATTTCCAGATTCAATCTCGATCACCAGGTATTCAATCTTACTTCAATGGCTTCCGACACTACTTCAATAATTGGCTCATTCACAAAGGATTCCCTCTCATCATTCAAACTGAGGGCTCCTCATTCAATATCGATCTCCTACTAGATGAGACCAATTATGATATATGGTCTCAACTCATGGAGATGCACATAGCGGAGAAACATAAATTCTCCTATATCCAAGGTTTCGCCTTAATTCCCGCCTCAATTCCGAAAGAAGGAACCCCAGAGTTCGATAAATGGTACCCCGATAATCAACGAGTCAAATGCTGGCTCTTAATATCCATGAAACCAAAAATCATGAAACGCTACATTTGCATTCCTACGGCATGTGAAATCTGGAAATCACTGTCTACGGCATTTCATGATGGGGCTGATGAACTACAGGTTTTTTCTCTTAACCAACGGACTTTTTTTGCCAAACAGGGTGGGCGATCAATATCTGAATTTTATGGGGGGCTGACAGAAATATTCAGCGACTTGGACCACCGGGATAAGGTAATTATGGAAATTACTACTGATGTAGAGTTGTACAGAAAGTTTATTCAATGTTTGAGAGTCCACATTTTTCTTGCCGAGCTAGATAATGAACTTGAACAGATCTGGGGTGAGATTTTGGGAAAGGATCTGGTTCCAGAACTTGAAGAGGTATATGTCCTGGTTCGTCGTGAAGTTCTTCAACGATAAACAATGAGCCCCACAACAGACACTGTGGCTATGGTAGCCCGTAATCAAGCCCCTTCTAATTCCAATTGGCGACACTCAGAAAAGTGATCTGGTAACTGGCCAAATGACTCTCGGGGCTCCAACTCCAAATACCCTCCATGTTCTGTCTGCGGACTTACCAGTCACTCAAAAAAGGGCTGCTATGAAATCATTGGCTATCCTGATTGGTAGAAGGATTCTCGCAATCGCAAAACAGGTCCAACCACAGAAGGATGTAACAAACAGACCTCATGCTTACTCACCACCATAGGTACATCAGATATGGCTTTAAATTCTGTCTCTGTTTTGAATAATACATGGGTAATTGATTCTGGTGCTACTGATCATATGACATCTAATTCAAACATGATTACTCCCTTAATTCCATCATCTCAGACCTTTGTTTTCACAGCCAATGGTGCCCCAGTTCCTGTAGTAGGAAAAGGATCAGTCAATCTCTCAGACACCCTGAACCTAAGCTCTGTCCTAGTAGTACCATTCCTAGATTATAATCTATTATCTGTTTCTCAAATAACTAATGCCTTATATTGTATTGTCATCTTTTGGCCTTCTCATTGTGTTTTTAAGGACATTCAGACGAAGAAAACGATTGGTTGTGGCATTAGACGCGAAAAATTGTATTACCTGGACTTGGAGTTGAACAGTACAGATTGTTTGCATAAAGCCTTGAACATTAGTACATCTGAAAAGAAGATTATCGATGAACTTTGGTTATGACACCATCGGTTAGGACACGCATCGTTTGGTTACTTAAAGAAACTATTTCCCAGTTTAATTAATAAAGTTGGTTCTTCTGTCTTTCATTGTGAGACTTGTGAACTGGCAAAAAGCCATCGTACTTCATTTAAACCTTCATTAAATAAAAGTTCAGTTCCACTTATGATTATTCATTCTGATGTATGGGGTCCATCTCACATTTCTTCTTTAAGTGGTATACGATGATTTGTCACATTTATTGATGATTGCACTCAAATGACGTGGGTTTGTCCCATGAAATCAAAAAGTGAAGTTAGTAGTCTGTTCCAAGGATTTCATAAATAGATCCGTACACAGTATAACACTACTATTCAAATTCTCCGCAGTGACAATGGTGGTGAATATATGAGTACAGAGTTACAGGCATTCCTCAAACTCAATGGAATCTTCCATCAGACTACATGTCCTTATACATCTCAACAGAATGGGGTTGCCGAACAAAAAAATTGTCATATGTTGAAAATAGTTCGGGCATCATTGATTGGCGCAAACACACCAATCGCATATTGGGGCGAAGCACTGTCCTCAGCTGCCTATTTGGTAAACCGCATTCCCTCCGCTACACTTGATTTTCAGACACCCTTCGAAGTTCTAGCTAAGTTTGTCTCGGCCCCTGCCGTGTCCAATCTTCCTCCCTAGGTGTTTGGATGTGTCACATTTGTCCACTTACCAAAGGAACAACGGCATAAGCTTGAACCTCGCGCTCTCAAGTGTGTCTTTGTCGGGTATGCATTTTCTCAGAAATGGTATCGATGTTATCACCCTCCTACACAAACTATACGTCACCATGGATGTTACGTTTCATGAGGAAACTATGTACTTTGACAGGACTAAACTTCAGGGGGAGCAATATAAGGAAGTTCAGTCATTTAGGAATAACAATGAGGAAGAGACAAGCTCAATAGAGGTAGTTCCAACGTTGACTTCAGGGTCACCACCAACAGAGACAACTGAAGCACCATTAACCGCAGAGCTAACAGAAACATCATAAATCTTTTCAAATGAAGTTTTGTCTTCCCCATCTCCGCATAACACAAACAACCAATCGTCCACTTCAAATATCCCTGAAACTGAGGTCTCTCAGGTATCTCCTTCTATTCCTATAAAGAAACTTCCTAACCGAACAAATAGAGGTGTACCTAAACCCACATATGACCCAGATTTTACCAGTAAAGCCAAATATCTCATGAGTAATTATGTGTCGTATGATCAGTTAACTACATCTAATAAATTTTTTGTGAATCAATTATCCTATATATCTATTCCTAATAGTGTGCAGGAAGCCTTATGTGATTCTAAGTGGAAATCAACAATAGATGAGGAGATGAAATCATTGTTGAAAAATGACATATGGGAGTTAACCGAATTACCAGCAGGAAAGAAGAAGGTGGGTTGCAAGTGGGTGTACACTGTGAAATTTAAAGCAGATGGTACAATCGAACGATTCAAGGCGAGACTAGTTGCAAAAGGCTACACACAAACACATGGGATTGATTATCTGGAGACATTTGCGCTAGTCGTAAAAATTAATACGGTACGAGTGTTACTCTCATTAGCTGTAAATTTGGACTGGCCTCTACAACAGTTTGATGTGAAGAATGCCTTTTTACATGGGGATTTAGAGGAGGAAGTATATATGGAGTTCCCACCTGGATATAAGATCCCGGTTGAGCATACAAATAAAGTCTGCAAGTTGAAGAAATCTTTATATGGATTAAAACAATCCCCCAGAGCCTGGTTTGGGAGATTCACGAGATCAATGCGAAAGTTTGGGTACAGCCAGATTAATTTTGATCATACTTTATTTTTGAAAAGGAGCCATAGGAAGATTACGGCTCTTATCGTTTATGTAGATGATATGGTACTCACAGGAAACGACCCTCAAGAACAACAGGCATTGAAGAAGCTCTTATCTCAGGAATTTGAGATGAAAGATCTTGGAAACTTAAAGTATTTTCTAGGGATCGAGGTGTCTAGATCATCAAAAGGCATTTTTTTATCTCAGAGAAAGTATGCCCTAGATTTACTGAATGAAACCGGGATGTCTGCTTGTCAACCATCAGAGACTCCAATAGAGGAAGGATTGAAATTAGAGGTTGAAACGGATCAAGTACCCGTCGATAGAGGGCGCTATCAGAGATTGGTAGGAAGATTGATGTACCTAGAACATACAAGGCCTGATATATCATATGCATTGAGTATCGTCAGTCAATTCTTGCATAATCCAGGGGAGAAGCATATGCAGGCAGTTATGAAGATTATCAGTTATCTTAAAGCAGCTCCTGGAAAAGAAATTCTATTTCAGAAAAATGAGGATATTTTGAAGGTTGAAGGATACACTGATGCTAATTGGGCAGGTAATATATGTGACATGAGATCTACTTCAGGGTACTTCACATTTGTAGGAGGAAACTTGGTTACTTGGAGAAGTAAGAAGCAAAATGTAATATCCCGATCAAGCGCAGAAGCAGAATATCGAGGAATGGCTGTTGGTATACAAGAGTTATTATGATTGAAACTGCTACTAACAGATCTCGATTTTCCTCCAACATAACCCATGGTACTAATTGTGACAACAAGGCAGCATGTGATATCGCACACAATCCAGTTCAACATGATAGAACAAAGCATGTTGAAGTGAATAGGTTCTTCATCAAAGAGAAGTTAGAAGAGAAAGTTATTTCTGTTCCTCATGTACGCTCTGAAGATCAATTAGCTGACATTTTCACCAAGGCCGTGACAAAGAAGATATTCACCAAGCTAATTAGCAAGTTGGGCATGTTCGATATATGTGTGCCAACTTGAGGGGGAGTATTAGAATATATAGATATAGTAGAATATATAGATATGGTAGTATATATATATATATGGTATATGTATAAATGGTATAGTTGACTACCACCATAATTCCTAGAATTATGGGATATTATTTTGTTTCCATGTACAAATCATTCAATTCCTATTTAAGGGACCTTTGTATTCATTCATAGATTATCAATATCAATTATCTCTCTCTTATTATTAACATTGAGATGATAGTCGATTGCAAAGCAAGAGAATGCTCATCCATGTATTTTGAAGCTCAAGGTGTAGTGATACCTGCAGGGAAAATACATTATTAGTACGAGTGATAAAGACGTCTACTTGAATCAGGATTATTAGTATGAGTGATAAAGACGTCTACTTGAATCGGGATTATTAGCACGAGTGATAAAGACGTCTACTCGAATCTAGAAAATCCCGAGTTTGAGTCACACTTGGGGCGGGTGAGGTTTGGTTTTTCTTGTTATTATTGTATTAAAAAGGAGAGGTTAGACCTTTCCCTTTTTTTTTTTTTTAACTTATTGCTTTGAATAGACAAAATTTGTACACAAACTATCAAGAAAACATTGAGGGCCATATCATTCTTCAAGAAATAGCAAACGTGAGTAAATCTCTAACATAGCCATGGGCTCCAAAACGTTAAAACCAGACCCAATGGTCTGCCCTGTATTGGGTTCAAACATGGTTCTCCCTTAATCCAATGTATTTATTTATTTTTAGTTTTATGTAGATGGGTCTCAAATTAAAAAGTTTAATTTATTATGATTTTAAAAGATTATGGGATGTATATTTAATATAACAATTAAAAAATCTTAAAAAATTTATTATATTCAAATTAGTGTATATTTAAAAAAATTAAGTCATTCTAGTGGTCGATGTAATAGACAAACTAACATAAAAAAAAAATTATTATATTCAAATTAGTGTATATTTATAAAAAAAAAACAAATAAGGTCAATCTAGTGGTCGATGTAATAGACAAACTAATATATATACACACGAATTTTTGACCATTGAAGGTTGGATATTTTATTTTATTTTTTCGTGTCATTGTAAATTTTTTTCTACAAAATTTCATTACATATTGTTTACATGTTTCTTCTTCTTTTGTTTTTTCAAGAAATAGCCATCCTCTATAAAGAAGTGTTCAATATGTATACACAGGTATGTATCAATAATTCT
Source organism: Lonicera japonica (assembly GCA_021464415.1). NCBI lineage: Eukaryota > Viridiplantae > Streptophyta > Magnoliopsida > Dipsacales > Caprifoliaceae > Lonicera > Lonicera japonica. Next base: position 44,268,475 of record CM038465.1, on the reverse strand, counting down.
TAAAAAAGGGTGAATGGACGATAAGAACCACCTTCTTCATGTAAGTTGCTTTGCTACTTGGTTTCTTTTGCACTAAGTGCATATATCAACCATACTATAAACAAAAAGAATAATACATCGCGTGAGAATCTGTGCGTAACTTAATGTGCAGCGGGACTCAATTCTTTCTATTTATACACTTAACATGTGACCAAACATATTAACACGATCCTTAGTATATATATTAATGAATTGTTGTACTGAGAGATATACTAATATACAATTGTTGTACTGATGGAGAAAATAAGATAATTATATATATTACATTAGAATAGCAAAGATTACAAGAAAATATATAGTACAAGCTGAGAGACTGACTAAAGTAAGGATCTCCATGATTTATTTGATTTTCTTGATATTCAATCAAGACGATCTTCACATAACAAAAATAACAAGAAGATAGATAGCTAACAATATGCCCATAATCTTGACAAGCCACGTAACATAAAGTAATTATTTCATTCGAAAATATTATAAATACGTGTGTATATATAATATTTGACAATTAAGAAAATAAAACACTGCTAAAACCCTCTATTTGAGAATTGAGAAGATAGTCGATTGCAAAGCAAGAGAATGCTCATCCATGTATTTTGAAATTCAAGGTGTAGTGACACCTGCAGTGGAAAATACATTATTAGTACGAGTGATAAAAACGCGCGTTTACTTGAATCTGTGAAATCCCGAGTTTGAATCGCAATTAGGGTGGGTGGGGTTTGATTTTTCTTGTTATTATTGTATTAAAAAGGAGAGGTTAGACCTTTCTTTTTCTTTTCTTTTTTTACTTATTGCTTTGAATAGACAAAATTTGTGCACAAACTATGAAGAAAACATTGGGGGCCATATCATTTTTCAAGAAATAGCAAACATGAGTAAATCTATAGCATAGCCATGGGCTCCAAAACGTTAAAACCAGACCCAATGGTCTGCCCTATATTGGGTTCAAACATGCTTCTTCCCTTTCTCCCTTAATCCATTGTTTATTTGTTTTTAGTTTTATATAGATGGGTCCCAAATTAAAAAGTTTAATTTATTATGAGACATACATATATATATATATATATATGTATGTATTTATTTATATGGTTTTTTAAAGATTATGGGATGTATTTTTAATATAACAATAAAAATAAAATCTTAAATAATTTATTATATTCAAATTAGTGTATATGTTTAAAAAACAAATTAAGTCAATCTAGTGGTCCATGTAATAGACCAACTAACATATATATATACACGAATTTCTCACCATTGAAGGATGGATTTTTTTTGTGTGTCATCGTAAATTTATTTCTACAAAATTTTATTACATATTGTTTACAAGTTTTTTTTTATTAAGAAATTACCGTCTTCTGTGAAGAAGTGTTCAATATGTGTACACATGCATGTATGTATCAATAATTCTTAAAAGAGAGTGAATTAGTTAACCTAGTTGAAAAGACATCTGCCCGACTTCAAAAGAAATCCCGAACTCGAGTCTCATTCGAAATGGGGGAATTTTAGATATTATTGTTGTAAATCTTCCATTTTTTTAAAATATAAATAAATAATTCCTAAAAGACACAATATTTTTGAAAATATGTTCTGAAGAAACAGTGATATGTCACATGTGTATTGATTAATAATATGAAAATATGTTTTGAGGAAACAGTGTGCTCATCGGCCAACATAAACTTTGCATGGATTTTAATCATTACAGATCTAATTTTGAATAATATATGTGCGACGTATAGTATCATTGTGTCCTTTAATATGTCTCCGGTACGTGTCTGCATAGAAGTATTCCGTATATATATATATTGAGAGAGAGAGAGACTTACTTCCACACTTGTAATGGCGAGGGACTCTTCTTCCACAACCTTGAATCACTCTAATAGCATAATTCATATCAATCAAAGGAGCCAACTTTGGTGTAATCACAGGACAAACGCACTCAGCGTGTGCACCCCTTATCCGCTGGCAGCACAAAGCGCTCGGCGGCATCCGAGCCACCACCGGCTTGCAGTCTTGAACCAGATCATCCTTCTCTGCCCTGCACTGTGCCTCTGTTAAAGCTCCAACAAAAATTCTACTTCCACCCCCATTTTTATTATTATTACTATCTATACCCACAATTATTGTTATTAGTGCTACAAACAGGACAACACTAGTTCTCTGCCCTTTCATCATTTTTCTTTTGGCTTTGATGTTTGTGTGTTTTCTACACCACCACCAATGTGCAACATATATAAGGCTTAGAGTTATGAAAATGCCCTTGCCTTTTCAAGTAACTACAAACAGAAGCACACTTTTTCTTTTTCTTTTTTTTTTTAAATAAAAAGAAAGGCAAAGAGAAACCCCTCTCACTCCCATGAGGCGAACAATTGACCTCAAAATAAAGGTAGAAGTTGTCTACCACTAAGGTAATCCCTTTTCAGAATCACACTTATTTTTGTCTATATAATATGCATGTGTATCATCTAATTTAAAATATGAAAAGGTTAATCTAAAAAAGTTTTCACTCAATGATTAAAATAAGTTTTACCAAGACATATCAAGTTATGGATTCATAATTTAGTGTCAACTGTTATAAACTCTAGTATGCGCTTGTATTTTATATTACTAGACATAAAGGATAAGCGATGTATGTACATAATTGATTTTTATGCACACATAAACATAATATATATTTTTTAAATAACAAAGAAAAAAGAAACTAGCTCAGAGCTTTTTGCTTGAGGTTTGTTTCAGCTGCCTAAATGTAAATATAGTAACATTTCATATTACATTTATTATAATATACATAAATATATTGTAATAAAAAGAGGACATTGAATATTGGAATCAAGGGTGGAAAAGGAGGGTCCAAGATAAGTTGTAACCCACCCCAAAATTTTTTGCCTACCCCATTATAAGATATTAGCTCGCTATTCATAAAAAAGCTTAAAGATGTATTTTAATCTTGTAGTTCAACTGGTCACCTTATTTTAAAACAGAGGTCGTGAGTTTGAATCCCCCTCTCTTTTACTATTTTCTTTTCTATCTATTTTTATTTACTGGTTTTTCTTTCTTTTTTCATTTTTTCTCTAACTCTCTTACTCTTCATTTTCATTTCTTCAAGTTTTTTTAGGTATTTGTGACAAAAAAAATATCTGAAAGTTCACCTTTCATTTAGATTTTGGTGTATATTTTTGTGTAGTCCACCTATGTAAAAATCTTAGATTCATCCTTAGTTGGAATATAATTTCTTTAAAAGCTATCATTATATCAGGGATTAGATGTTGAATTTTTCACTAAAGAAGTAAGAAAACACCAACTCTCAAACATCAATTCCATTCAACATTGAATAAGTAAAAAACGTACACCAAAAAAAGAAGAAGAAAAGGAATAAGTAAAAACAATCCCTAAAAATAAACTGTTGTTTGACTCTCCACTTCACCTTGTCAATCCTTAGTTAAGAGTGGATGAGTTATAATGGACGAGATTTGCCAACATGGTCAAAGATATTTTTATTTTTATTTCTTGCATCAAATGAAAAGGATGTTGAGCAACTTGCACGCATTTTTACTAATTCTTCTCTTGTCCGATCAAACGCAAGATTTACGTCGGCAGTTGGGACTACAAGATTCACAAAATATTATTTGTGACTTGACTGGCCTCAAAATTTACATTTTCTAGATACACTCATGACATGTGATTCATAAAGCACTTATTATGACATGTGCCTTTAGGGCACATTTTCTAGATACACTCATGACATGTGCCTTTAGGGCACATGTTAACCATAATATGAATAAAAATAATATCACTTTGCATGAAAATCTATACCTAATTTAATGCATGTTATAATTCAATTCGTTCTACTTATAGATGCGTAACATGACCCTTAATTGATAGGTTGGTTCTGGTTTCAAAAATTAAAGAAATGAATAGATTAGTTTTAGGATGGATTGACCAAGTAAAACCAAGAGTTGAATTCATACATATATATAATATATGAAGAAGTCTTCCTGTGACAATGATATTTTGAGGATTAAATGACGATTTTTTTTGAAATTTGGTGTAGATGATTATTATAATAAGTAGATCATCTATATAAAATTTTATTAAAAAATTCAAACTTTTTTGGTAGACAATTTTTCATGATAGGAGACTACTCAGTTCAGGTTCATGTCACAAGCCCTAATTATGACTTACAATGATTCAAACATATCCCCTACCAAGAAGGACTATTTACAAAGGGATGCAATTTAGGCCTTACAATTTGACCAGGAAATATCAACTTGACTTGGGCTCGAATTCGAAAATTAAATAGGCCACGACTAGGCTTAAATAAACAAAAATCCATATCCATTATACCAGATACATGAATTATATCAAACTCTGACCCACTGAAGCTAACGGTCTACATTAGATCCACTAAAGCCCAAAATCACTTGGGCCAACAAAAGTCCAATATGTGGACCCACTCTTAAAGTAGGCCCATTACCTAATTCATTGCATCTAGAAGATAATTAAGGTAATATTTTATCAAACAAGATAACTACATGAGATAAGATTGAAAGAATCACTCTCCGAGTATGTACTAGTTAGTTAATTTGATTTGTACTACCATATTAAAACTCCTTTCCTTGACCAGCTCTTGTATTGGACTTCTTATATTAAAGCTCTTAGACCATCAATCTTAGGTCATCAAAATTCATTAGAGTAGAGCACCCAAAAAACTCTACTAAGACAATACAAGTGAATATTGTTTCTTTTTTGGCCAACAACGTTAGGTGTTAGCGTTGTAGTATATTTATTTATTCTTTACACACACAAAGCTCAGTTGCATACAGACAACCAAGTCGAAATCGGGTATAAATAAATAATCCGCAACACAGATAAAATATTTAATGCTTACTAGCTAAACTAACACTCGTTATAATATGTGTATACATAAAATTTTAGTTTATGTTAGGAGAATCAAAAAATAAAAATAGGTTACATGAAGAATTAAACTTATTATTGTGCATATAAGTCGAACCACTCCAAGACTTTTCACAGTAATTATATTTCATTGTATTATTTTTAGGTGATAGTATTGTCAAAAAAATTATCTTATTATCAAAGTAATGAATAGCTTTAAAAATATACAGCGCAACTTCTCGAAATAATATTATATTTAATAAATAAAATATTATTTTAGTAAATATAACTGCCATTATTTTATTTTGCTAGTCAATGCTTTGAATTTTAATCGGTGCTTTAGTGTGATGTGAGTTGTTGTTAGACTATTTAAATTAAATTTGTTAACCTGCACTTTGATTTTGTGAATTTTTAATGTAATATAATAGCTAAAACAACAAAATCAAACCAACCTGAAAACTAATGATTTGGGTTGAGTTAGATTCTTTGTTCAAAATTTAGAAGGGGCAATTAAAAAAAAGGGCTTATTAGAGAAAGATTTTCACACTAAGGCCAAAGAATAATTTTTTTTCAAATAAAGGGCCTATTTTTTATTTTATTGATAATATGACATGTGTCTTTTTTTTTCATTATAAAATGACATCCCAACCCTTAAAATAAACTAAAAAAATATCAATATGCATTAAAATATGGACTGCAATATGAACTTTGCAGTCTATATTTCACTGCAATATGAACTTTGCAGTCCATATTTCACTGCAATGTGAACTTTGCAGTCCATATTTTTAGTGCAAAGTTCATATTGCAGTCCATATTTCACTGCAATGTGAACTTTGCAGTCCATATTTTTAGTGCAAAGTTCATATTGCAGTCCATATTTTTAGTGCAAAGTTCATATTGCAGTACATATTTCACTGTAATATGAACTTTGCAGTTCATATTTTATTGCAATATGAACTTTGCAATCCATATTTTTTGTGAAAATTTCATAAAAAAGGGTAATTTAGGTAATACATAACATGTTTTTATTAATTAAATGATATTTAAATTTATTCAAATACATTCATTTAAAATATAAAACAAAATAGGCCTCTTACACTAATTACCAATTAAAAATAGGCCCTTCATTCAAATTACCAATTAAAAATAGGCCCTTCATTCAAAAAAATATTATTCATTGGATTTTTGGTAAAAATCAATGTATAATAAGCCCTTCTACCTAATTTCTAGAATTTAGAATAACGTTTGGACTTCCTTAATTAAGCTCATGTGCAAAATTAGTTCCCTTATTTATTAAGGTAAATATTTTTATACCGTTTTAGTTTATGAAACAGATGAGACGGTGTAACTCTTTTAAAAAAAATGTGATATACAAAATTCGGTGTTTAATTTTCTTATTTTAATCTTGTTAATTTATGGATTATTATTGAATTATTTTCGGCCAATTTTGCTAATATAAACTATACCGATCCACACCCTATGTCTCTAAGACAATATAATAAGGTGGTTGCCAAAGTTATTCTTGTTACTTGCATGTTCAAAATGATTGTACATTATATTTAAAAATAAATATATGTGATATGTGATGCTTGGGAGCAATATTTTGATTTTCAGTGCTCTTGATGATATAATTTTTGTAGATCCAAATTATTGGTAGATTGTTAAATATGTAATAGAAACCAAAGCACACGTAATACGTGTGCATTTCTATTTTTTTTTTCCATGCACATCATATATTCTAAAATGAAAAATAAAAATTATGGTTGGTTTAGTGGATCAGAATTCGCATATTAATCATAATTACCCTTATAATTATATTGTACGAGAGTCTCTTGACTTTTTATGTTAGTCTAAATAGATAGATATATATATACATGAAGTATAAAGTCCATCTCGAATGATAATTTATATCCAAGCAAATTTATAGTGAGAAAAGAGAAAACCAAAAAATATGTTCCAATGAGACTTTCTATAACTATTTTTATATGAGGTGAAAGGTGACTCATAAAAGGAATTTCTATAAGTATTTTTATCTATGAAAAATGGTAATAAAAATTACAAATATCACATAGAAAAATTTTATTGGATATTATGAAATCCATTAATTCTCTCTCTTTTTAAATAAATGACAAGTAAAGAAGGATCTACCTATATAAATTTATTGCCAACTAGATGAAAAAAAATTCTATAAAAGATAAAAATAGAAAAATAGAAATTGCCATAGGAAATGGGTTACAAAAAATGAAAGTGAAAAAAGGCTTTCAAAGTTTAGTGTCCAACGTCGGAGAATAATGATGACTTAATAGAACACTGTGTCGACTTAAATAATTCTCTGTATTGTATCGCCTTTTTATATAAAATAAATAAATAAATAATTCTTTCTATTGTGTTATGGTCCAACAAAGACTTAATTTTAGAGAGAGAAAAATGTTATCTTTCATTATAAGAAGAGATCCCCTATTTACGAGAAAAATACATCAGGGATAATACAATATGATATGTAAATCTAATACACTGAGATATTCTATACACTAATATAATATTACAATATTATATTCTAACACTCCCCCTCAAGTTGGTGCATAAATATCAAACATGCCCAACTTGCTGATCAATCTGGAAAATATTTTGTTTGAAACAGCTTTGGTAAGAACATCAGCCAGCTGATCTTCTGAACGTATATGAGGCACAGCAATTACGTTTTCTTCCAATTTCTCTTTAATGAAGAATCTGTCCACTTCCACATGTTTTGTTCTATCATGTTGAACCGGATTTTGAGCAATATCACATGCTGCTTTGTCATCACAATTAACACCATAGCTCCTCTCGGTGGATAACCTAAATCAGTCAATAAAAGTTTTAGCCATAATAACTCTTGGACTCCCATTGCCATTCCTCGATATTCAGCCTCAGCACTTGATCGAGACACGACATTCTGTTTCTTGCTTCTCCAGGTAATGAGATTCCCACCCACAAACGTAAAGTATCCTGATGTAGATCTTCTATCACTTAAATTTCCAGCCCAATCAACATCAGTGTATCCTTCAACCTTCGAGATATCACTATTCTTTGTAAACAAAATTCCTTTCCCTGGAGATACCTTAAGATAACTAATGATTTTCATAACAGCTTTCATATGTTTCTCTCCAGGATTATGCATGAATTGACTCACTATACACAATGCATAAGAAATGTCAGGTCTAGTATGTGCTAAGTACATTAACCTTCCTACCAATCTCTGATAGCGCTCTTTGTTGACGGGTACTTGATCAGCTTCGATTTCCAATTTCAAACCTTCTTCCTTAGGTGTTTCTAATGGCTGACAAGCAGACATTCCGATTTCACATAACAAATCCATTGCATACTTTCTCTGAGATAGAAATATGCCTTTGGAGGACCTAGACACTTCAATTCCCAAGAAATACTTCAATTCGCCAAGATCTTTCATCTCGAATTCCCGAGATAGATGCTCCTTTAGAGCTTCTCGTTCTTGTGAGTCATTTCCGGTAACTACCATATCATCAACATAAACGATGAGTGTTGTGATCTTCTCATTGCACCTTTTCAAAAATAATGTATGATCAGAATTGCTCTGTTTGTAACCAAATTTCCTCATCGACCTAGTGAATCTTCCGAACCAAGCTCTGGGAGATTGTTTCAAACCATATAGAGATTTTTTCAATTTGCATACCTTATTTCTGTGTTCTACAGGGACTTCGTAACCTAATGGGAATTCCATATATACTTCTTCTTCCAAATCCCCATGTAAGAAAGCATTCTTTACGTCAAATTGCTGTAGTGGCCAATCTAAATTTGTAGCTAACGAGAGCAAGACACGTACTGTATTGATTTTTGCCACCGGTGCAAATGTCTCTAGATAATCGATTCCTTGAGTCTGGGTGTAACCTTTTGCTACAAGTCTCGCTTTGTAACTTTCAATGGTTTCATCCGCCTTATATTTGACCGTATACACCCATTTGCAACCAACCCGCCTTTTTTCTGGTGGTAATTCAACTATATCCCATGTGTCATTCTTTTTCAAGGATCTCATCTCCTCATCCATAGCTACTTTCCATGTTGGATCATTAAAGGCTTCCTGCACACTGTTAGGAATAGATACAGAGGATAACTGATATACAAATGACTTATTCGATTCAGACAACTTATCATAAGACACGTGATTACTCATGGGGTATTTGGCTTTACTGGTAAGATCGGGTTCATATGTTGATTTCAGAATACCTCTATTGTTTCGGGGAGGGAGTTGCCTTTTAAAAGGTTCAGGGGAATGTACCTGATATTCAGACGTAGACGTGTCATAGAGAGATGATTGGTCATTTCTATCAAGCGGGGGCAATTGTAAGTTTGGACTTAGTGAACTTGGTTCTGACGACTGTGATGATGGTTGTGGCGAACTCGGCGTTACTGAAACTTATGGTGAGATCTCGACTTGGTCGTTGTTACTACAATCAAGAGTTTGAACTTCACTATAATGCTCCCCCTAAAGTTCAGTCTTCTGAAAATACGTTTCTTCTTCATGAAATACGACATCCTTAGTCACAGACATCTTCCGTGACGGAGGATGATAGCACCGATACCCTTTTTGATTAGATGCATAGCCCACAAATATACACTTAATTGCAAGGGATTCGAGCTTGTTCCATTGTTCTTTAGGTAAGTGAACAAATGCCACACAACCAAAGATTCGCGGAGGCAAGTTGGATTTATGAGGAGTCAAGACTGCTTTATGGAGTACATCGAATGGCGTTTGAAAATCAAGAATTGCTGATGGAACACGATTAATCAAATATGCGGCCGATGAAAGTGCTTCACCCCAGTAAGACACCGGAACATGCGCCCCAAGTAATAATGCCCGTACCATCTCTAACAAATGTCGATTCTTCCTTTCTGCAACCCCATTTTATTGTGGCGTATATGGGCATGTAGTTTGATGGATAATCCCATGACGTTGAAAGAATTCCTGTAAAGATGTAGCCATATATTCGCCTCCATTATCGCTTCGAACTACCTGAATAGTAGCATTATATTGGGTGCTAATCTGTTTATGAAATCGCTGAAATAAAAAACTGACTTCACTCTTAGATTTCATTGGACAGATCCATGTCATTCTAGTACAATCATCAATAAAAGTGACAAACCATCGAAAACCACTCAAAGAATTATTCGGGGATGGTCCCCAAACATCATAATGGATTAACATAAAAGGAACTGAGCATTTATTCAATGATGATGAAAAAGAAGTACGATGACTCTTTGCAAGTTCACATGTTTGACACTTAAAAGTACAAAGATCGACATTCTTAAACAATTTAAGAAATAACTTTTTCAAGTAGCCAAACGACGCATGACCCAAACTACGGTGCTATAACCAAATTTCATCTTCAACTTTCTTTTCTTTGATAGTACCAGTTTGTAGAGCCTGTTGTAGCTGGTTCGTGTCTTTCACTTCTAGGTCCAAGTAGTACAATTTGTCCCGCCTAATCCTATAACCAATCGTCTGCTTGTCTGAATATCCTTAAAAACACAATGATTAGGCCAAAACACAACGATACAATTTAAGGCATTAGTAATTTGAGGGACTGAGATCAAATTGTAATTGAGTGAAGGAACTATAAGAACAAAGTTTAAATTCAGAGAACTATAATAACAGGAACTGGATCACCATTAGCTGTGGAAATGAAATTGGTGGATGAGGGGGTAACAGTGGTAACATGTCTAGAATCGAATGTAATATGATCTGTAGCACCAGAGTCAATTATCCATGTATTATTCAAAACAGAGGCAGAATTTAAGGCCTTACTAGTGGTGTGAATAGTGGCAAGTAATCCAGAGGCCTTCTTCCCATCACCTTTATTCTTATGGCTTGAACGACGATCCCGTGAATGATCCCACCAGTCTGGATAGCCGATTACTTGATAGCATCCCTTTTTAGAGTGTCCGATTTGTCCACATACCGAACAAGAGGGATATTGAGACTTGCCTCCTCGGTTCCTTGATTGCGAGTCACGAGATAAAGTTGCTTGAGTTTGCCAATTCGAGATTTTTTGGGTCTGATCACGATTGCAAGCAACTATAGCCGTGGCATCGATATTAGCAATGTCACTATTCATAATTCTTCGCCTGATATCCTCTCGACGAATAAGTGAATATGTTTCTTCCAATTCCGGAATGGGATCTTTTCGCAAGATTTTACCTCGGATTTGTTCATTCTCGTTATCCAATCCAGCCAAAAAAATGTGAACTCGTAGGCGTTGGATTGACTTTCTATAGGATTCAATGTCATTTGGATTTTCCATGACTACTTTATCGCGATGATCCAATTTGCTAAAAATTTCTGTAAGTTCTCCATAATATTCAGAAAGAGATCGGCCACTTTGTTTAGCTGTAAATGCCTTCTGATTCAGCGTAAAAACCTGTAATTCGTCAGTCCCATCATAGAATGCTTTAGATAAAGACTTCCAAATTTCTCGTGCCGTAGGAACCCGGATGTATTGCTTCATAATCTCCGGTTTCATGGACATTAAAAGTCATCTTTTTACCCTTTGATTATCTGAACTCCACGCTTCATATTCAGTGGTTCCCTCTATTGGGATTTGAGTCGTACCGCGGATAAACGAAAATTTTTGTTTTTCCGCAATATGCATCTCCATAAGTTGAGACCAAATATCATAATTGATTTCATCCAAAGTAACCCCGATATTGAATGATGAATTCTCTGTTTGAACGATGATTGGGGACGAGTTAGACCTCGATGATTCAGTGATTGCAGTTGGACCGGTAGCCATTTTTGAGTATTATAACTAGTACTGATAAATATAAGGGAAATCCGAAAAAATAGAGGCCGAATTTGCGATCAGGACGGTCAAAACCCCTAAGAACCGGTCTAACTTTGTAGAGAACCGGTCAAAAAACTGAAAAACTGGTCAAAAGTTGCTTCTGGAAATAAATCGGTTCAAAAGAAAAAACCTGCTGTTGACTGTTGACTAACGGCCGTTAACGGTGCTAACGGCGTCAGTGAACAGTTCAGACGCCGTCAGTTTAACGGTGCTGACGGCGTCAGTGAACAGTGGACGGCGCGTGGATCGGCGTGAACGGAGCGTTTTGAACAAAGGACGCGCGTGAGAGCGCGTGAAGGGTTGTTTTGAGAGGATTTTTTTTCCAGTGTGATCGTTTTTCTGAGATGAAGCTATTGGTGGGTCGGTTGGAGCGTTTTGGACAAGATTTGTGAACGGATCTGATAAATCTCTCTCAAATCTCACACGGATCTGATAAGTTCAGTGATTTGTTTTTCTTGTGTTTTTTATGAGCCATGAGAGTATTAGTAGAGATCTGAGTTTGTGGTAGTATGTGAGCTTTGAATCTAGATTTGAAATAATATAAGAGGGTTTTGAGATGAGCTTTGAGTGAAGAGGATGAAGACCACGAAGAAGATGAGCGAGGAAATGCAGAAGGGTTTTGAGAGGAGGCGGCGGGATGATGTCGGAGGAGGGGATTATTCCTCTAATACCAACTTAATTTTAGAGAGAGAAAAATGTTATCTTTCATTAGTAGAAGAGATCCCCTATTTAACGGAAAAATACATCAAGGATAATACAATATGATATGTAAATCTAATACACTGAGATATTCTATACACTAATATAATATTACAATATTATATTCTAACACAAAGAAGACCTCATATTTATCGACCTTTATTTATTAAGTGAGAGTTATTAATTTTTTATTTTTATTAGTCGATGCATTGTAATAATAAATAAATAAATAATGATTATAGGTCAAATCTTAATATTTTGATGCATTAATTAATTAAAATGGAGGGTCATGTTAACTCTTAACCCTTATTTAAAGATGGTCAATAAATCTCAACATACTTATAAAGATGTGATTATTTTTTAGACGGTGTTTAATTAAGCACTAATAACTTACAAAAGATGCAATAATTCAAAAATCTCCGTTGACACAAAAAACACAACAATTTAGAAAAGACAATCAAATGTTTTCAAGTGGAGACAAATAAAACATTTAGAAAAGTGATATTCACACCTCGGTCCATAACTTATTTTTGAGAATTATGTCAATTTTCATTAACAGACGTGATGAAAGTAAGATATATTTGATTCATCAATGAACCCTTAAAATATTACTCCTTCCATCCCAATTTAATTGTCCACTATTCCGTTTTTGGATGTCCCAAAATAATTGTCCACTTTCTATATTTAGCAAGTTATTAATTAGAGCACTTTTTATTATTTTTAATATTACCCTTTAAGCTATCACAACTTTTTTTATTGTAGGTTCCGCCACTTTTTTTTATTAAGAGAAAAGTAAAGGTCATTTTTGAAAATAAGCATTTTCTTTTAGAGTAATCATTATATCTCCTTAAGTTTTAGTTTTTCAAAGTTGGACAATTAAATTGGGACGGAGGGAGTAACAATTTTTGTTCCAGAATCACAACTAAACGTTAAACATGAAATTAGTTCTAAACGTATGATTAGTTCTTGGGCAGTGTTTAATTAAGTGCCAATAATTTACAAAAAAAAAAAGTGGCAACAATTCAAAAATCTCCGTTGACAAAAGAAAAAAACACAACAATTCAAAAAGGACAATCAAAACAGTATTATTTCTCCTTCTCTTTCTAATTTACAAGAGAATATTGGTAACGGCGAAATTCGTTAGGGGTTGTTGTATTTTGTGAGATTTAACAAACTTATTTTTAAGTGGTGATAAATAAAACAATAAGAAGGTGATATTTACGCCTCATTCCATAATTTATTTTTAAGAGTTATGTAAATTTTCATTAACATATATTACCCAAATATTATTTGATTCGTCGACAAGCACTTAAAATATTAGTATTTTTTTCCCCAAAATTTCAACTAAATGCTAAACATTAAGACATATATATATATATATATATATATATTTCTCAAATGATTAGTTCAAGAACCTGGATGGAAAAAGTGACCTCCCGGGCTTAAAAATACACCCGAGTTCGAGTATATCATCTTTGTTTATAAATTATAAAAGAAATAAGAGATTTAATTTTTCTTTTTTTTAAAAAAAAAAAAAAACCCTTCCTTTTATAAAATAAAATAAATTGTGTAGATGGTGCTAAATAGCTTTTAGCACCATCGGAATACTTCTTCATGTGTGTTCATGGTTTTTTTATGTTCAAAAGGTGATGCTAAATGACTTTTAGCACCATTAGATTCCTTCTTAGCACCTTTTGGTTTTTTTTGTGATGTGTGCTGATAGTAAATGCATTTAGCACCTACTGGTTTGTTGTCAAGTGTGCTGACAGGGGATTTAGCACCTCCTAGATTTTTGTGATGTGTACTCACAGGGGGTACTAAATGCATTTAGCACCTTTTGGGTGATGTGTGTTGACAAGTGATGCTAATAGACTTTCAACATATTAAACAAGCGGTTACAAGAACGACCGATTTTCTTGCACAAGCATTTCAGATCGGTAGGTATGGAGGTCTTTTCCAACCTCTTTAGTTAGACAATCAGTTATATACGATTCAACAGCCATTCAACAAGAGAACCTCGAAACAAGGCAACCTCGTTCACTCCGACAAGAAAGGTGTAAAGTCTGAAAGCCAAGCCCAAGCAAGAAGAAGGAAAGTGCTAAAAAAAACTTTTAATGAGAAGAAAAGCTAACAATAATGCTTACAAAAATCACTAGTCATCAAATTCTTCCACATTTTTCAATATATATATATGGATATTCACAAATATGATCACAAACATACTTACAAAAATAACTAATCATCAAATTCTTTTGCATTTTCCACTACAAATGTTATACCGTCATCAATAATTGAATTAAAACTATCACCAGCACCACCGCCTTTATCGAAAACTTTATCATCAACTCCCTCGTCAGCAAGTTCCTTTGGAATTGTTTCTATTTCAAATTCCCAGCTATGATTCTTATTAGACAACAACAAAAATGTGCTAAAATTGTAATTCCACCATTTAATTACTTCATCATGTGTGTTCATGGTTTTTTTTATGTTCAAAAGGTGGTGCCAAATGACTTTTAGCACCATCAGATTCATTCTTAGTACCTTCTGATTTTTTTGTGATGTGTGCTAACAGCAGGTGCTAAATGCATTTAACAGCTTCTGAGTGATGTGTGTTTACAGGTGATGCTAATAGACTTTCAACATATTAAACAAGTGGTGCTAAAAACAGATTTTTAATGAGAAGAAAAGCTAACAACAATGTTTACAAAAACACTAGTCGTTAAATTCTTCCACATTTTCCAATATATATATATGTGGATATTCACATATATGATTACAAATATACTTACAAAAATAACTAATCATCAAATTCTTCTGCATTTTCAGCTACAAATGTTATAGCGTCATCAATAATTGAATTAAAACTATCACCAGTAGCACCGCCTTTATCGAAAACTTTATCATCAACTCCCTCGTCAGCAAGTTCCTTCGGAACTGTTTTTATTTTAGGTTTCCAGCTATGATTTTTATCAGAAAATAACATATAAGTAATTTTCGATCGCTTCATCTGCATCAATTTTATATCTATAGCTTTTGGAACTTCTTCACCGCGAAGAAGTCTTTTAATAAATTCACAAACAAATAGTACACAATCAGGACTGTAGACCACATAAAATCAGATAAACAATCATATTCAAGTTTTTCAAAATCAAATTACTAAAACAAATTTGAAAGCACTAGACCAACAAAAAAATATATAAGTTCAAGGAGTTAATTAACAATGTTATAGCACCATCTATTAAAAAGATGTTATAAATCTTTGGAGGTGCTAAACAGTTTTAGCACCCATGTACACATATATATTACCTATCTTGAAGGTGCTAAACTGATTTAGCACCAATTATCAACGATATAGAATAAATAATTACATTATGTTAAACACAGTTTTAGCACCAATTGTCCAATACAAAAACAAAAAAAATGCTTTTTTATGTGTGTTCATGGTTTTTTTTATGTTCAAAAGGTGGTGCTAAATGACTTTTAGCACCATCAGATTCATTCTTAGTACCTTCTGGTTTTTTTGTGATGTGTGCAAACAGCAGGTGCTAAATGCATTTAACAGCTTCTGGGTGATGTGTGTTTACAGGTGATGCTAATAGACTTTCAGCATATTAAACAAATGGTGCTAAAAACAGATTTTTAATGAGAAGAAAAGTTAACAACAATGTTTACAAAAACACTAGTTGTTAAATTCTTCCACATTTTCCAATATATATATGGATATTCACATATATGATTACAAATATACTTACAAAAATAACTAATCATCAAATTCTTCTGTATTTTCAACTACAAATGTTATAGCGTCATCAATAATTGAATTAAAACTATCACCAGCAGCACCGCCTTTATCGAAAACTTTATCATCAACTCCCTCGTCAGCAAGTTCCTTCGGAACTGTTTCTATTTTAGGTTTCCAGCTATGATTTTTATCAGAAAATAACAGATAAGTAATTTTCGCTCGCTTCATCTGCATCAATTTTATAACCATAGCTTTTGGAACTTCTTCACCGCGAAGAAGTCTTTTAATAAATTCACAGACAAATAGTACACAATCAGGACTACAGACCACATAAAAATAGAGAGACAATCATCTTTAAGTTTTTCAAAATCAAATTACTAAAACAAATTTGAAAGCACTAGACCAACAAAAAATATATAAGTTCAAGGAGTTAATTAACAATGTTATAGCACCATCTATTAAAAAGATGTTATAAATCTTTGGAGGTGCTAAACAGTTTTGGCACCCATGTACACACATATATTACCTATCTTGAAGGTGCTAAACTGATTTAGCACCAATTATCAAAGATATAAAATAAATAATTACATTATGTTAAACACAGTTTTAGCACCAATTGTCCAACACAAAAACCAAAAAGTGCTTTTTTGAGATTGGAAAGTACTTACTCTTCTCCTTGTTGCACGCACTTCGCCCTAATCACCTTCGTGTCCTTGAGTATCAAATCACCCCGAACCTTCAAAAGCTTCATTACATATTTCTTCTACATAAATCAAATAAAAACCAATATTATAATCATTACTGTGAACACTAAGAGTAATGAAATGTTTTCAAAAAATACCATCTGTAGGGCCTCCTCATAATAGTGATCCTCTAATTTCTTTGATTATTTGTCATTCTTCTTGGCAACATAGTATTGTAATGAGTCCAATGTAAACTGGGTAAATTAAAAACAAGAAGTGTCCAGTGATACTCACCAATATCACCAAGAAACCTGTTGTGGTTCATAGAAAACATAAGATATTTCGTTTACACGGGCATTTTCATTATGACATCCTCAAAAAGATCCTTAGTAAAGATTTCAATTCCATCCCGTACACCTTACTGCATATTAAAAAAAATTATTTATTTAGTATCCAATACAACACTAAAAACCATTCACAATTATATAATATATAAGAGAAAGTATTATCCAAGCAGAAAAAGAATTAATGATACTATCTCTTTTTTGCAGATCCTTTGATATGTACTGCACATACCAATCAATGATCTGCATTCATAGATAGCAGAGTTAGTAAAAATACTTTTAGATTTACACAACAAGTAAATATAATTCTATTACTTTATAAAAAGATAAATCATAAGTTTAAAGTTATTATAATAATACATGCCCATCAACAAAGTGATTACACATCAAATCTTGAAGAATGTAGCTCGATATGAAAATTGACATATTATAACTTCTCCAAGCCATAATACTATCCTAATAAAAGTACAAATAAAAGATTCAGCACAACAGTGTAGAGGTAAATTAGTACCTTCTGGTTTGTTGTGATGTGTGCTAACAGGAGTTGCTAAATACATTTAGGACCTTCTAGTTTGTTCTGATGTGTGCTGACAGGGGGTGCTAAATGTATTTAGCACCATCTGGTTTGTCTCATCACACATGACAGGTGGTGCTAAACTGGTTTAGCATCAACTTTCCAGCACTGGGATGGGGCTAAAAAATGTTTTAGCACCAATGAAAAACAAAATACAATAAAATTAAAAATAATACATATGATTTATTTGCCTTCTTGAAAAACCTCTTAACAACCTCCCTTTAATTTGCATCTAGAAAGCCCACTATATCTTTCATTTTAGATAGCGGTAGGAATTTTCCCACAACTTCATCATTCAAAGTTGGCAAGTCATCAATATCGATAAATCCTTCTTCAATCAATGCGGGTGCATCTTGTTCAGCTTCTTTCCCCAAATTATTCTTCGGGGAATCTTCTTCCTTCGCTGATTCCCGACTCAAATCAATATTCAACTCAAATGTTGGGAAATCACCCTCCTTCTTTTCTTCCTCTTCACCCTCTGACCTCTTCTTCACCATCTCTTCTTCAATATCCATCCCAACATCTTTTACCACATCATTCTCCACTAACACATCCTCCTTTTGTTCACCTCCTTTCTTCTTCCTCCTCCTCCTCCTCTTATTCTTGTTTTCTTCATCCTTCTTTTCTCTCTCCACATTTTCTAACTTCCTTATCAGATAGTAATATTCATAATTACTATACACCTTAGCCTTCCTCAATTTTACTTTAAGCCTTATTATAATCGATTTCACCTTTTTTTCTTCACCTTTATCCTCTTCCCTCATATTTTGTTCTTTCAACTGCGTCTCAAATTGCAAATCTCCCCGAACACCAAAACAAACAATGCCAACATATGAATCAGGGTTGTCTTCCTCTGGTTTATCACAAAAAACAAACTCCGGCTCAATAAGCTCTTTGCATTTGCTCAGTTTAAGCATCAATTCGAGCTCCGCGACCCTATTTTTTAAAGCTTTTATTTCATTTTCTTTATCATCACCTTGCCCACCAGCTTTCTTCACCACTTTTGGCTCTGGTTTGTGCCACTCTATAGCCTTCACATCCTTACTTGCCTTGTCCGCATAATGCGGACTAACATTACTTCCTCGTTGGCAGAAATGTTATAGATTTCTTTGGATACCTAGATTATAAAAGATAAACAATGTTAAAAAATGAAAAATTAATCATAAGA
The DNA here is from genome assembly GCA_021464415.1 of Lonicera japonica. Classification (NCBI taxonomy): domain Eukaryota; kingdom Viridiplantae; phylum Streptophyta; class Magnoliopsida; order Dipsacales; family Caprifoliaceae; genus Lonicera; species Lonicera japonica. The sequence goes on along the minus strand of CM038465.1, from coordinate 44,249,482 downwards.
CCATATAAAAAAATTATTTTCATTACCTTTGATGCATCCAAATGTGCTAACTCTAATTCATAAAACATATGCCTCAAAATATTTATGTTCCATCAAACAAATCTTGGCGTATCATCACTGTGCCCATCATAGAGTTTAACACCTTTATAGTATTCACAAAACCAAAATTGCAATTATAAAAAAATGATGGGTTTAAAAACAGAAATGCAAACAATGATTTAACACTATTTTGTGCATGAAAGAATAACTAAATCACATAGTGCTAAAACCTCTTTAGCACCCCACTATCTGCACCTCACACTTTCGTGAATGCAAATAGTGGTAAAAGAGTTTAGCACGGCGATTGGGTGCTAAACGCCTTTTAGCACCCTAGATGTGGTCACTGCCATTGAGCTAAAAAGTGTTTAGCACCCCAGTATGTTGACACTAGCTATGTGCTAAACTCTTTTAGCACCCTAGTATATCTACATATTTACAAAATGGTGAATGAAATGACGCTAAAAGCATTTTAGCACCCTAGTATGTGCACATTAGCTGGGTGCTAAACGCTTTTAGCACACATATAACTAAACTTAAGGTGCAACTATATCATAAACATATAATAGTTAATCACAAAACTGAATTGATAAATATAATTAAAAACAAGAAATAAAATTTAAAAAACCTATAAGCAATTGAACAACACACCCGGGGGTCCGGATGGGATCTTTGTAATTTTTCTTCACCATTCTCATCAAATGATCATCTATAATAGTAGCCCACTACAAATCAGCTACCTTATCCAAATTTTCAACACAGGGCACAAAACTTAAAGCAAGTGCCCTGTTTGAGTTAGCAAAAAAAATAATTGCTAACATGTAGAAGATAAGGCACCGTGCAAAATCCTCCCCGGCGCCGTCTTCTAACACCATGCTCCATACAGTAGCTAAAACACTTGAAACTTTCAACAACGATTCACTTTTGAATCGCCTCCGCATAAATTTTAAACCACACATGGATTCCGCTGACCGCGAAATAATCTTACTGCTGTGCTTCGAGAGTCCAAATATAATAAAAACGTCATAGAGCGTAAACTTCACTGCATCCCCAGCAATCAAAAAGACATCATCCTTCTTTGAATAGGCAGAAATAATTTTCTTGCCACTTGACCAATCATTTCAATATGATCTGGAATGATTTTATCATCAAAAATTTCCTTAGACATACCACCAAAGGATGTCATCATAGCTTCAATTTGACAATTTTTAATGTCACCACGAGCCTTCAAACTAGTAATTTACTCAACAACGACTGTGAGGTTACATTTAAACACAGTTGGTCTATATGCTACTTTTACTGGAGATTTTGCAACGCTCCCTACTTTCTTTCCACCTTTCTTCACAGATTTAGATTGTTTCTTCTTATTTCTAGATGCATTCTCCTTTCTTTTACTCTTGGAAGAAAAACCTTTTTCATCAACAACTCTGCCTGAAGTACTCATATTCATTGTTTCTTCAACACAATTGATATAAATCTTCATTACTACTATTATTTAGTGGCATTATAAAACAAATATACACATAGATCTAGTTAGTACACATACAATGATACACATCAAGGTGGTAAATCTGTTTTAGCACCATTTATTTATAAAATGGTAACTATTTACATGGTGTTGGTAGGGGGTGCTAAATGCATTTAGCACCTATTGGTTTGTTGTCAAATGTGCTGATAGGGGGTGCTAAATGCATTTAAAACCTTTTGGTTTCTTGTGAACTTTGCTTATCAAATGTGCTGACAGGGGGTGCTAAATGCATTTAAAACCTTCTAGTTTCTTGTCAACTTTGCTTACAGTGGGTCCTAAATGCAATTAGCACCTTCTGGTTTGCTGTTAAGTGTGCTTACAGGTGGTGCTAAATGCATTTAGTAAGCACAGGCACCAAGTTTGCTGTCAAGTGTGCTTACAGGTGGTGCTAAATGCGTTTAGCACCTTCTGATTTATTGTCAACTGTGCTTACAGGCACCAAGTTTGCTGTCAAGTGTGCTTACAGGTGATGCTAAATGCATTTAGCACCTTTTGGTTTACAGGGGGTGCTAAATGCATTTAGCACCCATCCAATACTACACATAAAATACTATAAAACTATAATGTTCAACAAAATTTACGTACAAATTTGAATAGATGAACACAGTTGAACAAATGAACACAAAACTCATAAGAAAAAAAGTTCAAAACTGATGAAAAACATAACCATATGTAGAAATGTGTTTTTAACTTCAAAATCAACACAAAACATAAATACAAAATAACTCAATGAATACTCGATTCAACGCATGAACAAAAATGAATGAACAACAAAAAATAAACAATGAATTAAAAAAATGAAAGCATACCTTAACTAAAAACGGAAGCGACGGTATACCACAAATGAGCAACAAAAAACAGAAGAATAATGAAGAATAAACTGAGACCGTGGATATAAACAACGAAAGTGCAGAAAAATATAAAAAGATAAAATTTTGATATTGTAGATAGAGATGAAATTTTGATCGTGGTAGTTGTGTAAGAGATAGGGGAGGATCGTACTTTAGGAAGAGGGAAGGTTTAACAGAGGTTTTATCAGGGGCATTTTTGTCCATCAATATTTCCCATTATCCTTAATATAAATCAATATTATCAAAAGTGTCCTTAATTTAGAATTAAATAATGAAATTAATCCTACTTATCTTTGTTAAATATGAATTCGTCCTTAGAATTATAAAACATTACAGAGTGAGGTCTTATAACCCATTTTCCCTAATATTTTTGGATTATTTATTATTTATATCGCATTAAAACATTAAATTGATATAAAATTACTTACACTTATATATCTCAAGCAATATAAATTTGAAAACACCGAGCGCCGTTTTTACTTAAAAATATGAACTTAATGGATTTGAACTCATGAATTTTGGGCTAAAAAAAACGTTTTACTGTAAAACTAACATTATTTTCTTGTTTTATTATTCTCTTTCTATATTAAATTATTCCATGCATAGAAATATGATGTGTACAAGTATCGCATATGTGTTCGTGTTTAGTTTACATAAATTCAGAATCGACTCTTTTTTATTATTCTTTCAATAAGGTCCGGTTCGAGGGTTAAACCGTTCAATTTTTTTTACGAAATTTAGTAAAAATTATCCCAATAATTAAGTAGATCATCGCTACAAAATTTCATTAAGAATTTCAAACTACAAGTGAGTGCTGTAAAAATTTGATGCATATGTTCATTTTCTTCCATTGAAATTTTAAATGATTTCTTACGGACTTTTAAATTGAATCTTTTAATAAAATTTAGTGAAAATGCACTAATTAAACCAAAAGAATAATAGAGAGGAACCAAAGTCCTCACAAATTCAACTTCATCCTTTAACTACCGCACACTCTTCTCTCCTCGTTAATCTGTAATCAACATTTTAATAAAACTTTAGAATTTCATTACATTGAGTTAAAAATTAGTTTTATTTCAATTTACATAGTTTGAAATTTATCAATCGAAATTTATAATATACAATTCATGCAATTATAAAATTTGCACAAAACTTAATATTTATCCCTGCTTCACTTTTTTCATAAAAAAATATTTATAAGACAGCTTGAACATTAACCCTATGGCATCTTTGTTAAATGTTTTCGATCAAATTATATTTATCTGAATTAATAAAGAAATCGCGTGTTTGATTCACATGGATATGATATTGAACCCTTTATGTTCAATCATTGTAGTGGTTGTAATCCACCCTTATTTGTGATGGTTGTTTGTTCGCTCTTTGTGGTAATGGTCCCAGAATCATAAACAAATGAAAAAAATTGCATCATTGACGTATTATTGTTGTATTATTGATGTATTATTGAATCACTTTATCAAAAAAAAGAAAGTAAATATTATTTAAAAAATAATTTACATCCATTTATACGCATTTTCATTTTTATTCATACATTCTTGGTGGTTCTGTTTCACTTGATTCTCATTTTTTGCTCTTGAGGCCCTTATCGGAGGAAGACATTCTCTCTAGAATTCTGTGAAAAGGTAAATTTTTCATGAGTATCGAATCAGTTATTCATTGGTGTTTTTTAATATGTTTGCATTGTCATATTTTTATTTTATAAATGTAATATATTTCTTGATGGATGTGTGTTGATCGGCCCTTGTGTCTTGAGTTGTAACTTGTGTAAAATGTACTAAGAAATATTAAATCTTAGCTACATAATTTTTTATTTCTTATACAATTTTAACATTCAAAAACCATTGCCCCTTATTATATATATATATGGATACAATTTAACTGATCAATATACATTTATATATCCTAAAAATGTATAAGAATCAAAGAATGGAGGGTTGAGATCGAGCTGCCTTTTTAAGTGTTCAAATAAATGTATAAGGGATAATATAAGAAAGTCTAAGGCCAGGTTTGTTTTTACCTCTTAAAGGGAAGTTTATTCAGCATTAAAGGGGAGAAAATATCATTTGTTTTCTCACATGTTAATCTTGGATTTGATTAAAATTCATCATTCAACATTAAGAGCCATGTTGTTCTGTAAATGCTTAATTCATATATCATTCCAATTGTACCCTTCTTCTTTCTAATTCATGAAGTATTTGATGCACATCAAAATAATAAGGGTAAAATATTATAAGATGACATGTATTCAACAATCAGTGTCAGATAAAAGCAAACACATCTTTGACAAGTTGTATTTAGCATTAAGCATTCGGATTTCAACATTTAGTGCTCGTTTGGTTTAAGTTTTTTTTTGCTCCTGGAGTCGTAAATTGACAATTTCACAATAGGAATCTCTTATAGTTCATCAATAGATAGAATCATAAATTGATGTGGCTCAAACTTTTTACGTGAAATAATTACCATTTTAGGTTATAAGAACGAACAAAAACTCGAACTAAACGAGAATAATTCAACATTCAAAGAACAACCCCTTGGATGAAATATGCCTTTTAAAGTTTAGATGAAAGATTGGGCTTTGATGTATTTTACTCATAATTAATCTTGATACATGATACTATGATAGTGAAACTTTGTGAAGTTCTGCAATATTCAATTACACTACTTTCAAATTTACATATAAATGAAATTTGCCGAGCATAATATGTACGTACTGTACCATTCACCATGTTCGACAAACTAGGATTGGATCCAATAGCTTGTCCTCCCTTGAATCAGTAGCACAAAGATCTTGACTGGAAATTGGAGTGGGATTTTCACATTACCTTCATCCCAGTACGCGTAGTCGCGTACACATGTGACGTATGCATTTTAGCAGATACATATGTTTTTCATGATCCTTTCCCCCCTTTCTGATTTAACAAACCCAGCAGTTTTACGTGTATGGGAACTAGAAGTCAATATCATATTTGAAATTGTGTGCTACAAGTCCATACGATAAGAAGCCCGAGAAGTCTAATGTTGTCATATGCCAGGTTCGATATGAAAAACTCATTTGTAGGTTTCCTCTCAGCTTAGACTCTAAGCCCGGGAAGTTGTACATTGCTCTCCGTATATTTACAAATCGGTTAACTACACATATGCATAATTGTAAACTAGATATAGTAGTCATTTTTCATCAATATAATATCAAATTTTACTTCGTTAATGTTGAAATACCATTCCATATTCTTCAACAAAATATACCGCAGTTAGAATTTTTAAATTTCTTTTAAGTATAAATCACATGGTACTAATTCTATAAGGCGTGAATAAACAGTTAATTATACCCCAATGATAGAGCATCCACAATGGTTTGCTGGTAGTACGGATAGCGTAGCACATATTTATCATATCTAGCTACAATATGGAGTGGTATGATAAGAAAAGAAGGCAAACAAACTTCCTCTAGTACTATGACCCCAAACTAACAACTCAAATCCGTTTGGAATAAAATGAAATAATGTATTACGTTTGGCTTTCAAACATGAAATTGCATGCATTACCTTTGGCATTAAAAAGGAATACAGTGTTAGGTTTCGCACCCAAAATGTTGGTGACGAAACATAAAAATTTTGTTTCTGAAAAGTATTTCCTTAATGTGACCCAAAATTTTAGTGATGCAAGGACGTTTAGTGAGTATAAGTAGTGACCAAAACCTTTTGTGACGAAAATCATTTTTTGTCACCAGAGACTTCTATCAAGTAGCAACACAGTTTAGTGACGAACTTTTCTTAATAATGTGGTTTTTGACAAAAAATACATAAATTTAGTGACAAAAAAATTTCATCGCTCAAGTTATTTTACTGTACTAAATACAAATGCCATTTGTTAATTGCATGTGTAGTACGACATACTACCCATACTACGAATTATAACCATTGTGGATGCTCTTATAATTGTTAATTAAACCCTTTACTTTCCCTTTTTTCAAGGCTGGAGTTGCTAAAGATGATGCTCCAAGAGCCATATTCCCTAGTATTGTTAGGCGTCCACGTTACTAGAATGAGGCTCAGTCCAGTCATGGTACTCTTTGATTGAAATACCCAAGTGAACATGGTCTTGTGGTTACCTGGGAAGCAATGGCACAGTTCTGGCATTCCACCTTCTACTGTGAATTACCATTCAGTTCTTGGTGTGGAGGAGATTTCTATGGTGACATTCAGACTCTTCTTTCAGAGTTTTACGGCAGCAGAACAACTGGTAAGCGCTGCTAATTAAGTCTTGACTATTTGAGTTTTAAGTTTTCCTATTTCATCTTGCAAGCATAACTTTATGTGCATCTTTATCCTACCAAAAAAGAGAAAAACATTATACCCTATTCTTGCGTTATGCTAAGCTTTGGTTTCTTCAATTCAAACTCCATTAGTGCCCCAAGTATATTTTAATTCAATATAAATATGTAAGTTAGAGCAGGTAAACTGGATTATTCTGCTAATTAAACTGATTTAAGCTCTAGAAGGATGAGTGTTCTCAATATATCAAAATTCAATATATTTGTGGTTCATACTTTGAATCAAGGATTGATGAAAAGTATTATCAGCAATACTATTAACTTATACTATAATCTTTATTTTTGTCCTGAATAATTTGCTGTCATGCTAAGTTAAACTTTATTCTACAATGATGTATCATCGAGGAAGAAATTAAAACCTCTTTTGATTCAACGTTTCTTGCTGCATTGAGTATACTAGAAAAGAAGAAACACGAAAAAAGAGAGAAAATGATGGGGCGATCTCGAAAGGAGAGTATGAAAGCTAGGAAAGTGAACGGAACAGAAAGAATGAGGCTAACAATCGATATTGTTTCAGGAGAACACAAGCGTAATGGAAACGATAAGAACCTGAGTGTGCATCTCAAAAGTTTTCGCAACCTGAGTGCGCATCTCAGAAGTCCAATACGATTGGAGACGATAAGAACCACCTTCTTCCTGTAAGTTGCTTTGCTACTTGGTTTCTTTTGCACCAAGTGCATATATCAGCCATACTATAAACAGAAAGCACAATACTTTGCATGAGAATCTGTGCATAACTTAATGGGTACTGGGACTTAATTCTTTCTGTTTATATGCTTAATTAACATGTGCCCGAACATATTAACACGACCCTTAGTATATTTATGAATTGTTGTACTGAGAGATATACTAACATACAATTGTTGTACTGATGGAGAAAATAAGATAATTATATTATATCAAAATAGCAAAGATTAAAATAAAATATATAGTGCAAGATGAGAGACCGAATAAAGTAAGGATCTCCTTGATTTATTTGATTTTCTCGATATTCAATCAAGACAATCTTCACATAACAAAAATAACAAGAAGATAGATAGCTAACAACATGCCCATATTAATCTTGACAAGCCTTGTAACATAAAGTAATTATTTCATTCGAAAGTAATATAAATACGTGTGTATATATATAATATTTGACAATTAAGAAAATAAAACACTGCTAAAACCCTCTATTTGAGAATTGAGAAGATAGTCGATTGCAAATCAAGAGAATGCTCATCCATGTATTTTGAAGATCAGGGTGTAGTGATACCTGCAGGGAAAATACATTATTAATACGAATGATAAAAACGTGTATTTGAATATGAGAAATCTCGAGTTTGAGTCACACTTGGAGTGGGTGAGGTTTGGTTTTTCTTGTTATTATTGTATTAAAAAGGAGAGGTTAGACCTTTCCTTTTTCTTTTATCTTTTTTTTTCTTACTTATTGCTTTGAAAAGACAAAATTTGTACACAAACTATCAAGAAAGCATTGAGGGCCATATCATTTTTCAAGGAATAGCAAACGTGAGTAAATCTATAATATAGCCATGGGCTCCAAAACGTTAAAACCAGACCCAATGGCCTGCCCTGTATTGGGTTCGAACATGGTTCTCCCCTTTCTCCCTTAATCCAATGTTTATTTATTTTTAGTTTTATATAGATGGGTCCCAAATTAAAAAGTTTAATTTATTATAAGACACACACACACACATATATATATATATATGTTTTTTAAAAGATTATGGGATGTATATTTAATATAAAAATAAAATCTTAAATAATTTATTATATTCAAATTAGTGTATATTTAAAAAAAAATTAAGCTAATGTAATCGTCGATGTAATAGACAAACTAACATAATATATATATATATACCGAATTTTGACCATTGAAGGTTTTACTTCTTTTTTTTTTTTTGTATCATCGTAAATGTATTTCTACAAATTTCATTACATATTGTTTACATGTTTTATTTATTTATTTTTTTTAAGAAATGACCGTCTTTTCTAGTAAAGTGTTCAATATATGAATACACATGTATGTATCAATAATTCCTAGAAAAGAGTGAATGGATTAGCTTAGTTGGAAAGATACCCACCCGATTTTAAAAGAGATTTTGAACTTGAGTCTCATTCGAAATGGGGGAACTTTAGATATTATTGTAATAAACCTTCCCTTTTTTTACAAAAAATAAATAGATAATTCCTAAAAGACACAGTATGAAAATATGTTCTAAAGAAAAAGTGATGAATCACACGCGTATTGACCAACAACTTTGCATGGATTTTAATCATTAGAAATCCAATTTTGAATAATGTATTTGCTACATATAGTATCATTGTGTCCTTTAATATGTCTCTAGTACGTGTCTTCGTAGAAGTACTCTCTATACATATATTAGAAATAGAAAGCAACTCTGTAAGAGATGTGTGGAATTATATTAGATTATTCGTCAAATTGTGAGGTAAAGCGTCCAGAGTTTTCAATAGCACTGAACGAGAGAGAGAGAGAGAGAGAGACTTACTTCCACACTTGTAATGGCGAGGGACTCTTCTTCCACAACCTTGAACCACTCTAATAGCATAATTGACATCAATCAAAGCAGCCAACTTTGGTGTAATCACAGGACAAACGCACTCAACGTGTGCACCCCTTAGCAGCTGGCAGCACAAAGGGCTCGGCGGCCTCCGAGCCACCACCGGCTTGCAGGCTTGAACTAGACCATTCCTCTCTGCCTTGCACTGTGCCCCTGTTAGAGCTCCAACAAAAATTCCACTTCCACCCCCATTTTTATTATTATTACTATCTATACCCACAATTATTGTTAGTAGTGCTACAAACAGGACAACACTAGTTCTCTGCCCTTTCTTCATTTTTCTTTTGACTTTGATGTGTGTGTGTTTTCTACTCCACCACCAATGTGCCACATATATAAGGCTTAGAGTTATGAAAATGCCCTTGCCTTTTCAAATAACTACAATCAGAAGTACACTCTTTTCTTTTCTTTTTAAATAAAAGGAAGGTTTAAGTCTGTCTATTAATCCTAAAAAAAAAAAAAAACTCCTCCTCTCTTTCATGAGGTGAATAATTGACTTTAAAATAAGAGTGGAGGTTGTCTATCATTAAGCCAACTCCTCTGCTCAAAAGCACACTTCTTTATGTTTGTATAATACAAATGTGCATCATGTAATTTAAAATTTAAAAAGTAAATCTGAAAAAGTTTTCACTTAATGATTAAAATAAGTTTTATCAAGATAGATCGAGTTATGGATTCATAATTTGGGGTTAACTATCATAAACTCTAGTATGTGCTTGTATTTTATATTACTAGACATAAAGTATACACGATGTATGTACATGATTGATTTTTATGCACACATAAATATAATATATATTTTAAATAACAAAAAATGGAATTAGCTCGGAGCTTTTTGTTTGAGGTTTGTTTCAGCCTAAATGTAAATATGGTAACATTTAATATCATATTTATTATAAGGGGCAATTAAAAAAAAGGGCTTATTAGAGAAAGATTTTCACACTAAAGCCAAGGAATAAAATTTTTTTAAATAAAGGGCCTATTTTTTATTTTATTAATAATATGACATGTGTCTTTTTTTTTCATTATAAAATGACATCCCAACCCTTAAAATAAACTAAAAAATACCAATATGCATTAAAATATGGACTGCAATATGAAGTTTGCAGTCCATATTTCACTGCAATATGAAGTTTGCAGTCCATATTTCACTGCAATGTGAACTTTGCAGTCGATATTTTTAGTGCAAAGTTCATATTGCAGTCCATATTTTATTGCAATGTGAACTTTGCAGTGTATATTTTTAGTGCAAAGTTCATATTGCAGTCCATATTTCACTGCAATATGAACTTTGCAGTTCATATTTTACTGCAATATGAACTTTGCAGTCCATATTTTTTGTGTAAATTCCATAAAAAGGGGTAATTTAGGTAATACATAACATGTTTTTATTAATTAAATGATATTTAAATTTATTCAAATACATTCATTTAAAATATAAAACAAAATAGGCCTCTTACACTATTACCAATTAAAAATAGGCCCTTCATTCAAAAAAATATTATTCATTGAATTTTTGGTAAAAATCAAAGTATAATAAGTCCTTCTACCTAATTTCTAGTTATTATAATATACATTAATATATCATAATAAAAAGAGGACATTGAATATTGGAATCAAGGGTGGAAAAGGAGGCGCCGAGATAAGTTGTAACCCACCCCAAAAATTTTTGCCTACCCTATGAGATATATTAGCTCACTATCCATGAAAAAGCCCAAAAATATATTACAATCTTGTAGTTCAAGTGGTTACTTTATTTTAAAATATAAGTTGTGAGTTTGAATCCCCCTCTCTTCTACCATTTTCTTTTCTATGTATTATTATTTTCTGATTTTTCTTTATATTTTTTATTTTTTCTCTAACTCTTCATCTTCATTTCTTCAATTTTTTTAGGTATTTGCGACAATTTTTTTTCCAATAGTTGACCCTTCATTTAGATTTTGGTGGGTCTTTTTATGTGGCCTACCCGTATAGAAATCTTAGATTCATCTTTAATAATTAGAATATAATTTCATTAAAAGCTAGCATTATATCCGGGATTAGAAGTTGAATTTTTCACTAATAAAGAAGTGAGAAAACACCAACTCTCAGATACATCAATTCCATTCAACATTGAATAAGTAAAAAAAGTATACCAAAAAAAATAGAATAAGCCAAAAACAACCCCCTAAAAACAAAGCAAAAGCACCTTCCTCTTGTTTTCCTTCCTTGTTTTCCCTTTCCTTTTCCTCATGACAATGACATCCATATATACAAAATAGCCGCGTTTATTGAAATTACGTGTAGTTTGACTTCACCTTGTCACTCCTTAGTCACGAGTCGATCAGTTAAAATGGACCAGATTTGCCGACATGGTCAAACATTTTATTTTTTATTTTTTCTTGCTTCAAATGATAAGGACATTGGGCAGTTTGCGCGCACTTCTACTAATTCTTCTCCTATCCAATCAAATGTAAGATTTATGTCGGGAGTTGGGACTACAAGATTCACAAGATATTACTTGTGACTTAACTGGCCCCAAAATTTATATTTTCTAGATACACTCACGACATGTGATTCATAAAGCACTTATTATAATTTAAGTGGCCACCGGTAAAATATTGATAAATAATATTCAGCTTTTGTTTCTTATTTAATAAATAATACTGCATTTTATACTTTAGTGGTCTTATTACCAACATCACATAATTTCTCCTGCAGGAATGTTCATTAAAATGGTTCAATTTGAAATTTTGAATTAAATCAAATTTAGGTTAGGTTGTGGTTTTAATTGACAGGTTAGTACTGGTTTCAAAAATTAAAGAAATGAATAGATTAGTTTTAGGATGTATTGACCGAGTAAAACCAAGAATTGAACTTAACTAAACTAAATTGAAAGCTGTGTTATGTATACTTGTATAGTATAAATTCATACGTACGTATATATAATATATGAAGAAGTCTTCCTGTGAGAATGATATTTTGAGGGTTAAATGATCAATTTTTTAAAAATTTGGTGTAGATGATTATTATAATAAGTAAATCATCTACACAAAATTTTATTAAAAAATTCGAACTTTTTTGGTAGACAAAATTTTAGAAGATAAGAGACTACTCGGTTTAGGTTCATGTCACAAGCCCTAGCTATATAACTTACAATGATTCATACAAATAACCTATTTAAAAAAAAAATTATTGACAGAGGAATGCAATTTAGGCCTTACAAGTTGATCAGGATATATCAACTTGACTCGGACCCAAATTCGAAAATTAAATAGGCCACAACTTGGCTTGAATAAATAAAAATCCATATTCACTATACCGAACACATGAATTATATCAAAGTCTAGCCCACTAAAGGCAATAGTCTAAATCAAACCCACCAAAGCTCAAAATCACTTAGACCAACAAAAGTCCAATCTATGGACTCACTCTCAAATTAGGTCCACTACCAAGTTCATTGCATTTAGATAATAACTAAGACCGTATTTTACTAAACAAAACAACTACATAAGATAAAACAGAAAAAATCACTCACCAATTATATACTAGTTACTTAATTCGATTTGTACTACCATATTAAAACTCCTTTCCTTAATCAGCTCTTGTATTTAGTCTCTTATATTAAAGCTCTTAGACCATCAACCCTAGATCCACAAAAATCATTAGAGTAAAGCACCCAAAAATTCTTCTAAAATAATTCAAGTATATATGGAGTAAGTATCTTTTTTAGCTAAACCAAGTTAGTTGCTAGCATTGTAGTTTGTATATTTATTCTTTAGACACACACAAATTAATTAAGCTCAGTTGGGTCTGAACAATCTAACTAAAATCAGGTATAAGTAAATAATCCGCAACACAAATAATTAAAATATTTAATGCTTCAGAGCTAAACTAACCCTCGTTAGTCTCTGTGTATACATAAAACTTTAGTTTATGTTAGGACAATAAAAATAAAAATAGATTACATGAAGAATTTAAACTTATTATAGTGCATATAAGTTGAACCATTCCAAGACTTTACACAGTAATTATATTTCATTGTATTATTTTTGGGTGATAGTATTGCCCAAAAAATTATATTTATTATTAAAATAATATATGACTTTAAAAATATACAATTAATTTTTTAAAATAATATTATATTTAACAAATAAAATATTATTTTAGTAATACAGCCGCGATTAGTTTATTTTGCTAGTCAATGCTTTGAATTTTAATCGGTGCTTTAGTGTGATGTGAGATGTTGTTTGACTATATAAATTAAATTTGTTAACCTAGTATACTTTGATTTTTTGAATTTTAAGGTAATATAATAGCTACAACAACAAAATCAAACCAGTCTGAAAACTAATAATGATTTGGGTTGAGTTAGTTTCTTTGTTCAAAAGGTAGAATAACGTGTGGACTTCCTTTAAGTCTAGGATATCAACTATTTGGTCCCAACTATTTGATGATAGTTGAAGTGCAAAATTAGGCGTATTAAGGTAGACACTTTTATATCGCTCTATGTTATGAAACAAATGTTATTAGAAATCTTTAAGCACATTTGTAAGATGGTGTAACTATTTTAAATAAATTATGTGATATATAAGAATCCGTATTCAATTTCCTTATTTTAATTTTGTTAATTTTTAAATTATTATTTAATTATTTTTGGCCAATTATGCTAACATAAACTACCTCGATCCACGCCCTATGTCTCTAAGACAATATAATAAGGTGGTTGCTAAAGTTATCCTTGTCACTTGCATGTTCAAAATAATTGTACATTACGTTTAAAAATAAATATATGTGATATTCAAGAACAATATTTTGATTTTTAGTGCCCTTGATGATATATTTTTTGTTGATTCATATTATTATTAGATTTTTAAATATGTACTAGAAACCAAAGCACACGCATTACATGTCACGTGTGCACTTCTATGTTTTTTTCATGAATATCATCTATTTTAAAATGCAAAATAAAAATAAAAATTGTGATTGGTTTAATGGCTAAGATTTTGCATATTAATCAGAACTACCGTTAATTGTACAAGGCTTCTTGGCTTTCTATATTAGTATAGATATATATATATATATATATATATATATGAAGCGTAAAGGGCATCTCGAATGATCATGTCTATCCAAACAAATTTATAATTAGAACAAATAAAACCAAAAAATATACTCCAATGAGACTTTTTATAACTATTTCTATATGATGTGAAAGGTGGTTCATATGTAGAATTTCTATAAACATTTATATATGTGTAAAATGGTAATAGAAATTACATATATGACATAGAAAAATCTTATTGGATACCATGAAACTCACTAATTCTCTCTTTTCTTAAATAAATGACAAGTAAGGAAGCAATAATTTTTTTTATCTCCTTCTACCTATGTAAATATACTACCAACAAAATGTAGAATTTTTTTATAAAATTTCTAACACGTAAATTAAAAATACAAAAATAAAAATTATCATCAAAAATACAAGAATAATGATGAGTTAATAGAACATTGTGTCAACTTAAATAATTTTCTCTATTGTATCGCCTTTTTATATAAAATAAATAAATATTTCTTTCTATTGTGTTATAGTCCAACAAAGAAGACCTCATATTTATGGACCCTTATTAAGATAGACTTAATAATTTTTATTTTTTTGAGTGTGCATTGTAATAATAAATAAATAAATAAATAACGATTATAGGTAGGATCTTATTATTTTGATGCATTGATTAACTAAAATGGAGTGTCATATTAACCCTTATTTAAAGAGGATCTATTAAATCTTAAGGAAAAGTGAAAGTTGATTATTATTGATCATAAGCCAAGAATATTTGCAGAGGGTACAACATACTATAATATAGTTACTCCTACAATTGCTCCTAACATGATGCAATCCTAATCAATTGTCTTGATACAAGGCTGATTTGATGCAGGGCTGATTATGTGGGATTTACTTGATACAAGGCTGAATTTATGTGATGCACATTGGTTACAATTATGACAAAATATTTCCATATCTCTAATAGGGTCAATAAATTTCAACTTACTTACAAACATGCGATTATTTTTTAGACAGTGTTTAATCAAGCACCAATAACTTACAAAAGATGCAACAATTCAAAAATCTCCGATGACACAAAAAGCACAACAATTTAAAAAGGACAATCAAAACAATATTATTTCTCCTTCTATTTCTAATTTTTAAGAGTATATTGCTAATTGCGGGATTCACTAGGGATTGTTGTATCTTGTGGGATTTAACAAACTTCTTTTCAAGTGGAGACAAATAAAACATTTAGAAAAGTGATATTCACACCTCGGTCCATAATTTACTTTTGAGAGTTTTGTCAATTTTTATTAACACCAATGATGAAAATAAGATATATTTGATTCATCAATAAACTCTTAAAATATCGATAATTTTTGTTCCAGAATCACAACTGTTGGTGCAAACTAGTAATTCAATTTACTCCGCCAACCACAAGCAAACACGTGGCCATCCACGTTAGCAACCTGGTCTGTCACGGTATGGGGAGCTCTAAAGAGCTCTATCCAGGCACTACATGGAAAACGGAGCTCTTGGTGGTGTGGGTACCTGCTCGGGGACTAGTTTCGCTCAGCAAATAACGGAGCTCGAATGCCAGTAGTGCCCTTTCGATGAGCTCTGGAGCTCTCTCGCCTAACCACTCTGCCAAAATAGTTGACAAAGGCATGGGTGACTACTGCCAATTCCGTTAGATACCGCAGAACCTCCCTCACCTTGATTAAATGCATACCAACTGCATTTAATGCACCAGAATTCATGAGGAGGCAAAGTCAAAGTTGGTGATGATCAAGGCATGGCTTCGGACCTGCTCTGAAAACTCTCCAACACGTCCTCTCAGTCATATACATAGAAAAAGCATTTACTTCTTTGCAAAGGCGAACAACAACCGAAAAAAAGAGAATTTATTATTTGAGTAACCAACAATAAGCAACCAAAAGAGATAGAGAGAGATATAGACCTACAGAGCACACGATAGGGCTCTTAATATAAGGAATTTAGAACCCTTGCAGCTCAAAGTATTCTCCTTTTGTAATCTTGTGAGGATAAAATAGCTAGAGAGACTTTATAACTTTGTAACAACCACTCAGTTATTTAAATACAATGCCAACAGAGCTCCTAGCTCTATTCTACAAAGGATGACTAACTCATATTTTCATATGAGGCCAACCTCCCTTATACATCTTTGACTCTCTTAGTTTGTAGCATTTATTACGTTAGTCATTTGAACTAATTATTTGACTGTGTGGTCTAAATTACCCTTCTAATTTTATGCACCAACAACAACTAAACGTTAAACATGAAATTAGTTCTAAACGTATGATTAGTTCTTAGGCAGTGTTTAATTAAGCGCAAATAATTTTAAAAAAAATGGCAACAATTCAAAAATCTTTGTTGACAAAAAAAATTCAAAAATTACAACAATTGAAAAAGGAGAATCAAGACAATATTGTTTCTCCTTCTCTTTCTAATTTTCAAGATTATTTGCTAACTGTGGGATTCGCTAAAGATTGTTGTATCTTGTGAGATTTAACAAACTTGTTTTCAAGTGGCTATAAACAAAACAATAAGACATATTCACGCCTCAATCCATACTTTATTTTTAAGGGTTATGTAAATTTTCATTAACATATATTACCCAAATATTATTGGATTCATCGACAAGCACTTAAAATATTAGTATTTTTTCCCCTCAAAATCACAACTAGATGCTAAACATTAAGATATAGATATAGATATAAATATAAATATATGGATGAATTTTTAATGGTTACCTTCTCTCTCTACCCATAAATGGATACTGACAATAATTAATGCACATTGGTGAGGTGGCAAATTCTTTAACTTGTTATAGCATGTTAATTAAGGTAGCAGGTTCTATTTTTTTTAATTAAACTTTAAGAAGATTCCATTTGCCAAACAGACTTAGGATAACCCAATTCTATACTAGGATAAATGTTTATGGTTATTTTCATCATTTTAGTTTTATAGTTAATTAAGGATAATTTTATTTATGTTCGCAACTTTTATCAGTTTATCCAAGTTTTGAAGATTAATTAACTATATCCACGTTAGACATTAAGTTTATCCACATAGTGGGATAAACTTACAAAAATATATTTATCAATATAATGATTATTTTAATTTTGTTCATTTATTTTTGGTATATCCACATTTCATTAAGTATAACCATTTCATTTCCTATTTTTATTTTTAAACTATCATATGTGTTATCATCATTACCCTTTCCTATACATTCTATAGTGGCGGTAAAAGGCTTCATATGGAGCTATCTATATAAAATTGAAACTTTGAAATTGAAACCAATAAATATTCATGATGTATTGGGCATAAAAGTAAAATGTAAACTAAAACCACAAATAAAAATTACCCACTCATTCATGACTTTCATTATGACATGTGTAAGAAAAAAATTCACTATGAATTCAGAAAAATAGTATTCCATAGGTCAAAAACTATCAATACAAGAATTTTAACTTTATTACAAATTTTTTTTACAACTATATATAGTTAATAAAAGGAAAAGAGCAAAGAGACAAGGATAAGAAAACTTTTATATTATTGATTTAAGAAAAGTTTACAATAAGGATTACAGAGAAAACAAAGAGAAAAGGGGAAGAGGAAAAGATTATAATGACAATGAAGGTATGGAAAAATACATGGATATGTCTTGGGCTGACCAGATGGAAGCCATAGATAAACGAAAGAAAGAAGAAGGCGAGGGCCAAGGGCCAAAAGTGGAGGGGCCCCGAGTAAACCCACCACTCCTTATCATGATTAAAAGAGTTATGATTAAAGTTGCACAAAAACTCTAAACAAAATTCAACCATAAATGCTTATTGATTAAGAGATGTTCTTTAACAAAATTCCAAAAATTCCTCATTTCAACGTATTTTGTTGCATCAAGTTCATGCCATAAACGGGATATTGGAAAATATAACTTATTCGAAAAAAATTCTACAAAAGAACTAAGTAATAATATTTTTGTAAATTAAGGACCTATATTTGATCAAACTCTAAAAGGAAGGTGATGGGGTTAAATACTAATTTTATCATTGGCATACAAAGGTAATTCAACACTTTTACCTCCAGTAAAATACCAATTTTTACCTCCAGTAAAATATCATTTTTACCTATGTGACCTAAGCATACACATCATGTACATTCTAGAATACATGTGACCTAAGCATACACATCATGTACATTCTAAAATACATGTGACCTAAGCATACACATCATGTACATTCTAGAATACATGTGACCTAAGCATACACATCATGTACATTCTAGAATACATGTGACCTAAGCATACACATCATGTACATTCTAGAATACATGTGACCTAAGAATACATGTGACCTAAGCATACACGTCATCTACATTCTAGAATACATGTGACCTAAGCATACACATCATATACATTACCAAGTTTACCTTTTTGCCCTTCTACATTTACCTATAAATACCCCCCTCATTCATTCATTCAAAACACACCAAAAACATCTCTTCCTTCTCTCCCAATATCTATCCATCTCTCCTAAGAGATATAAAGCCATTGTCAATATAAATACAAGCCAATTTTCGAGGGTCTTATACTCTCTCTTTTCATACCCCAAAAAAAATACCAATCCTTATACGGTCTCTCTTCTACACAGTTTATTATTTATTCTGTTGAAATATTTGTAATCCTAATTATATACTTATAAATAGAATTAAGGAAATTATAGAAAGAGAGAGAGATTGGTAGCTTGTATTATCATCCAAATTGATTGCCTTTGAGCTAATACAAAGCAAGCACACACAAAAGAAGGACGTACTGCCGGACTAGCATAAGCGCTACCGGGAGAACCTACCTTAACAAAAAATGTCTCGTATTCATCTTTATTTTTAATCAGTTTCTGCCGATACTGTTCACAGTTACTATTCACATATACGGTGGTACTGTTCACAGTCACTGTTCACAATTACTGTTCACATATACAGTGCTACTGTTCACAATCAATGTTCACATATACGGTGATATTGTTCACAATCACTGTTCGCAGTTACAATCCATTATTAAACCTATAATTCACCATTATTCATTGATTGGTCGGTCGGTCGTCAATTATCTGTTCTAGATTTTGACACCATCAGAAGGCAATGTTAACATTGTAGTAACTTTTTGAATTGTAATATATTATGGTATTGTGCAAAATTAAATTTGCACTGCATATTTTAATTTTAACAAATTACTATGTTTAAGTATTAAATTAACAGTACTTCAAAGTTTTTTTAACGAGTTATAAATTTAAACCCATTTATTAATAAAAACACACACGATAATTTTTTTAGATTTTACAAAGTTAAGTTAACACTCCTTGTTTTCTAATACATTTTCTAATGCATTACTATGTATTGAGGTTTATTTGACATTACTTTAGAGTTACATGAGTGACACATAAAAATATACATATAAAAAAATATAAACATATTATGCAAAACAAATTTGCATTAATTTTTTTGGATTGCAAAGTTTAGTTTGCACTAAACACAATTTTGGTCAAAGCCCTCATTTTAAAACACAAATAATAAACAAGCCCTTATTTTAGAAAAATATTAAAAAAAAATAAGCCATTATTTACTGCATTTTTTCGAAAAATACTATCGCACAAGATCTTTTGCCCTATTTCTTGTACAATAAAATGTTAAATCAAAATAATGAATATTGCTTACTCTCTTTTTTTTATTTAATTCTTTTGAGGTTTGGTTCAAATAAAAGTTAAATAAAATAAAAGAAAATTAAGAGTTTTGCTTTCCATTGTGCTAGAAAAAAGTTTAATTATCGCGTTATGAATCCGTGAATTGGCTTTATGTGAGTATGTGTTTTTAAATTGTCTTATGAGGGTAAAAAATGTAGAATGAAAGTGCATGTAATTAGTGGCATTTGAATCATGTTAGGAAATTTAAAGAAAGTTGTAAAATGCAGTATGCGTACAACTTTTAATAATTTGATTAGATAGGAAGTATGCGTACAACTTCCTAAATAACACTTTCAAAATATATCTTGTATAGTATTAAATAATTAATTATTTGGTTAAATAATAAGTATCTTGTGTTTGGTAAATAAATTTTGAGATAATCATATTTTATAAGGGTAAGGGATACGGATATCTTGAATTGAAATTACAAAATCATGGAATGAATCTTTAATTTAAGATTCCTTAAAATTAAATGGAAAAAAATGACATCTCATCAAGTAACAATAAGTTATTCACTTAACTTTACATAGGTAACAATAAGTTACCCACTTAACTTTATATTTAATACTTTATATTTCTTTAATGTGCATTAATTATGTTAGTCAATTACTTATTTGATTTCTGTGAGAACTAGTGTTCTCGACGCCTAAGTCCTCGTGGGCAGCGATTCCGTGTTACTTTGAAAATTGATTTTGAAAAGAATAAAAGTCGCCAGTTTGTTTTATTAAACAAACAAAAAAGGTTTGTGTAAAAGAGACGTATTTATGGACTAAATATCCTCTTATACACAATGTATGCAAAACCATTTGATTCGAAGGTTCGGGGATTAAGTTACGAATTGAGAAGGTGTTAGGAACTCAATTCGCCCTTTCAGTCTCTTAAGTAGGATATGCGCGTGTTCTAATTCAGTTCTTGCATTTTATTGCTATTACTTTACAGCTTTTCGTGCTTGCCTTAGAAACCGGAATTTTGGGGATAGGATGAAACGATGTGTTTCCTAATTCGCCAATGATTTTGAAAATAAGTATATATGTGTGATTTGGAAAAGAGAGTTTGATAATATTATAAAGTATTAGGCTTTTCGAAAACTGATTCGATGTAGAATCTTATATTCGATATGATATGAGGTCACTTGATCGATCGTGTACCATAATCTATTGATTAAACCGGTATAGATGGCACTAGTGCTCTCATGATCGAGTATTTATCATATATACACCGCAATCTATGAGTTAGATTGGATATATAGCGATTATCGATTCCTTCAAAAAATAATGCCGCTAATCCGGGCTTTTGAAAAAGTAAGAAAGTAATAATACTATTTTGGAATTAGATTAGGGTTTGTTATACGCCTTTGGTTTTGAAAAAGGGTTTTGAAAAGCTATCAAGTGATAAAAATTATGCAGACAAGAATATGAATTATAAAACTGACGAATAAATAAAATAAGAGAGGGAAAATTATACCTGAGCTCTTTTGGAGGGAGAGAATAAGGATCTCTTGGTGTGTACCACGAAATCCCCTTGATTGTTGATGGAAAATATGAATGGAGGGGTGGTCTATTTATAGTTGAAAAAATGCTTGAAGAGCAAGAAAAGAGATTGCAATTAGGAATCTTGGAGCTTATCTCAAAGTCTTCCCACCGTTGGATTATGCTGATTTTTGGATATGTGTTGTAAATAGACGTCTTATAAATCGTGTCAAAATTTCAGGTCAATCGGAGTTCGGGAAAGACTCCTTTTTTTATTGGTACGTAGAGTTTGTTTTCTCATAGGAAAGGTACTTATTATAGACAATGTCACTTGTTTGTATGACAAATAAAGTTCTAACCGTTGGATCATGTTGATTTTTGGATATGTGTTGGTAATAGGAGTTTTCTAGATTGTGTCAAAATTTTAAGATGATCAGAGTTATGGAAGGACTCTTTCTCCTCGGATTGGTACAAAGAGTTTGTTCCCATGTAGGAAATGTACTTCTTGTAGACAAGGTCACTTTTTTGTACGACAAGTAAAGTTCTAACCGTTGGATGATGCTGATTTTTGGATATATATTTCCAATATAAGTCTTCTAGACCCTGTAAAAAATTGAAGACAATCGTAGTTCGAGAAGGATTCGGTCTTCTCATATTTCTACAAAGAGTTTTTCCTGCGCAGGAAACGTACTTACGTACAACCACTTCAATTGTTGTACGACAAGTGAACTTCTAGCCTTTGAATTTTCCTAAATTTTGGATATGTTTTTATATCTTGTATCCAAATTTGAGATAGATCATAATTCGGTAAGGCCTTCATTTACTTTAATTGCTGCGAAAGACATTTCGACTAGAATTACACGATAGAAGAATTAATTCTTGGTGATCCCATGTCCGATAAAGGTGAATTTTGGATATGTTCTTCCCCACAACAAGAACTATCTACTGACCAATATTTAGATCATTTTACCTTCAGGAAGGCCTCCATTTGATCACCCGAAATAAACTCCCGATTTTTAAAATTTTTGAAGATCCGACCGTCGGATCGAGCTGATTTTCGAGTATACTACTCCTTATGGTAATTTCTAACAACCCCCAAAGTTTGAGGATGATTAGAAATGAAAAAATATCTTTTCACAAGTTTTCAGGAGTTTTGACAGTTTCTGATTTCGGCAGTTTCGGTAATTCTCGTAACTTCTCATTCGGGGGTTCTTTCGGCTTCCTTCTTTGACCTGTATCACACGTACATAGTATGTGTGCATCTAGAAATACTTGTGCATGCATGCATGTTCATTTTTCTAGAGTTCAGGATTCTTACGGGGGTCACAAAATGAGGTGTTCATAATCTTAACTTTTGATTTTTCATCAAAGAAGTAATATTACAATAACCATCTATAAGTAAAAAGAGAAGGTAACTATTAAAATCACACATATGTATATATATATATATATATTTCTCAAATGATTAGTTCAAGAACATGGATGGAAAAAGTGACCTCCTGGGCTTAAAAATACACCCGAGTTCGAGTATATCATCTTTGTTTATAAATTATAAAAGAAATAAGAGATTTAAATTTTCTTTTATAAAAAAAAAATAAGATGAATTACTTAAAAAAACCTTCCTTTTATAAAAGAAAATAAATTGTGTAAAAAACAAATATTGTGATACAGTATCTATCTAAGGCTCAAATTTATGAACCGGATTCTAATGTAGCGGTGTTTTTGGTTTCAATCGAGTTAAAAAGTAAGATACCTCAAACTTAAACAAAATGTAAAAGTTACGTCTCGATTTTGACGTATATTTTTTTTTTATTTTCTAAATGAATTTAACATAACAATAGAATATTAATGGTAATATAAGATTGGTTCAGATTTAAATTAAAATAATAATTTTCTAAAAATAAGAAACAAACATATATAAAACACGTTCTCTATTTTATTTGTACATTTATAAGAATAAAACATATTAAATACAATGATGCATTATTTAAACATCATGTATATTGTTGGTCGAAAAACAACCCTAGAGGATGAATTAAAATGTTTTTAAAATATTTAAGCACAACAACTTAGCTAAGCAACAATATTAAGAAAATAATAAACTTCAAGTAATCAATCCCAAGATAAGCAAATAAGCAATCTCAAAATACAAGTAATAATATAGCAATAAAAAGAGAGCTTGAGTTTAGAAAGATTAAACCAATTTGAAGCTCGAGACTTTTTGTCCTCACGGTTCGGTTTCCTAAATCATATGTCCGCACTCGGTTAGTTCTTCGAGAATTTCACTATTCAATCTTCTTCGGGTGAAGATCAAACCTCAATACAAATGTTGTTATGCACGCAACACTCACAATGTAGTTATGCACACTACACTTCTCACAAGATATGCTCTCTTACTATACAAAGAGACAAACTCTCTTTTGAAATAAAGAATGAATTATTTGTGATGATACACACCAATACAATAACTCTCAAGTGTATTTGAAGATTACAAATAAAGGTCACACTAGAGTTATCAAGATTGATCAAAAATATATAGCTCAAAAGATGAAAGATTGATCAAAATGTGTTCTTGAATCTTTGTATATTTGAATATATGAGTAATAGAGTATTAGAATGATTCAATGTGCATTAAAACATGTCTATGACATCATATATATAGCTTGCAAAACCATATGGACGTTGGGGATGATTAAGAAAGGTTTTGGATCAAAGGTATACATTTTCAAACTTTCTAATAGCTAGTTTTGACAAAAAATTTAAATTTGTTTTGTTAATTTCTCCCAATTTGACCGTTGGATCATGATCAAATTTTAGTTAAAAGTGCTAGGAGATGTTGTTTAACTACTGTAAAAATTTCAAAATGATCGGAGTTCGGGAAGGCCTCCATTTTACCATTAGATCAAAACTGTGCGAAAATTGAGCGAATTTTAAATGTGAAATAAAAATATTTTTGCAATTTAACAATTTAGTTCCAAATAAAATTCTAATAATTTTTGAACATCAAAGATATGTTTCTAAGATACTTATTTTTATTAGAGCTTAAAATATGATCATTTAAAATTAATATGAATTTATTTTGAAACTCAATCTTTATAAAATGATGTTTTTCAAATAAATTCAATTTCAAGCTTGTTTGAATCAATCTTTAAAATATGTATGAATACATTTGAGCTATAGGAATTTGATCAATAAAGTAACTTTACATAAATCTTAAACACTGACTTAATTACTGAATTAACGAGTTTTCAAATACTTTGATTTGTTTATTCGGATTGATCTTCATTTGAAACTTTTTCCTTGAAACTTTTCATATAGTCTTTTGATCATTTGTGCTTCATGATTTGCATTGAGAGATTTGATCTTTCTTGTCTTGTCCAATGATCAAATAGTGAAAGATTGATCCTTATCATGTTTTTCTTAAATTTTTCAAGTAAATGAACTGTATACTTATATTAAGAAATATGTTAAATTACACATGATTGATTTATTGTTATTATTAAAATAAGATTAAGATCTTAGGTCAACATATATGATTAAAAAATATAAAACTTAGCATGATGTAGTTAATTCAATAATAAGAACAAACATTAATAATTTTTGTTAAGAGGATTACATAAAACAATTAATAAGGTACATATTTTTATAAAAGTCTATTTTTTTTAATTATAATATATTTAAAGTGTGCCTCGAATATATATATTAACGTATTTTATTTTCCTATATATAATTCAATTTGGTTCCGTGTAAGGTTATGAAATAGTTAGCTTCGAACCCTAATTAAACTATTTGATTTTGATTTAATGTTATTATTTTTTATTCAGTTATTTTTCAATTTGAAATTCAATTTGTTCGATTGATTTTCAGATTAGGGTTAACATCCTACCCTAATGTTTCTCAGAGAGAAAAAAAAAAAAAAAAAAACGGGCCCGTCTCTACTCAAAATTAAAAGGCAGACCCAAGGCTCTTTTACCAGTCGCCGACTCCGGAGAAAGAATTTCAGGGGAGAGAGAGGGAGAGAGAGAAGATGAAACAAGTGCAGTTGGAGTACTTCGCCGACGACCAGGAAGCGTCGACGGCGATGGACGTTGACGACGATGTGGATGTCCTTGATTTCTTCGGAGACGGCCCTATCGCCGGCGACCACCACCACGTCAGGCTCGCCGACGCCGACTTCTTCAACTCCTTCACCGACGACTTCGATGACTCCGACATCAACTGAAAACCCTAGGTTTCCTCCGCCGCCGGTAACTTCTATTCGTAGGGTTTGTAATTACAGACTTGCGCCCCTTCTTGTTCGTTCTCGTTTTTTATTATCAGACGATTGTGGATTTTTATATAATTTCATGAATGAATGAGACCGTTGATTAGTTATGGAATTGTGTTGGATGCGTGGAAATTTTTGGATCCTTTGGAATGCGTTAATCGACTGGTTTATCTTGTGGACGAGTTTCGTGGAAATTAGAATTTCTATTTCTAGGGTTTATAATTACAGACTTTGCCATTATTCGTTCTTGTTTTTTTATTGCAATGACATGAATGGGATTACCAATTAGGTTATTGAATTGTGCTGGATGTGTGGGAATTTTTGATCCTTTGTATTGCGTTTATCGATGGTTTATGTTGGGAATAAGTTTTATGGTCAATTTTTGTTAAATTCACGATTGTTTATTTTAGTGTGAATTGTGAATCCATGTTTGTTTTTGCAATGTGATGAATTAGGTACTTTAGGTGTTTCCTGTCCTAGTTTTAAATAGCTGGGATACAGTCCTACATGAACGTATTTATCTGACATAAAACAGTCACTTTCTAATATGGTGATTACTCTTTGTTTGGAATGGATTTAGGTAACAGTGGCGATACGTGCGGTACTAGATAGGCCAAAAACCGATATGTATCAGTACGGGCTGCTGTTTAGTATTTGTATGTTTTTGGAAGATTAGCAAGTTTTGCTTACAAAATAGTAATCTCTGTCTCAAGTTTATTCTACTTTCCCTTTTGGGGCATCTGAAATTAAGAATCTAGTTTTTTAAATCATGTTTCAAGTCACGTGATAGTGGAAAAAATTCTAGGTTTAGCCATTGACTCATTAAAGTCTGTTTAACAGGGGAGTCTTAACTTGCACGGAGGAAGTTGTATTATAAGAGAACCTCTTTGATTGAGGGTTGATTTATGCTAGAATTTCTGGGGTTTCCTTCTTTAGGGAAATTTATATTGAATGCATTGTTTGTGGCTAATAAAGGATAACTCTATTTCGTTTGCTCTGCCTTCGTTGCTTATTTTATAGGCAGAATGCTACTGCCTTGTGTATCCTTCTTTAGGGAAATTTATATTGAATGCATTGTTTGTGGCTAATAAAGGATAACTCTATTTCGTTTGCTCTGCCTTCGTTGCTTATTTTATAGGCAGAATGCAACTGCCTTGTGTAGGAGAAAATATTCAATAGTGATTACAATGACATGTTATACATAGTTACATATTTCAGAGTACTGTATTTTTCTCTCCTCAATCACATGGCTTTTGTCCATGTTACTGACTTCATGTATTTTCACTAGAATAGTGATAACATATCATAGTTATAACCATTGCATTAAGTATTGGTATAAGCAAGTGATATAAGAGTGATGCTTGCAGTGAATGCATTGTGGGGCACAATATTGACCACTCCAGAACCCAACTGATGAACACATGCTGCATGTTTGTGTTAATTATTTACTTTAGGTTCTAATGTCCACCCTAGGACCTCTCTTCTTTGTCTCATGTTTGAATAAATATTCGTTGTAATGGTTGTAGCTACATCTCTCTCTCTCACATATTATTTGATGAGAGAGAATCGGTAACATGATGAGAGTGAGAGACAAATGTTGTAGCTATATAACCGCTACAATAAACATTTTTTGTGTCATGTTTAGAGAATAATTTATCTGATGTCTCATTTTTAGTTTTTGTTTTGCTCTTATTGGAGGATGCTGTTTTTCTCTAGTGTGGTACTACCACATTTCTCTCCCTATTGGCCTCTTAGCTCAGTATTAACTCTAGTTGTGTACATTGTGGTGAACGGTGATCTGTAATGGCACTATTGGAGTGCATTAATGAGCACAGGCTGGAATGATTATGGCCGTTTTCATTCTCGATTCATCCAAATGGAATGGATAGTCATTCCACATCCATTCAGTTCTCTTGTTTTGGTGAAATGTCATCCTTTTAAGTTTTAACCTTTATTAAGACATTTCCATTTAGGAATTAATGGAAATTGTAAGTAATATATATATTTTTTTCTGATTACTTTGGTCTGCATATTTGGGTGAATCCTAAAGTAATAGTGTAATGATCATTTGCTTCCATTTTATGACTAGTATTTTTACGTGATTGGGTTGAAGGCTTCATTCTTAGTTGTACGATTATTGTGTAGCAGAAGGGGATTGTCCATTTTTCTTGCCACTATCTAGTAGTACTTTTAGGTGAAAGTTGACTTACTGACGTGCTATATTCATGGTTGAAATCTTTTTGGACCCACAAACAGAACCAAGGAGTTTCTGTTCTTGGCTCCATAACACTTAAAAGTCAATGAAATATTAAGAAGAGGACATGGTCAGATAAAGATTAAGACCTTATCTTTGGCCCGCAAACAGAACCAAGTGGACGAGTTTCTGTTCTTGGCTCTATAACACTTGAAGTCAATGAAATATTAAGAAGAGGACATGGTCGCATGAAGATTCAGACCTTATCTTAGGCATTGGATTTGGGACCTCAATATATGCAAACGATTTTCCAAGATATCTAGCCTCTTTATAAATTAAGTCAAGAGTGCTACAGCTGTGATAGGATAGGACCTCCCTAGTTATTCAATCTAGGAGCTATATAGTTCAGTGACCATATGAGGAAAACACTATTAGGTAGTGGCATCTTCCATTCTAATTTGGAGCCTGACTCCTACTTGGTCCACTCTAGTTTGGACTATTCCAAAGGGTGTTAGAAGTGCAGCACAGCTGGTAATGTGATGGGTCGAACTTGAATAGTTGAAGCTAGATGCGTAACTTATGAAACATGATTCGTTTAGTTCCTATATGTATAGAATCCTTGAATATTTCCATCACCGGTACCTTCTATTCGTAGGACAGACTTGTGCCCCTTCTTGTTCATTCTCGTTTTTATTATCAGACGATTGTGCATTTTTATATAATTACATGAATGAATGAGACGGTTTATTAGTCATGGAATATGTGGAAATTTTTGGATCCTTTGGAATGCGTTAATCGGCTGGTTTATCTTGTGGACAAGTTTTGTGGTAATTAGAATTTCTATTTCTAGGGTTTATAATTACAGACTTTGCCTCTATTCGTTCTTGTTTTTTATTACAATGACATGAATGGGATTACCAATTAGGTTATTGAATTGTGTTGGATGTGTGGGAATTTTTGATCCTTTGTATTGCGTTTATCGACTGGTTTATGTTGGGGATAAGTTTTATGGTTAATTAGAATTTCTGTTAAATTCATGATTGTTTATTTTAGTGTGATTTGTGAATCTATGTTTGTTTTGCAATGCGATGAATTAGGTACTTTAGGTGCTTCCTATCCTAGTTTTAAATAGCTGTATCGGGATAGAGTCCTACACAAACATATTTATCTAACATAAAACAGTCACTTTCTAATCTGGTGATTACTCATTGTTTGGAATGGATTTTGATTAAGATGAATTTCATATGGACCCTACATTCTACCCAATACATGGGAGCCATACCAGATGTGTCAGTTTTTTTTTTTTTTGGCAGATCTATATGACTAGAATTATTGCAGGATACGTAAGCGTAAAGGTAACAGTGCAAATTATTGGATAGGTGTCACACTCTGATTGGTTTCTACACTGATACATAATTTTTATTGATGATACATGTGGTACTAGAGAGGCCGAAGACCGATGTGCATCAGTACGGGCTGTTGTTATAGTATTTGTATGTTTTTGGAAGATTAACAAGTTTTGCTTACAAAATGGTAATCTCTATCTCAAGTTTATTCTACTTTCCCTTTTGGGGCATTTGAAGGCATCTGAAATTAAGGTTCTAGTTTTTTAGATCATGTTTTAAGTCACGTGATCGTGGTAAAGGTTCTAGGTTTAGCCATTGATTCATTTAAGTCCGTTTAACATGGGAGTCTTAACTTGAATGGAGGGAGTTGTATTATAAGGGAACCCCTTTGCTTGAGGGATGATTTATGCTGGGATTTCTGGGGTTTCCTTCTTTAGGGCAATTTATATTGAATGTATTGTTTGTGGCTAATAAAGTATAACTCTATTTCATTTGCTCTGGCTTCATTGCTTATTTTATAGGCAGAATCAGTGGCGGAGCCAGAAATTAATATTACCCCGGGCTGGTCGGAAGTTAGAATTTATATACGTTTAGAAATTTATATCAAAGGTGTTCATAAGTTATCGTGTTACTTGAATATAATTACTTCTACTTAAGTGTTTACTACCTAGGTTTTATTATGCATGTCACTATTATTTCTTTTATTTTAACAGAAACATGTGCCACTCTGTAAATGATAACCTTAAACATTTCTTTGTTTATATTGAGTATTCTTAAAAGGGAACTGTTAATTGCTTTCCACTTTAATTTCTTGGAACTCTCAAATAATGCTAAAACTCGTAGCACTTTCAATGTATCTACAATATTATACTTGATAAATCCTAATATTATCTTAGTTTTCAGATATTTTATAGACATGTGAATATGTGATAGTGTTTAGTAGTAGTAAAGATATGTTATATTTGTAACTAGAATCATGGATTTAATTTAGTTCTTTGTTCAAGTTGCATTTATTTTTCTAAAACAACATAATTTTAGATACTAAGATAAATTTAAATGTGCACTAAAAAATAATCGACATTCCTCGTGCATAATATAAATTAATCAATAAATAAAGTGCACTTTCTCACATATTGAATGCATAAAATTCAAGTTTCTAAAGGGCACTCCTAAACTAGAATGCTTGGCAAAGGAGGCTATAGTTTGGGCCGGGCTAAGAGCCATACTATGAATTATTTATGTGAGCTAGGCTAAGAAGCAATAGTATAATATATTTTTTCTCAGAATTCAGACCCGAGCTATAGCCTGGTCAAGCCCCTCTTGGGCTCTGCCAGTGGGCAGAATGCTACTGCCTTGGATAGGAGAAAATATTCAATATTGATTACAACAATGACATGTTATACATAGCTACATATTTCAGAGGACTCTATTTTTCTCTCCTCAATCACATGGCTTTTGTCCATGTTACTGACTTCATGTATTTTCACTAGAATAGTGATAACATATCATAGTTGTAACCGTTGCATTAACTATTGGTATAAGCAAGTGATAAGAGTGATGCTTGCAGTGAAAGCATTGCGGCGGCACAATATTGACAATTCCACAACCCAACTGATGAACACATGCTGCATGTTTGTGTTAATTATGTCCACCCTAGGACTTCTCTTCTTTGTCTCATGTCTGAATAAATATTCGTTTTAATGGTTGTAGCTACCTCTCTCTCTCTCTCTCTCTCTCTCACACACACACATATTATGTGATGAGAAACGGTAACATGATGGGAGTGATAGACAAATGTTCTAGCTATATGACTGCTACAACAAACATTATCTGCGTCATGTTTAGAGAATAATTTATCTGATGCCTCATTCTTAGTTTTTGTTGCGCTCTTATTGGAGGTTGCTGTTTTTATCTAGTGTGGTATTACTACATTTCTCTCCCTATTGGCCTCTTAGCTCAGGATTAACTCTAGTTGGGTACATTGTGGTGGACGGTGATCTAGAATGGCGCTATTGGAGTGCATTAATGAGTGCAAGCTGGAATGATTATGGCCGTTTTCATTCCATTTTTCAATCTTGAATCATCCAAATGGAATGGATAGTCATTTCACATCCATTCAGTTCTCTTGTTTTGGTGAAATGCCAACCTTTTAACCTTTATTAAGACATTTCCATTTAGGAATTAATGGAAATTGCAAGTCATGTATATATATATATTCTGATTACTTTGGTCTATATATTTGGGTGCATCCAAAAGTGATAACGTAACGATCATTTCCTTCCATTTTATGACTAGTATTTTTACGTGATTGAGTTCATTCTTAGTTGACTGATTATTGTGTAGCTGGAGGGGATTGTCTATTTTTCTTGCCACTATCTAGTAGTACTTTTAGGTGAAAGTTGACTTACTGGCGTGCTATATTCTTGGTTGAAAACTTTTTGGACCCACAAATAGAACCAAGTGGAGGAGTTTCTGTTCTTGGCTCAATAACATTTAAAGTCAATGCAATATTAAGAAGAGAACATGGTCGGATAAAGATCTTTGGCCCACAAACGGAACCAAGTGGAGGAGTTGCTGTTCTTGGCTCTATAACATTCTTAAAAGTCAATGAAATATTAAGAAAAGGACATGGTCGGATAAAGATTCAGACCTTATCTTAGGCATTGGATTTGGGACCTCAATATATGCAAACAATTTTCCAAGATATCCAGCCTCTTTAAGCCAAGAGCGCTACAGCTGTGATAGGATAGGACCTCCCTAGTTATTCAATCTAGGAGTCTATATAGTTCAGTGACCATATGAGGAAAACACTATTAGGTAATGGTATCTTCCATTCTAATTAGGAGCCTGACTCCTACTTGGTTCACTCTAGTTTGGAATATTCCAAAGGGTGTTAGAAGTGCAGCACGGCTGGTTATGTGACGGGTCGAACTTGAATATTTGAAGCTACATACAAAACTTATGAAACATAATTTGTTTAGTTCCTATACGTATAGAATCCTTGATATATCTGATATTTGTGTGTGTGTGTTTGTTTGTTGTTACATATAAACATGGCTCTTTTCATTGGTCAATAAGGGGTCCCTAGAGTTGGCGCTTTGAATGCAAATGCACCTCGGTTGGGATGGGCGTACCCAATTCGCAATATGTAGGGGGTCCATGAATTAGGCAACACTGGGTCCTGCTAATGGGTGGGCTAGTGTTTTGATGGTCGGTTCCATATCTCTCATGGATCTTTATGCCCTTATGTTCTACTGGCTCGGTTCCTATACAAACTATACTTCAGTCGGTCATGTTGACAGTTTTGGTGGCCTAGTGTTTTAGCACATTTCTCTGATCCGGTGTACTGGGTCTTCAACTTTCAGTTAATTGAATCATCAAATCTTCAGTTGATTACGCTGGAGTTGACCTTACCCAATTGAGGAGCAAGAATTGTTTGCTTCTCTTTTAAAAGTCATTTTCCTTCGCCTTGTACAACTGTTGTTAATTCACATGGTTTTAGATCAGAAGCTCAGTTGTGATTTTTGAATGAATGTTTGTTGAATGTAATTCGGAGAAATCTGATGGGCTTGTTTGATTATTAGTGGACTTGGTCCAAGTATGACCATTAGACCTGGGCAAGGTAGGTGTTTTGAGTTGGATCGTGCCCGCTTTATCCGTCTTTGGATTTTGTTGTGATTACTTGTTATTGTGAATGGGTTTGTTTCTCCCATTTGTACTAACGTGTCAAACTCGTCACTACCATTATGAGCCAAAATCGTTTAGTCTATAACCATTTGAATGATGGTCAATTTTTTGTTGTTACCATGTCATTTATTTTGGATTTCATTAGTGGGACTTTATTCTAGGTGTTGAAAGGAATATTCAGGGCCATTTAAAAGTTTAAATTTCACTTAAATTTTCGTACAGATCAGTTCATTCATTAGATCTATTTCCTCTTGTTTTCCCTTATTTTCCTTTTTTATTTGTTCTTCACTTGTTTATTTGCTTTGCACCTCCGCCTTTTAGCTCTCCTTCCACCGGTTCTCACTGTCGTTCATCGCATATCATAGGCGAGTCTATTTCCTGATTAATAGATTAATTGCATAATATTAGGTGACTTAGTTTAAACCTTTAATTTTGATTAGCCCTAAATGTGCTTTCAATTTTGCCCCCGCCCCGTTAATTGAATTCTTTTCTGCACCACTAATTGTATCTGAAATTAAAGTCAAAGCCCCGCCACTGAAATCTGAAATTAAAATAAAAAACAAAAGCCCCGTCACTGATTGTATCTGAAATTAAAGTCAAAAACAAAAGCCCCGCCACTGATTGTATCTGAAATTAAAGTCCAAAATAAAAACCCCTTAAATGACCTCTCCATTTCCAAATTATAAAAATAAATGTGGTATCCGTTTAGACCTTGTTTAGTTTACAGAAGGGAAATCAATTCCCGTGTAGGTGGGAAACTAAATTTCCTGGTAAGAGTCATTTCTTGTGTTTGGTAAATATGAAAAGTATTTAAGTAAGGGTATTGTTGTCAAAACAATTTATAATAAATGCTTAGAAATCAAATGGGAAAATTAATTCCATGGATTTTGAGAGAAATAGTTTTGCATCCTACTTTATCTTTTATCGGAAAAGTGTTTTCGAAATTTATACTTACAAAACAAAAGAAATAAAATACTTTCTTTTTCAGAATTCTCAACTCTGAAAACGATGCCTTAGTGTTAGACCCATATATTTGAACTAGCGGGACTTGGTAATCCTAAGAAAGAAATTAAGGCATAAAAGAAACTTTAATTCTACCTTAATCACTACGTTAGAAAGAAGAGGGGTTAATTCTTTTTCTTTATTTAAGGGCAAGTTCATTACTAATTTTTTTGAACAACAAATATAAAGGGAAAAACTATCACCAATATTGATTTTTTTTGGAACATAGTATTATATATTATATAGAGCATCTCCAAAACTAATATAAATTGGATCTACCAAAAAATATCATGTAACTATGTTTAAAGTTATAGTTCTTATGTAGCACTAAAAATCTTGTTGAGAATTAAGTTCTAACAAAATTATCTTCAGTGGTGGTGTTAATAAAATTGCAATTGACATTATTCATCAACTTTTTTGATGAAAAATTATAAAGAATATGGATCTTGTTTGATAAATATTGACGTATATTTTTTAATAATATAAATTTTAATGAAAATAGAATTATAAATTAAAAGTTAAAATATTTTAAAGTTAAAAAAATAAAATATTAAAATAAAAATGCTGACATGGCATATAGACATTGTCCAGAAGATCATCTAGATATAGATGGTCACCCTCACAATATATTCCTCCTCTTTTTGCTACATTATCTTTAATTCTTTATGGTTATTCTCCACATTTGCGTTGGAGATGGATTTCTTAATTCATTTTCTATATATCTTATATGGCACTCTATTTTTTTTCAATTTATGATTGCATTGGAGATACTCTTACGATCAAGATGAACGTTCTTAGGTAATTGACATTTGTTTGGTGTCTCTTAAAAGGAAGAAATTGGTGTCCCTTTCAAAGAAAATGACATATTTGGCAATGCAACATATCTACTACTTCAAACCAGACTAAATTTTAGGCAAATTGAAAGACCATATCAAATCGAATCAAACTCTCGAAATAATATATGGCGTAAGCCACAAGTTGGGCAAACTATTTTATGCCAAGTATGCATCCGCGAATTTCAAATTTTGAATTTATGGGGACTAAAACATAATTAATTTTTGTTTTTTTGGACAAAAAAGTAATTAATATAAAAATAAGATGAAAATAAATTAACTAGGATAACCTGCATTTGTCATGTGTTGCTTTCTATGTGATAAATCATTAAATTGCATTATTTACAAGGTTAGAGTTTGTATTTATATACTTTTCTTTCTCCTTTCTAAGAAAACAACTCATAAAAGTCAAAATGTTATAAAAATTACCTGAAGAAAAAAAAAGTTAAAAAAAACATAATAAGGTGTAACATATTTATACATAATAAATAATACTATTATTATTATTATCATTATTATTAAAGATTGCAAAAATCTAACGGGTGTTGCTTTAGTACTTGAAGATTAGGGGGTTGTCAGAAATCCGAAAACTAAACGAACGAACTTGTGATACCCTGTGTCCCGGTTAATAGTATTTTTATGCTATTTTTATAATTTTTAGGCTAACAGGCGCCTGTTCCCAGTGAACAGGCGACTGTTGATGGTGGTTTTTGGGCTTGCAGTTTGACAGGAGCCTGTTTAGGCTAAACAGGTAATTGTTGGACCCAACAGGCGTCTGTTGTTAAGTCGGTTGGTGAGTCTCTAAAGGGTTCCAGAGTCTTCCGTCTCCCTATATATAACCCACACACCCCTGGCTGAGAGGAAGGGTTCCTCTCCATCTTCTATTTAAATTTACACCACTATTAGCTTTCGAAACCTATATCGCCTTAAAGGAAGATTGTTTTACAAGTCGAGAGGGATGTGATGGCCTAGGATTTGCAGAGACTCGATGATTGGGGTTTTGGATTATCATTATGGCACGATATTTATGGTTAAGGTATGGGAAGTATTTCGTATGCATTCCTGTAAAGCTCTAGAGCATTATTTGCTATCCTTATTCTTGTATTCATCTTGTTATTGTGTATTGATGGCTTCGTAGTATTATTGTTGGCTCCATAGTATCGTTATTGGCCTTGTTACTTTGTGTGTGGCTAAAATACCATGAGGATTGAATGGTACATGGCCTAAGTATGCCTACCAGGTTTGCCAACAATCCAACAGGCCCATTTGCAATATCCGCTGAGAGGGCATAGGTGAGGTGAAGCAGGATTGGTATGGTGGTATTTGGCATGTGACTATGAGAAAACCGGATATGAGGCCTTGTGTTATATTCGGTATGAAAATGCTCGTTGTTGTGTTATTGATGTAATTCCTTGGTTTTCATTTATTCTCTATATACGATATACTTTCCCATACATATTTTTACTCTACAAGTATTAGTAGTAAGAGCACGGGATGGGATGGTGAGAACTCGTGGGAGAACTCTAGAGATAATTGTAGTTCGGATAAAGAGATTTATTTCGATATATTTTGAAAATCATTATAATATTTAGATATATGTATATCATTATACATTTTTCATCGCCCCTATGGGTATGGCATCACAGAACCGAACCGATCCATTGCAATTCGAAATTTTTCGAACCGAAAATAAAACCGAAATTGATTGATTCAGGTCGGTTCAAGTTCGGGGTTCGAGTTATCCGAAGTGGACTGAATTCCCCAAATCTCTTTTTAAAAAAAAATCTAACTAAAGGACTTTGCCATTTCACTATTTATTCGGAGGTCACTCCCTAATTCAAGTATGACATTTTCTTCCTATTTGCCCTTCTCAATCTCTTATTTCACTTTTCGAGGAATAATTAGTTTAAGTTACTTATTCTTCTTTTCAAATTAAGTTTCAGTTTAATTTTTGTATTTTGTTTAGTTATATATGGCTTGATACTCATTATTTCATTAATGGCTAATTACATTAAATTTATTTAGTACGATAAAATTTAATATATTGATTATTTCTCAAAGTGAAATCATAATTTATGACATTCGAAAAAAAGAAAAGAAAGAAAATAATGAATTTTAATTTAAAACAAAGCGAATTTAATAATACCAAGAGATATATACATGGAAAACAATTCTATGTGGTAAATTATGAAGTCTTCCCCAGCAAAGAATAGCATCATGAAACAGAAAAATTTATTCAATGTTGGGATTATTCATGATTATACTATCAAATAGTAATAGATATTGTAAAATAATAATTTTTGCCTTAAGTATTGAAGTAAATAAATACAAATGTAATAATATTTAGTCTGTGTTTTTTTATTAGTGCTGCTTTTTTTATTTTTAGTGCAGTTTTTAACTAAAGTTTTAGCAATATAAACAAAATCGAATGAAATCGAACTGAATAATTTGGTGAGGGTTGGGTTTGCGTTCTATAAGTATGGAAACTGAAACCAAACCAAACCGAAACCGAAACCGAATTATAAAATTTGGGGAGGGTTTGGGGTATGTTAATCTCTATCCCGATCGAAACTAAAAATACCCCTAGTGAAGATCATTGTTCTTCGAACGTAAAGTCCACAAATCCGTGAGCAATGCTAAAAAAGAGGAGAAATTTGTCTTTATGGTGTCAACTCTAA
The DNA here is from genome assembly GCA_021464415.1 of Lonicera japonica. Lineage (NCBI taxonomy): Eukaryota > Viridiplantae > Streptophyta > Magnoliopsida > Dipsacales > Caprifoliaceae > Lonicera > Lonicera japonica. The sequence goes on along the minus strand of CM038465.1, from coordinate 44,211,873 downwards.
CTTAATTTGATCAACATTCATTTATTTTTTATTGATCTTGTTTTATTTTGTCATCTTTTTGTCTTGATTTTAAAACACAACTATATTTAGGGGTGATAATCGTATTGTGTTATGTGGGCTTCTGTTATATGGGTTGGCATATAAAGGTCGATATTAACTTGACACGATTAATTAATTGTGTCAAAAATTTCAATCTTAACCCAACTTATTTATTAATTAATCGTGTTATACGGGTTGACCCGCGAAACCCATTGACTTAGATATTAGAAGTCATTCTAAATAAATTTTATTATGCTAAAATAAACATAATTAAATTACATATCATCAAATTTTAAATAAAGATTTAGACTCTGCACTTACTTATTCCTGTAGGGGTGGTAAGAAAGTATAGTATATTATAATGCGAGGTTAAAATTTAGATATAGAAAAGTATGAGTATTTGGGTTAGTGTTTAGTATTTTTATTTATTTTTTATTTTTACTATAATAATGTTTCTTACGTGTTCGTGTTATATGGATTGGCACATTTAGTTTAAACGCATTGATCCTAATTAGGAATGGCAACGGGTCGGGTTCGGGGCGGGTTTGGCCATTACCAAACCCGACCCGCATACATACCACCCCGCCCCGAACCCGCCCCGAACCCGATACGGGTTTTTTTTTTTAAACCCAAACCCGCCCCGCAAAGTATACCTAGGAGTCCCGCCCCGCCCCGACCCGCCCCGAATTATTATTATTATTATTATTATTATTATTATTATTATTATTATTATTATTATTATTATTATTATTATTATTATTATTATTATTTATAAATATATAAAAAAAATAAAGAAGATGAGATGTTAATGTATTTAATCTAAGGCTCCACATTTGGTAAAAAAAATGTCTATTTTTTGGTAAATAAATACAATATATATATAATATATATTATTATTATATATATATATATAATTTTTATATTAATATATTTATATATATACAAGCGGGTCGGGTCGGGTCGGGTTTTAATGGGCAAAACCCTAACCCGCCCCGAACCCGGTCCGGGTTTAAAAAATTTTTACCAAACCCGCCCCGGTCTAAAAAAAACCCGCCCCAAACCCGCTCCATTCGGGTTGGGTCGGGTCGGAAACCCGCCGGGTTGGGTTTTTTTGCCATCCCTAATCCTAATCTAACCTATTAGTCAACCGTATTAAGTGGGTCAACTCAATTTTAATGCTAACTCGTTTATGTTAAACCTTTCAATTCTATGTTGAGTTTGAATTGCGGTATCGTGTCGGATTTGAATTGTATTATTGTATCATATCACAAATTATCACCTTAAACTATATTCATCAATTGTTAATTTTTTTAAACATATACGATGCATGAAATCAAGAAAATGTTGGAAATTTTAGATTCGAGTCGACTTCCCTTCCTAAAACTTTCAAAATATATTTATTGTTTATGTTAAAAATAAGATAATAAAAAGAAGGTGTTTTTTTGTTTGCCGAAAGTTTTACTTTTTGTAAATAACAACTATCACAATTAAAAAGAAAAAAAAAATATTGATAACGATATCTTTTTTCTACAAGAAGTCAGGAAGGGGTAGGGGGTCATCAAAAGCAATTCTTACTTCATGCTTTTTCTGCACAAAATTAATAAAAAAATTGGACGCGGATCATGCTATAATTTTTGTATTACGGAAAGTTGAAGTAAAAAAGGTGTCGATCAAAATAAAAAATTATTAACATGTTTTTAACGTTAATGTGAATTGGATGAATTAAAATATCTATATATATATAAGTCTATTTAAAGATATAATTTTTACGTGACACTCAACTTTTTTTATGATCAAATTTTTTACAAAGTTTCTTCTCTAATGGATTCAATAAAATTGCAATTGATATTATTAATCAAAAATATTAATGAAAAATCATAAAAAAATATGAATCATAGATCTTGGCAGATATTTTTGAACAAAATAAATTTTATTGAAAATAAAATTAAAAAAAATTAAAAAAGCTTAAATATTTTAAAGTTTAAAAAATAAAATGATGACGAAGCAAACATACATCGTTTATAAGACCAGGGATATTTTCACAATGTCTTCTCCTATTTTTGGTACATTACCTCTATGGTCGTCATCTATGTTTACACTAGAAATGATTTTTCTAATTTCATTGTATATATATCCTACGCGATACTCAATTTTTTGAATAAACAACTTAAATGGCAATTAAACTTTTGATCTATTACTACTTTGGGAATTAAATTTTAAAACGAATCATTTTTTTCATCTAACTTAAAAGTGAGTACCACTTTGATAATTCCATCCAATTTGACTGTTAAATTTGATACATTTGCGTGGCACGTGATTTTGTATAAGGTCATATTAGTTATATTGCAATAAAACAGCATACTCCTCTGATAATTACAATTTTTATTGACCTAGACTGTTTACTACAATTTTTTTCTAATTTATAATTACATCAAAAATGTTGTAAATAATTTTTGATACACGGGTATTTGATCGGGTACCTGCCACCTGACTCAAATACAATTGCCAACAAAGATAACATGATTCACGGGACCGATCCGCAAAGATTGACACGTGTCCCCACAAAGCATCACAGAAGCTTTGATCCTTTTAAAGATGGGGCAATTAAAAAAAAGGGCTTATTAGAGAAAGATTTTCACACTAAGGCCAAGGAATAATTTTTTTTTAAATAAAGGGCCTATTTTTTATTTTATTGATAATATGACATGTGTCTTTTTTTTTCATTATAAAATGACATCCCAACCCTTAAAATAAACTAAAAAAATATCAATATGCATTAAAATATGGACTGCAATATGAACTTTGCAGTCTATATTTCACTGCAATATGAACTTTGCAGTCCATATTTCACTGCAATGTGAACTTTGCAGTCGATATTTTTAGTGCAAAGTTCATATTCCAGTCCATATTTTACTGCAATGTGAACTTTGCAGTCCATATTTTTAGTGCAAAGTTCATATTGCAGTACATATTTCACTGCAATATGAACTTTGCAGTTCATATTTTATTGCAATATGAACTTTGCAGTCCATATTTTTTGTGAAAATTTCATAAAAAGGGGTAATTTAGGTAATACATAACATGTTTTTATTAATTAAATGATATTTAAATTTATTCAAATACATTCATTTAAAATATAAAACAAAATAGGCCTCTTACACTAATTACCAATTAAAAATAGGCCCTTTATTCAAATTACCAATTAAAAATAGGCCCTTCATTCAAAAAAATATTATTCATTGGATTTTTGGTAAAAATCAATGTATAATAAGCCCTTCTACCTAATTTCTAGTTTAAAGATTTCGTACTGCCCCACTAGTGGACCCTACAGCAACTATGCCCACAACTTTCATTCAAAACCCATGATTTTTAGAGTTTGGAAGCATTTAATTAAAATAATTGAATTCATATTATTATTTTTTTTAATAACTTATATTTGTTAGGATTGGAATACAAGATTTTCTATTAAATTAATTAAAATTTAAGTCTTGACATGATGAATATTAGTAATTGTAAAAGTTTTAAACATCTAATTTCAAACTAAATTGAATAAAATCATTTGAACATATCATGAATAGAGTTATGACCCGTAAAATAAAATTCAGTTTTAAGCCGTGACTAATTATACAATTATACCTTTAATGTAGGTCATGAAATAAAATTATGACCTTTATTATTTGTCACAATTTCTCGCTGTGACAATTTGTCACTTTAACATAGTGAGTAACGTGTAATTCATGTAATCTTTGAGCCCGGACATTCATAACTATTAAAATTCGTCACATTTAATTCAAAATTTGTTGAATTTATATTGACCGATGTATAAACTTATAAATATATAAGTCTATGTGCTCTCTGATAGGTTTGATTTGATCCTTTTTATTGATTTCCTACTGTCCCACTAGTGGGCCCTACAGCCACTGAACCCACACCCTTCACCGCCTACGCCTCAACTCCATCCTTCAAAACCCATACGTGTACCTTATTGGAAATTTCTACCGATGTCACATTCCTTAAATATTAGAATTTAGAATATTCATATTGAATGGTATAGTAATATAGTAATATAGTATTAGTAAATGTTATTGGATCTTAACATGATTAACATTCATGTTTTTTAAAGTTCGGAGCATTTAATTAAAATTAATTAAATTCATATTAAGCGACGTCGAATTTAGGTCTATTAATAATTATTAAAGTTCTAAACATCTAGAGTAAATATCATCAATGGTCACTGAACTATTGACAAATTCTACTAGTAGTTACTGAACTTAATTTTGTTACACTTTGACCATTGAACTTTTAAAACGTACTACCATTGGCCACTCCGTTAAATATCACCGTTAGTTTTTGACGGAATCAATATCACGTGATTTTCATGTGCAATAGAAGGAGATGCAACAAATCAAAGAACAACATAACAGAACAACAAAATACACCATTTTGGAACGAAAAATCAATCGGAACAAAATACGCCGGAAGAAGAAGAAGATTGGAAGGAGGAGAAGAAGAATAACTGATCGGAAGAAGGAGAAGAAGATTGGAACGAAAAGGAGAACAAGAAAAAAAAAAGAAGAAAGGAAGAACCGATTGGAAGGAGAAGAAGAAAAGATCGGAAGAAGAAGAAAGAAGAAGAAGAAGAACATCTCGGAAGGAGAAGAAGAAGAGATTGGAAGAAGAAAAGAAAAACCGATCGGAAGGAGAAGAAGAAGAGATCGGAAGAAGAAGAAGAAGAAGAAGAAAAAGAAAAGAAAAGGGGAAAAAGTGCAAAATGACTTAAATGCCCTTCGTATATCATGTAACAAGCACATGTCATGATTCCCGCCAAAAACTAACGGTGAGATTTAACGGAGTGGCCAATGATAGTACGTTTTAAAAGTTCAATGGTCAAAGTGTAACAAAATTAAGTTCAGTGACTACTAATAGAATTTGCCAATAGTTCAATGGCCATTGATAGTATTTACTCAAACATCTAATACAAAACTAATTTGAATAAAATCATTTGAATATACTAGGAAGAGTTGGGACTCGTAAAATGAGATTCAGGTTTGAGTCGTGACCAATTGCACAACTACACCCTTAATTGTCACGAAGTAAAACTGTAACTTTTATTGTTTATCACGGTTCCTCGCAGTGTAATTTGTCATTTTAGTGTAGTGAGTTCCGTATAATCCATGTAATCTTTGGATATGAACATTTATAATTATTAGAGTTTGCCGTATTTAACTTAAAATTAATTAAATTTATAAGAACTGACGTAGTAATTGGACCTAACTGAAAATTAATCGTGACTATATACTCGGATACCATATTAGATTTGACCCTTTTAATGATTCCTACTGCCCCACTAGTGGGCCCAGGGCCCTAGAGCCAGTGAATCCACACCTTCACCACCTATGCTTCAATCCTATCATTCAAAACCCTTACGTGTACCCCATTGGAAATTTCTACCTACGTCACATTCCTATCTATTAGAATTTGGAACATTCATTTTGAATGATGTAGTATTAGTAAATATTATTGGATCAATGAATATTTATGTTTTTTAAAGTTCAAAGTATTTGATTAAAATTAATTAATTTTATATTAAATGACGTAAAGTTTGAGATTTGATTTAATGAACATTCATAATTATTAGAGTACGTATTATTTAATTTATATTGAATGATGTGAAGCTCGTATAGTATTTAAGTCTTGATATGATAAACATTCATAATTACTAGAGTTTACAACATTCAACTCAAAACCTATTGAATTTATATTGAGTCGTGACCATTGGTCCTTAACACAATAGACTGTGTGTCATATGATACCATATTAGAAATCGAATTATAATTTTACTAGTTTGGAGTAGTGTTATATTTACTAGATATTCTTACCACATGTATTACGAATGTCCAAATCATGTAATGCATCCGGTAAGAGTTGGCGGTACGAATATTTAGTGGCCCATTTGAAACATTAAATTTTACTTAAATTTTCTCACTAATTACACCTATTAATTCGTTAGATCTATTTTCTCTTCACTTTTGTTGTTTCTTCTTCTTTTTCATTTTGTTCTTCACGTGCTTAGTTGCTTGGGACCTCTGTCTCCCACCTACACCTCCACCGGCTCTCGCCTCCATCCGCCACATATTATAGGTGAGTTTATTTCTTAATTAATAAATTAATTGTATAATATTAAGTGATTTAGGTCTGAACCTCTAATTTTAATCAAATTTAAATGTGGTTTAAAATTTGTCTTGATTGAATTTTTGACTCTGCCGCTAATTATATCTTAAATTAAAGTCAAAAACCTTTAAACCACCTCTCCATCCAAACTAAAAAAATAAATGTGGTATCCATTTAGTGTTGAACCCAGATATTTGAACTAGTGGGACTTGGTTACACTAAGAAAGAAATTAAGGCATAATAAATAAACATTAATTCTACTTTAATAAATACGTAACCAAGAGGAGGGGCTAATTCTTTTTTTAAAGAGGGAGGTAAGTTCAACATATCTACAACTTGAAACCAGACTAAATTTTAAGCAAATTGTGAGTGTGATACCAAATTAAATCAAACTCTCGAATTAATATATGACCTAAGTCACAAGTTGCACAAACTATTCTTTATGCACTGGCGAATTCTGAATTTTAAATTTATGAGGACCAAAACATAATTAATATTTATTTTTCTGACGTAAAAGTAATTAACATAAAAATAAGATGAATATAAGCTAATTAGGAATACCCGCATATGCCATTTGTTGCTTTCTCTGTATAAATCACTAAATCACATTATTTACAAGGTTAGAGTTTGTATTTATATGTTTTTCTTTATTCTTTTTAAGAGGCAACAAATAAAAGTTCAAATATTAAAAATTTTACCTATAGAAAAAAATTTAAAAAGACATAATAATATGTATGTAACATGTTTATACATAATAAATGATACATTATTAAGAAAAAATTCAAAAATATAACGGTTGTTAATTAATTTTGTACACGAAGATCACACTGTAAAGTCTATAAATCCGTTAGCAATGCTACAAAATGAGAAATTTTCTTTATAGTGTAAACTCTAGCTTAACTTAATTTGATCAACATTCATTTATTTTTATTTGATCTTGTTTTATTTCATCATTTTTTCGTCTTGATTTTAAAACACAATTATATTTAGGGGTGGCAATCGTGTTATGTTATATGGGTTGGTATTATTACAACAATCAACATTAATTTGACACGATCAATTAATTGTGTCAGAATTTTCGATCTCAATCCGGCTTATTTATTAATTAATCATGTTACACGGGTTGACACAAGTAACTCATTGACTAAAATCATTATAAATAAATTTTATGACATCCAAATAAACATAATTAAACTCACTTTTGAACCGTGACCAATTGCGCAGTTACATCTTTAACTGTCACGGATTAAAATCGTGACCTTTTTTGTTCGTCACAATTTCTCACCGTGACAATTGTAGTGAATGACACGTAATCCATGTAATTTTTGGGTCCAAACATCAATAACTATTAGGGTGCGTTTGATTACAAGCATGGAATTTACATGAAAAGAAAATAAGTTCCAGGCAATTGAATTGCCTAGAATTGAGTTGCCTGAAAAATGTCAATTAAATGTGTTTGATTGTCTTAATTTTCTACCCAAAAAATATTGGTTATATTGTGGCATTTTTAATGTAGAAAAAATTATGGGTATTTTTTTTTACATAATTTTATAGTCATGATGAATTTTGTTTAATTGATCTTGATTAATAGATTTTTTAAATATTAAATTTTGAATTTTGTAGTTTAAGTTATAGCATTTTTAATGTAGAAAATGGGTAAAATTTTGTCTCGAAAAATGTCCAATTGCCTGAAAAATAAATACAAACCCCCCCTCTCAAAGAAAATATTTTCCTTGTTTATAAGGAAAAGTACATAAATAGTGCCAAAAGTGGGAGTTTGACTGTCAGAAAAATTTTAACAATCAAACAGCTCAAAAGTAACGACTTGAATGAAAAAGTCATATTTTTTATGAAAAATATGACCAATGAAACACACCATTAGAATTCGTCACATCTAACTCAAAATTAATTTAATTTATATTGTCTGACGTAACCATTCCGCGTTACTCGAGACTAATCGGGATTATGACGAAACTAATCGGGACTATGCTTCAATCCCATCATTCAAAACCCATCATTGTACCCTATTGGAAATTTCTACCAACGTCACATTCCTAACAACTAGAATTTCGAACATTCACATTGAATGATTTAGTATTAGTAAATGTTATCGGATCTTAACATGATTAAATTTATTTAATTTTATGTTGAATGACGTAGAGGTTGGGTCTTGATTCACCAAACATTCGTAACTATTAAAGTACATATCATTTAATGTAAAATCATTTTGATTTATATGGAGTGACGCGGAGCTCAAATAATATTTGGGTCGTGAGTTGTGACACGGTGAACATTCGTAATTATTAGAATTTGCTACATCCAACTCAAAATTAATTGAAATTATATTGAGTGACGTAGTCATTAATTCTTGACACAGTGAACTATGAACCCTCTGGTACTATATTAGAAATCGAATCATAATTTTACTAATTTTGCGTAGTGCTATATTTACCAGATATTTTTAATACTGACATGCATTACGAAGGTCCAAATCATGCAATGCACTCGGTAACAGTCGGTAATGCGAATATTCAGTGGCCCATTTGAAACATTAAATTTCACTAAAATTATCTCACTGATTACACCCGTTCATTCATTAGATCTATTTCATCTTCTTTGTTGTTTTATCTTCTCCTTTTTTTATTTTGCTCTTCACGTACTTAGATGATTTAAACCTCTGTCTCCCACCTTCACCTCTATCGGCTCCCGCCTCCATCCGCCTCATATCATAGGTAAGTTTATTCTTAATTAATAGATTAATTGCATAATATTAAGTAATTTAGGTCTAAATCTCTAATTTAATCAACTCTAAATATGATTTAAAAATTTTCTTGATTGAATTTTCTGTTCCGCCACTGATTATATCTAAAATTAAAGTCAAAAACAAAAACCTTTAAATGACCTCTCCATCCAAATTAGAAAAATAAATGTGGTATCCATTTAGTGCTGGACCCAGATATTTGAACTAGTGGGTCTTGGTTACCCAAAGAAAGAAATTAAGGCATAAAATAAACATTAATTCTACTTTAATAAATAGGTAATTAACCAAGAGGAGGGGCTAATTCTTTTTCCTTTTTTTTAAAAAGGGAGGTAAGTTCATTATTTTATTTTTTGAACAACAAATATTAAAGGAAAAACTATTCCTAAATTATTTTTTTGAACATACTTTTACAACCAAGATGATGTTCTTGGGTAAGTGACATTTGTTTGGTGTCTCTTAAAAGGAAGAGATTGGTGTCCCTTTCAAAGAAAATGACACATTTGGCAATTCAACATCTCTACCACTTGAAACCAGACTTAATTTTAGGCAAATTGTGAGACTGGTACCGCATTAAATCAAACTCTCGAATTAATATATGACGTAAGTCACAAATTGCACAAATTATTCTTTGTGTAGTGGCGAATACCGAATTTTAAATTTATGAGGACCAAAATATAATTATTTTTTGTTATTTTCGACATAAAAGTAATTAACATAAAATTAAGATGAAAATACGCTAATTAGGAATACCCACGTTTACCATGTGTTACTTTCTCTGTGTCAAATCACATTATTTACCAGGTTAGAGTTTGTATTTATATATTTGTATTTATTCTTTTTAAGAGGCAACTCATAAAAGTTCGAATGTTATAAATTTTACCTATAGAAAAAAAAAAAATTAAAAGACGTAATAAGATAGATGTAACATATTTATACATAAAAAATTATTCCATTATTAATAAAAAATTTGAAAATCTAACGGGTGTTACTTTAATACACGAAGATCACACTGTAAAGTCTATAAATCCTTGAGTAATGCTTAAAAAAGAGAAATTTTCTTTTTAGTTTCAACTCAAGTTAACCTGATCAACATTCATTTATTTTTAATTGATCTTGTTTTATTTCATCATTTTTGTATCTTGATTTTAAAACACAATTATATTTAGGGGCAATCATGCTATGTCATGTGAATTTGTGTTATACGGATTAGCTTTATTACAAAAGTCAACACTAACTTGACACAATCAACTAATTGCGTCAAAATGTTCAATCATAATTCGACGTGTTTATTAATTAATCGTGTTACACGAGTTGACACAAGTAATCCGTTGACTAAAATATTTGAAATCATTCTAAATAAATTTTATCACATCAAAATAAACATAATTAAATTACATACCATCGAATTATAAATAAATATTTTAGACTTTACACTTGCTTTGTACCAGTAGAGGTGGTAAGAAAGTATAATACATTATAATGCGAGATTAATATTTATATATACGAAAAAGTAAGAGTATTTAGTAAGAATGTCAACGGGTCGGGTATGGGCCGGGTTTGGCCATTACCAAACTCAACCCGCGTGTACACTAGCCCGCCCTTAACCCAATACGTTTATTTTTTTTTTAAACCTAAACCCGCCTCGCAAGCATGTGTAGGAGTTCTGCCCCAAATTATTATTATTATTATAAAAAAAACAGAGGAGGGAAGGTGTTGATGTATTAATGTATATATAAATGTGTTAATATATATGATCTAACAGCCCACATTTAGTCAAAAAAATGTGTATTTTTTTTAAAATAAATTATATATATATAATTTTTATATTAGTTTATTTATATATATATATATATGTAAGCGGGTAGGTTGGGTTTTTAGTAGGAAAAACTTTAACTCGCCCAGAACCCGACCCATTCGGGTTGGAAACCCATCGCGTTGAATTTTTTTGCCATCCTTAGTATTCAAGTTAATGTTTAGTATTTTTTTTCCACTATAATAATATTTCTTACATGGAACTGTTATGCGAGTTATATAGGTTTGTGTTACATGGATTGACACTTTATGTTTAAACGTATTATGCGGATTATTTTCGTGTTACTCATGGTTTGACTCTAACTCAACCAATTTATTGATCGTTTTTAGTAGAATAACTTAATTTTAACACTAACTCATTTAAATACAATTTTAATCACTAATTTTGTGTTAAATTTAAATCATATTATCGTATCGATTATATCATAAATTGTCACTCCTAACTATATTCTTCAATCGTTAGTTTTTCTAAGTCATCTGATGAAAATATGAAATCAAGAAAAAGTTAAAAGACTTTTAGATTCGCGTCAAACTTTTCCACTTTGAACCATTAAAATATATTTAATTTTTATGTTAAAAATAAAATAATAAAAAGAACGTATGAAAGGTTGGGTTTTTCTTTACCAAAAGTTTTACAATTTGTAATTTTCTTTTTTCTTTTTTTTTAAATAAAATAAAAAATTATAACAATATTTTTTTTTAGAAGAGGGGGTCATCAAAAGCAATTTTTACTTCATTTGTCGCCTTTTATCATAAAAAAAAATTATAAAAATTTTAATACTATATCTATATGGATAAATTTATAATATCTTTATTACAAAAAGTTAAATCAAAAAGAGCGTCGACCAAAATAAAAAATTGCTAACAATAAATTAATATTTTGATACACAAGGGTTTGATTGGGTACCTGCCGCCTAAATCAAATAGAAATGTGAAAATGTGAATAAAGCTGACACGATTCACGGGACCGATCCGCATCGCGCGACACGTGTCACAACAAAGCATGACACAAAGGTTTGATCCTTTTAACGATTTTCTATTGCGCCACTAGTGGGCCCCACAGCACCACCTATGCATCAATCCCAACATTCAAAACCCATACGTGTTACCAACGTCACATTCGTAATAATTATTAAAATTTGAAACATTTTCAATTTGTTTTGAATGATATAGAATTGGTGAAGTTCTTGGATCTTAAGCAAGCAGGTGAATATTTATATTTTTTTGAAGTTTGGAACATTTAATTAAAGTTAATTAAATTTATATTAAATGGTGTAGAGTTTGGGGCTTAATTCGGTGAACATTTGTAACTATTAGATTCCGTTTGATAGTAATATGAAAAAAAAAAAAAAAAACTAATTTAAGTGAGAAGATATAAAATAAGTTGAGTGATGTGGTGAGATTAACTCTTGCCTTTTGCTTTTTTCCATGACAAAATTTTCTCTGGATGATGGTGGAGAACAATTTGTCACAAAATATTAAAGGAGGATGGAAGATGTACTCAAAAAAATGAGTATGAGATGTAGATGATCTCACCATATACCTTAACTTATTTTTCATCTTCTCACCCAAATTAGTTATTTTTATTTTCATTTTATATGTTGCTATCAAACGGAACCTTAGAGTATGTAATATTTAATTTAAAATTAATTTGACTTATATGAATGATATGTAATTCATATAATATTTGAACATTGACACATTGAACATTTGTAATCTTTATAGTTCACAGCATCTAACTCAAAACCACTTGAATTTATATTGAGTGATGTAGCTATTAGGCTTTGAGGCGGTGAATTGTATCATCTCTAATATTATATTAGAGCTCGGATCATTTGACCCAATATCAATTGACAATGAGTTGAATAATTTCTTTATTTTATATATTATTTTGGGAGGATTTATTTTCCCGATGAGAGATTCTCAATAGTATATTAAAACCACGAGATATACGTCATTTAATAATTAGTAGCTCTTTCTCCACTTTTTAAAGGTAAATTAAGATCATATTAATAACTAGAAAAACATGCTAATTATCATTTCCACTAGGGTTAGGACCGGTTCGGTTCTTTAGCAAATTTTTCAGAACCATTAACCGAACCGGTTATATCATAACAGTTCGGTTCTAACTATGAAAACGTGAAGAACTGGTTTAAGATCAAACCGGTTCTAATGGTTCGGTTCCTCCGGTTTATTGGTTAACCGTTAACAAGAAAAAAATTTAAATATATGATTATTGAAAAGAAATAACGGTTATTCGGTACTTTCGGTTTATTGGTTAACCGTTAATAAGAGAAAAACCAAAATATTAACGGTTATTAGAAATAAATAACGGTTATTGGAAAGAAATAACATTTCTAACGGTTCGGTTCCTAAGCATTGGAATAGAGTTTAAAATGAAAATCCAATAACGGTTACTTAACGGTTCTTGTCAAGAAATTATACTAAGAACCGTTAACCGAACCATTAACAATGTACAAGAACTAAACCGTTAACAAAATTAAAATAATTTCTAAGAACCGAATCTAACCGGGTTTTTTCAGTTCAGTTCTGATCGGTTCTCTAATTCTTGATTTTTTTTCCTAGCCCTAATTAGCACTAATTATCCTTTACAACTTACACAGTCATACAAAAATTAATTAAATGGTTCCTACGTCCCAGTTCAAAAATATACTTTTCGAGATGTCCTAAATCAAGAATCCAATTTGTTTATTATGATGATTTTAATACTCTAAATTCAAGATAAAAAAAAATATAGCAAATTAGGTTTTAGTCTTAAATTATGAGCTTTCGTATAACAAGACCCAACACAATTAACAAATTAGTGAATATCCCAATTTTAGGATTTAGCCTAATTATTTTGCTTTTAGCCTTATTTCAAAAAAAATATATATATATTTTCAAACATTTTGGCTTTATACCCTTTATGCCCTCCATTCAAATTATTTTTATAAGATCCTTTTAATATATTGTTGGATAAGGACGCATTATATTTTTTAATCGAGTTATTATTTAGTTAAGATTCAAATTAATTTATCTCTTCAATTAAGTATGAATTTAATCATCTAATTCCCCATTCTACTCTTTTACCAACATTACATTAGGCTTTTATCATCCCATTGTAATGGACAATACAACATATTTGTGCAGTCTACAAATCTACAAAACTCGGACAAACGCCTCTTTATTCATATCATGGCTCCATTCCCCTCCACTAAAAAGAGAGAGAGAGGGGGTTGGGAATATGTTTTCAGCGATCTCTATTTGTCTTTTGCATTTTGCAGTGCCTATAAAACACTCATATTTAAACACATCATCATCTCATCATCATCAGCATCATCATCATCATCATGTGATCTATTTGATTGAAATTCTCTAATTAAAGAGAAATGTATAAAGTAAATAGATGTATTCCATTTATCGTTTCATTAATTGCTTGGATTAGTCACATAAACGAATTAAATGATAAATTGGAGCAAGTTAAATCCATGGATGAGGTTATGACAACAATTGATGCATTGTCAAGGAATCTAATGACGCCATCTTCGATATATTTCTTTGTTCGATCTTTTCTTACGTAACACTCGACATAATACTTAATTATATTTTATTATGGGCTAAGACTGTCACAATTTTTATATGATAAGCACATATGATTTATGTGTATGATATCTTTCAACATGTTTCCTTAATCATACTACCTAGAAAAATTCTTCATCGTGTATATTGTTTATTAACCAGTTGTCACTATTGTTTTAAAATTATTTTACTGAATCTAAACTTACCTCCTTTAAGTTTTTCTTTTCTTTACAGTTATATTACTGATTATTTCTAAAAAGCCTAGCTTTTATATCTCTTGTCAGTCATATTACTAATTTTCCAAGCTATTTATACATATAATAATTTTACATCTCTTGATAGTCATGTTATTGATTATTTGTAATATATATATTACTTAAAGAGTTCTATATGTGCAGGAATTATCTGACTGTGTTCAAGAATGATATATCATTGTAATATATCTCATGGCAACAAAACTACTAATGTAACACCTTCGCCTTAATCTACAAGATAACACCCATAATTAAGACTTGGAGTATCACTAACCTATCTTAGTAAAACTAAGACATGTGTATGAGAAGAATATAAATCAAACACGACATGTACACCAAGTAGCAACAACCATGGGATGCAAAAATAATACCATATTTGATAAACATGCATTATAGATAGACATAACAGCACATAGCCAAACCATATGAACAACAAAAATATAAACAATCTTCGGGCTAGCCGTGGCTTCCCAGACAGACATATCTACGGCAAAAGAGAACCATAGTATCAGAGGCTTCTACTTTGTCCTCGAACTCGTCGTCTATTTGTTCCCATGAGACTCGTGAGTACCTATAATAGTTTAAAGAAACGAGATGAGCTATATGCTCAGTAGGGGTGTGTAATAACGAAAGCGTCACATATAAAACACAAGTCAATTTAAAATCATGAGTTCATCAAACAATGCATGCATATGCCAATGCATGTTACCTCCTTTGTCAACCATAGAACCACGTAGCCAGAATATCAATGCTGAACCAGAGTGTAATATGGGCCTGAGCACCCGAGAATAAATTCCGATAATAACCATAAGTTGGCCCAACGGCCTTATAGAATATCTGACCTAACGGCCTTAGAAATCATCGTGAAATCTCAATCAATTTGGACCTCAAGTCCACCAATAGAATCATAATAACAGAATTCTCAGTGCCTTATCATTGTTTGGATTTTCAAGCTACACATCGCTGGCTCTAGACAGCTGACGCGTTGCTGCCTTCCAGAGGTTTAGGAATTTTCAACCCAAGAGCACCAGGCCTCATTTATTTTTCATATCGGTAGGCATCAACTAATACATATTCCCTTCACCATTGAAGGGTCACAATATAATCACAGTAAGATCCATATTAGGATCATATCACACTCTGAACGATTTAATAGCCATAACCAGCTTCCATCATCATAGAAAAGAGATATGCGCCCAATGTGAGGGGCCATAAGAATGCTATCCATGTGCCAAGAGTCTCTAAGCAGTGGTTGACACAATAATGCAGTATATAGTATGTAAACATGCTATTTCATGCAAGCACTAAACAATCTATGCCACACCCACTCAAGTGCATTCCATTCCATATCTCTTGGAGTGTATACATCATTCATAATTCCACTTTTTCCACAAACAACATTCACACAACCAAGAGATACTGCATATAGTTCCAATAACATATTACAACAAGTGGGTAGGGCATATCTTGCCTCAAATCATACAAATATAGCCATAGAAATCATCAAACCTCATATATCACATTACTTATGAGTTTTTAAACTAAACCAGATCAAATATAATGATTTTCAAGCTAAGAAATCATTTAATCGAGTTTTGAAAGAAAGAAAATCCCTACCTCGTGTTTACTAGCCGTATAGAAGAAAAGAAGATGAGAATCCAAGCTTTCCCAAAGAATTCCCAAGGAAGAAGATGATGAATAATGAATTATAGAAGAATTTGAGTGATTTGGAGCGTAAATCTTCGATCAGGAGCGAAAACGAGGGAGAATCGCCCAAGAACTCTTTACTTTCTCTCTCTAGAAGGTGGTGGAAGAGTTTGGGTCGAAATAGATAAAAAATGAACAAAAAGCACTTAAAAACGAACTAAGTCTGTGGACCGTCGCAAGTGCCGGACTGGTATACCAAAAACAGGGTACCGTTTCGTAGCCCAAATTTTTCCAGAATTTTTACACGCTGGACCGGTATGGCAAAAACTGCATATCGGTCTGTAGTTTAATTTTCTCCCAAAATGCAGACGCTGGACCGGTATTCCAAAGACTCAATACCGGTCCGCAAGTAAACTTTTTCCAACTTGTTTTAGCCATAACTTCTAGCTCGGAACTCCGATTGAGACGATCATTATATTCAATGAAAGGAAATTCTGAGATCTACAATTTACGGACATAATTTTTCTCCAAATTATGAACATATAATTTTCAAAATCACAATTTTCACACAAAATAAACATAATTCACATAAAAATAAACACAGAGTGTTACAACTAAGTTTGATGCAAAAAAAATAAAATTCTACAATGTGCACCTTTACAAACTTAGTCTCTTCTACTCAAATTATAATATTGTTACTTAAATTGTAATATTATTGATTATTTGTAATATGTCTGTTACGTAAATAGTTCTTTGTGTGCAGGAATTATTTGACTATGTTCAAGAATGATATATCATTGTAATACATCTCACGGGCAACGGAATTACTAAGTTTGATGCAAAATAAATAAATTCTACAAGGTGCACCTTTACAAACTTAGTCTTTTCTACTCAAATTGCAATTATTAATATGTTTGTTTCTTCTAACTTTGTGTTTTTGAATACGTTTGCAAAGTCTTTCTTTAAATGACAAATTAACAAAATTATTTGAGTTAAAAATTCTTATAAAATCTCATATTTGTAGTAAATTCAATTTGAAAACATTTAAGATATATTATTGTACTTTTCAAAATCTTAGGTGAGCTAAATTTTAGGAAAAATTGAAATTAAATTAAAAAATAGTAAAATTTGAAGAATAAATTTTTAAATTACGAATTAACTAAATTATTTGAGTTAAAAAATTGTTTTTGTTGTAAAAATATTGATATGTGGATATCCATAAGTAATGTTGTAAAATACAATTTGTACCATATTGGAATTGTGGTATGAATAAAGAGATTACCTCATAGTATATATATTGTAACTTTCCCACATTAATTTTGTAGAGAAGTAAGGATGTTAGTTTTTAATATAAATAGAGTTAATCTCTACCCATATTAGATATCAGTTGAATAATAAAATTTATCTTATTGTCTTCTTTCTTTCTCTCTTTATTATTTCAACAGTTTTGATATTTTAGATCTTATTTGAATTTGAATTTGAAAACATTTAAAATATATTAATGTGCTTTTCAAAATCTTAGGTGAGCTAAACTTTAGAAAAACTGAATTGGAATTAAAAGTCAAAAAGGGTACGATTGAAAGAACATAAATTAATATTAAAAGAATTAATTAAATATTTAAGATTCAAAACTATAATTAATTCAAATTTTGGCCCGCGCTACCGACTAATTTTTTTTTCAATAATACTATTAAACTTTTCACTTAAATAAAAGAAAGAATAAATTATCATAATAATCCTTAAATTATTGATATTTTTTTCGTTTTGGCTCTTAAATAAAATTTTGCTTCATTTAATTATTTAAATTATTGACCGAGTTCCAAATTAGGCCTTCCGTCCAATTTAACTATGAACTTTGACGAAATTTCTTTTTTCTCCATTTTTAGAAGGGAAAAATGTTCATATTATCTACTAATTAATTGTCTTCCATTTTCAACCACTTCCCACATTTGTAAAGAGAGAAAATCCACCATTGAAACTATTATTTATTACAAAAGGAAAAGAGAGAGAAAGACCCATTTCCATTAGAAAGACAAAAAAGCAAACTTGACAGCAACTTTAGTTTCCATACTTTACCAAACATAAGAAAGGTAGCTTGCCAGGAACTTTAATTTTCCACTTTGAACCAAACGAGGCATGTCAAGTTTCCTTTCTTGTACTTGGTAAAGCATGAAAATTATTTAGGTATGGGTATTGTTATCCAAAATTTCTATAATAAATGCTAAGAAATCATAAGGGAAAATCAATTACAAGAGTTTTAAGATGAATGACTTTACCCTCTATTTTTTCTTTTATCAGAAAAGTGTTTTCGAAATTTGTGACTATCAAATAAAGGAAAGAAAAAAAAATACTTTCATTTTCTGAATGTTCAAATCCGTGAAGGAAACAAGGCCTAAAAGCAAAAAAGAAAAACTTTGATAGAACATTTTGTCCAACTCCTTTTTGGAAAAAATGCACTTTTGAATTGCGAAACCCCACCCTCAACTCCCTCCAATAAATATTATATAAATTTTTTTAATTAAGAGTTTATTTTATTAGATATTAAAATTAGTATTCTATTTAAAAGTAGAGGTAGCAAAGTTAAAGATGGAGTATTAATTTGAGTAAAAATTAAGTTAGATGTTTTAAAGCATTAAAGTATCAACTAAAGCATTATTTTTACTAATAATATATTTGTAAAACACTTCTTGTGCAAACCAACCCGTATATGGATCTGCATCTAGCGATATTTTTCTGTTGCTAAAACATTGGATAGATGATTTTAGCAACAAAAATGTGTTCTTAAAACGGTCCGTATACGGATTCATCTGCACCATTTTTTTTTAATATGTTTATATTATATTAAACAAAAAATATATATGTAAGAAACATGTAAATAATTTTCCAACCTTGAAAACCACGATAAAAAGGACAAAAAATGTTTGGGTTACCACTATAACCTTGTATAAGTTATTTTCTATATTGCATAAGTACATAGTTGTATTTGGTACTTTCCAATGCCATATTAATATAAGAAAATATTACAATATTTAAGAGCGCGGTAAGATACAAGTTCATTTTCCCTGTCTTTATTAGAACAAAAATAAAAATAAAAATTTGCACGTTGTGTTTTTGCTCCCACTCAATTCCTAACTCCACCCCTAATTAAAGTGGATGTTGAAAGATTAAAAAGGCCTCAACTTACTTCAACTTCCATACAAAACTCTATAAAACATGTATGACGTGCACGTACACACATATATACATGGGTAAGGTTCAATTTATATTAGGTATAAAACAAAGAAATTTACACCTCTCAATAGCTTTTTCTCAATTTCATTAATATATTTGTTAGATCAAATAATTATTATATCAAAGATGCATGCAAAACATTAAATCAATTAGTTGTAGTAGTCTATCAACATAATCATCTTTTATATTAAATTATGAGACTATAAAATTTAAACTAAGCATACTAATTAAATGGTTACAAATATTTGATTGATTGGAAACTTTACTGTACTTGATAAATACAACAAAATACCTAATCCAATGGTAGAATTGATAAATTATGAATCTGAAAAAAGTTATGAGCAGGTATAAAGTTACTTCATCTTATACTGGTATAACTTAAACATTATCTTATATATATATAGATATCCAGTACATTCTCATATGAACTAGTTCGTACATATTAGAACCCTTAGCGACAATTTTCTATCAGTAAAATATTAGAAATATGCTTTAGTGACAAAAAAAGTTAGCTAATAGTTCAATCTTTCCCTCTTTTTTTTAAAACAAAATTCAAATTGATTAATTTGCGGTCAATCAATATAATGAATCCCACAAATTTAGTTATTAAGAAAATATAACTATTGGGGAGGCTTACATTGTTAATTTTAACAACTTACTAAATACATTTTAGTTATTCAATTTTGGTTATTCCATTGGAAATGCTCTTAGAGTTCACATCATCTAACTCAAAACCAATTTAGTTTATATTGAGAGACGTAGCCATTGAGCCTTGACACGGTGGATTGTATACTCTCTAGAAAAATTCTTCATCATGTGTATTGTTTCATTAGTCATACTACCTAGAAAAATTCTTCATCATGTATATTGTTTATTAACTAGTTATCATTATTATTTTAAAATTCTTTTATTGAATCTAAACTTGCATCCTTTAAGTTTTTCTTTTTCTGACAATTTTCTTACTGATTATTTCTAAAAAGCCTACCTTTTATATCTTCTGTTAGTCATATTACCAATTTCGCAAGCATATTATACATATATAATTTTACATATCCTGATAGTCATATTAGTAATTATTTGTAATATGTCTGTTACTTAAATAGTTCTACGTGTGTAGGAATTATGTGACTATGTTCAAGAATTATATATCATCGTAATATGTCTCATAGGCAACGGAACTATTAAGTTTGATGCAAAAAAGTAAAAATAAAACATCTACAAGGCACACCTTTACAAACTTAGTCTCTTCTACTCAAATTGCAATTGTTAATATGTCTGTTTCTTCTAACTTTGTGTTGTTGAATACGTCTTTAGAGTCTTTCCTTAAATGACAAATTAACGAAATTATTTGAGTTAAAAATTGCTATAAAATCTCATATTTGTAGTAATTTAAATTTGAAAATATTTAAGATATATTAATGTATTTTTCAAAATCTTAGGTAAGCTAAATTTTAGGAAAAATTGAAATTAAATAAAAAAAAAATTCAAAAATGGTCAAATTTGAAAAAAAGATTCTTAAATTACGAATTAAGTAAATTATTTGAGTTAAAAAATTGTTTTGATATCTTTAGATCTTATTTGAATTTGAAAACATTTAAGACACGTTAATGTGCTTTCCAAAATCCTAGGTGAGCTAAACCGTAGGAAAACTGAATTTGAATTAAAAGTCAAAAAGGGTATGATTCAAAGAACACAAATTAATATTAAAAGAATTAAATAAGTATTTAAAATTCAAAACTATAATTATTTAAAATTTTGGCCCGCGCCACCAACTAATTTTTTTTAATAATATTATTAAACTTGTCATTTAAATAAAAGAAAGAGTAAATTATTTCAATGACCTCTAAATTATTAATATTATTTTATTTTAACCTTTAAATAAAATTTTATTTTATTTAAATATTTAAACTATTAATCGAGTTTCTAATTAACCCTTATATCCAATTTAGCTGTTAACTTGAATGAAATTTCTTTTCCTTTCAGTTTTAGAAAGGCAAAATTATCATATTAATTTTCTTCTATTTTCATCCACTTTCCAAAAAACTACCATTGAACAAAATCCACCATTAAAATTATTATATATTATAAAAAGAAAAAAGGAAAGGCACTGAGAGAGACCCATTTTCACCTCCCCACCACCGCCTCCACCTCCCACCACCATCACTTTCACCATTATTGCCTCAACCTTCCCAATACTGCAACCTCCGGCCACTTCCTCCTCCACCACCCCCACCATTATCATCACCATCTATGTCATCTTCTCATTTTATCTCTCACACAAATACTACTCTCTCCCACCCCCTTCCTGCCATCACCATCTCTACCCACTACACTACCTACCACCACCACCACCACCACCAATCGCCCTCACATATATATATGTGTGTGTGTTTGTATACAAAGATTTAATCCTAAAATCAAAATTTTAACTCAAACTAAATCAAGATTTAACCCAAAAATCAATATAAAGATTTAATCCTAAAATTAAAATTGAAATCGATGCGTATATACTACATACATGTATGTATGTGTGTATATCATATTTGTGTGAGAGAGAAAAGGAAAAGGTGAAAGAGATGGTGATGGTAATGGTGGTGGGGAGTTGGAAGTGGGTCTCTCTCTCTCTTTTCTTCTTTTTGTAATGTATAATAGTTTCAATGGTGGATTTTCTTCAATAGTGGATTTTCTCTCCATGTGAGAAATTGGTGAAAATGTGAGGAAATTAATTAGTAGCTAATATGACTACTTTGTCCTTTTAATAAGTGAGCATTATTAACACACACCAAAACATTCTGTACTATTTATTTGGCCTATAAAAATCGAGTATATGTGCAAATACTCGATACTTAATGGTTGAGCCATTTTTGGATAAAAAAAATTACACTGGCTCGGTCCCTAAGGATCGAGTATGTGCACATATACTCGGTCCTTAGGGGCCGAGAAAATGCATATATACTCAATATCATAAAAGTTAATCCGTGACTAAGCCTCATAACCTAGTGGTGTAAAGTTGTTACTAGGACAACCTTGGGTCGACTTGGAGCTCTCAAGGTCGAATCTCAGCATTGTTAAAATAATGCTTGACTAGTGACAGTCACGAACAAAAATTAATCGAGCTGTGCAAAAATTGACCTGAATATCTTGTGAGAAACCAAAAAAATTAAAATAAAAGTTAATTCGTGTTTCTAAATAATAACATAAATCTGCTCGAAATCACTATCAACGTGGGTACTACACCACCAATAAAACTTTATCATAGTACATGCTAAAATTAATTGATTATCTCAATCAACAAATCCACCTTGTCCACACAATTTTTTTTAAAAATAACAAAAATAAAATAAAAATGAAGTGATGTTGAGACATGATTCTCAGCCAAACAAATGACACCCATTCACACTTCCTTCGTGGACATCGATGTTGCCGTGAAATTAACGAGAAACGACGAAACCGTGTTGCCACCTCCTCGTCAGCACAGATGGTAAAAGTACACATGTTGCTTCATGCTATTATTCAATCACTTTTTCTTTTTCTTTTTCCCCTGTTGTTTATTTGTATTAATATGACATATAAATATATATTACTATGACCAATAATACTACAATCAATGTTACACTTACATAAAAATTTTACTACATATTTTTATCAAATATAATAAATAAGTTATATTTTTATAAAATATAATAAATGTACAACTTATTTAATGAACCTGGTAAGAGTAAGTAGTAAAATTTGTAAGAAAATGCTATTCTTACTTACAAATTTTACCACTTATTTTTACCGGATGTATTAAATAAATTAGGTGGGGAGTTCCATTTTTTTGTAAGTATCCCGCCTTTCCTACTTCTCCGCGAAGCGCATGACTATATGTACATTTGTTATATTTTGTGAAAGTATAACCCATTTATTGCATCTAATATGAATATGTGAAAAGATTTGTAGGTAAGTGTATCATTGTTTTAATATTATATATTTGGTAAATTAGGGATTTTTAATATTTGTTTTGTCACAAGATATGCACTTATAGCGACAAGTATTTGTGATTGTTTGGTTTAATTTTGACATTTAGGTTTTAAATATACAATTTTTTAATAAAATAGGGGCGTGATAGTCAAAGATGTTAAGCATGATATTCAAAATTTTAATATATTTATAAATTTGACATTTAGGTTTCAAATTTATATTTTTTTTAATAAAATAGGGACGTTTTTGTTACTAAAACATTTGGGAGATGATTTTAGTGACAAAAATATGTTCCTAAAGACTGGTCTGTATATCGATCGATTTGTACCAATTTTTTTTTGAATATGTTTATATTATATTAGCCTATATATATATATATATATAAGAAACAATTAAATAACTTTCCAACCTTCAAAACCAAGTCAAAAAAAAAAAAAAAAAGGGTTTGGCTTACCACTATAGCTTTGTATAATTATTTTCTATATTGCATAGGTACATGGTTGTGTTTGTTACTTTTTAATGCGATATTTATATAAGAAAATATTACAATATTTAAGAACGCAATAAAATACAAATTCATTTTCATTATCTTTATCTTTATTAGAACAAAGTAAAAATAAAAATAAAGTATATGATTGAAAGATAAAAAAGGCCTTAACATAATTCAACTTCCATACAAAACTCTGTATAATATGTGACCTCTACATAATCATGTATGACATGCACATACACACATAAATATATACATGGGAGAACGTTCAACTTATACCGGGTGTAAAATAAAGAAGTTTACACCCCTCAATAGCTTTTTCTCAATTTCATAATTCAATTGTTAGATCAAATCATTACTATATCAAAGATGCATGCAAAAAATTAAATCAATTAGAGTTATAGAAGTCCATCAACATAATCATGTTTTATAATAAATTGTGAAACTTATAAAATTTAAGTAATCTTAACATACTAGTTAAATGGTTACAAATATTTGATTGATTTAGAACTTTACATGCTTGATAAATATAACAAAATAACTAATCAAACGGTAGAATTGACAAATTATGAATCTAAGAAAAAGTTACGAGCGGACGTAAAGTTACTTCATCTTATACTGGTATAACTTGAACATTACCCTATATGTATATATATGGAGTACATTTATCACACGGGCTAGTTAGTAGTTTGCACGGATCGAAACCTTTGGCAACATTTTTTCGTCACTAAAATATTTGGAATATACTTTTAGCGATAAAAAATACTACTAATATTCCAATAACTGATTCATTCAGATTGCCATAATTCTTGACCATCAAACTTGTGGCCAGTGGTTAATATATTTATATTAAGAATTAGTTACCAGAGATAAACTTTGATGCACATTATGTTACATGGAGATAATGCACAGAGAGGTAGATACCAAATACAAATACAACTCCTAATAATAGATAGCATGGATAAGCACTAATACCAATCTATATAGAAAGACATTCTATATATATATATATATATTTATAGAGTCCATTTTTTGTACAGACCAGTCCGTACAAATTAAACCGGGCATTTTTACAACGTTTCTTTGTCGTAAAAATATTGTAGAATATTTTTTTATAACGAAAAAAGTCATAGAAAGGACAAATCTATACGAATTGATCTGTACTTAATTTTTTTTTATATATTTATACATAATCGAAATTTAGTACAGAACGTACATATAAATATCATAGAGGTTAGTATGTGTTTCAAAATAATAACATATATAAATCTGCTCGAAATCACTATAAACATGGGTACACCACCAATAAAACTTTATCATAGTGCATAGTCAAAAAAAAAAAAAAATAGTAAAATTAATAGACTATCTCAATCAACAAATCCACCTTCTCCACACATTTTAAAAAAAAAAAATTAACAAAGATGAAAAATAAACTAAAAATGAATGACGTTGAGTTCACACTTCCTTTCGTGGACGTCGATGTTGCCGTGAAATTAACAAAAAACAACGAAACCGTGTTGGCACCTCCTTGTTATCACCGATGGTAAAAGGACACATGTTGCTACCTTGTTGCTTCATGCTATTATTCATCACTTTTTTTCTTTTTTTCCTGTTCTTTATTTGTGTTAATATGACTTATAATACTATATATTTGATTCATTAGGGACGAAAATGTTTGTTTTGTCGCAAGATATGCACTTTTAGCGACGGGTATTTGTGATAATTTAGTTTAATTTTAACATTTAGGTTTTGAATTTATAAATTTTTAGTAAGATAGGGGCGTGACCCAAATTTATAATTTTGACATCTAGATTAAAAATCACATAGTATTGCCTATGTTACCCAAAACAACGTTGTGGTGCTTGATTTGATGTGGTCTAGACATACCCCTCAAATACTAATTAATTTTTAAATAAAGATTAAATGGTGGATAATTGTGAATAACCCATTTCACGACCCCTTTGTTGTCAAAAGCGCAAAGGACTTAAAAGGATAGCAACATCGGAAAGAAGGGATGAAAAAATGAATAAAAGTAAAAGTAAAGAGCTCATGAACGAAGAATAAGAAGACCAAGGAAAAGACAAATAAGAGTAAAAGTGAAGAGTAGATAATTAACAAAATTATAATTTTGAACGGTAAAAGTAAAAATTATTATTCATGAATAATACTGTAAATAGTAAAAAGTACATCAATTGTACCCACTCACAGCACTATTCAAACAATATTAAGTGCTTTTATTATTATGAAAAATCACTATTTATTTACAATAAAATAACATTTATTATTCAAAATTAGTCAAAAGTTACACAATAAAGTCTCGCGTGATTTTTGAAAGATGAAATTAAATATAAACAAATTGAAGAACAAATAACTGATGATAAACTCTAAACTAAAATTAAAGATTTTACATACATCGTGATTAAAGAAGTTTATTCTTATTTGACCCATGCCTTCTGGCAGAGGAAAAGACATATTGTTAGGTTATTTTATACTAAAGAATTCAAAGAACATTTGATTCCTTGGATAGCGATTCATACTTCTATTGTCCAAGATATTAAAAAACATGTTAAGACATTGTCTTGTCTTGGCATTTCTAATCTTTCTGTTTTTAAGATTGTTGAAACAAATGCATCCGATATTGGTTTTAGAAAAATTCTTAAGCAAAAAGTCAATTCTACTTCTCTCGAAAAAATCATTTGGTTTCATTTTGGTACATGAGATAGTGCACAAGCTAATTACGGTACTATTAAGAAATAAATTTTATCTTTAGTTCTATGCATTATTAAATTTCAAAGTGATGTACTAAATAATTTTTTTTAGTTATAATTGGCTCTTAATCAACGAAATATATCTTAGAAAAATATGTTGAAAATATTGCCTCTAAACAGATTTTTTGCAAAATGCAAATTCGTTTTAAGTATTTTTGATTTGAAATTGAATAAATAAAAGGAAATGAAAATTCAATTTTCAATTTCTTAACAAGGAAAGTTTTACATAATAAATCCCAAGTAAATGCTTAAAGACAACCCCGGTGACAACCGCATTGGCTGTGGTTTTCCTGAGGAAGAAGGATCCCCTTCCTAACTCTACCAGCACCAGTAATTGATGTAGTCAATCAGTACCAAATATTGGGCCAAATACCCAGGTCCTTTAATTCGGTATTAACCAGTCAGATGGTGGTTCTTACAATTCGTTGTTTGGTTCCTTTAATAATAAATTCCTTGTTTGGCTCCTTAGATGGTGGGATTAGCCCGTATCACTCATGCATCTTCTACCAAAATCACTCCAAACCCAATTAGTTCACTACAGTCTAACAAAATACCAATCAGGAATTACCCTTGTTCCTATATTGCTACTATTTATCAGTAAAATACAAAGTCCCATACATACTCAAATGGCAATATCATATGATCTCTCCCGCTAAATTAATTATTGCATAGTTATCTATTGAATTGCCAATGTATTCATTAGGCAAGTCTGCCAATTTGATGTAGTTATCAGACAATACTTCATCAAATGGTGGGATAATTAACTTTAAAGTGTAGAGAATCATTGAGTAGGTCTAGAAGGAATTTCATATCTCCTTATTCCCTGCCAAAACCTTTACCACTAGCATAGTCACTCCATTAACAGTCAAAGCCACGGAACCTAAAAACAAAGCCAAAGTGTTAGACAACAATTTAAATAAATCGAAATCAAGCCCAATAACATCCTTTGATGTAAAGAGTATCAAGAAGTATTCGAGCTCAGAGTTATAGATGCTTGCACAAGCATTGAATGAAAGGATAATCGAGTTACATTATGACGTCTCGAATCCCGTTAAGAGGATCTTTCCTCCGGAACCCTGTTAATCATGGTGCCATACGTGACGGCAGTTTATTTGAACATAATTCATTGTGAGAGACTTAAATATCCACATTATAATATATCAATAATAGCTCAATTAACAAAATCAGTTCACAATCCAAGTGAATCCATACAATAGAACAAATCGCCTCCAACGAGGTCCCAAGCATAAGGCTTACTAATTCCACAACATATATGAGTTTGATTTAAAATACAATATATGTATTGATAACAATGTTACAAAAATGGCGATCCTTCTATCGTGAAGGGCCTGCGACTAAATGGAGGCATTGATGCAATCTATGATGTAGCGTCTTCTCTTTTTCCTTTTTTTTGATGAACCTGCAAGAAGACCTAAGTAGAAAATAGGTGGGGTGAGTCAAACGGGCTCAGTGGAAATTATATATTAAGTTTATTGTAAAAAAAATATCTGTAGAAATCCCTTTTCGTGAAGTCGTAAGAAATCTTTTTTGTGTAATAATATGAAATAAATCATTTACACACACATATATATATGGTAATTTAGAAAGACAGATTTTCTCATTTTAAAACATTGGTAACATTATGAGAAAATACTCTTTAAACTTTGTATGAAAACTAACCATGTCTCAACTGAAAACCTATGGCACAAGAATCATTCACTTTGCCTCATAGGCCTCGAGCCACAACATCAATAATTCTCGTACTATCCAAGCGTACAACTAGGTCTACATTTCGTGGCCTTTTAACCACACGACAGCAGGGCCTCTCGTTATTTTTTTTGCACGGTTTCGGGTTTTTTACCTAGGGGCGCACTGTCCTAACTTAAGGCCCCATCCAATGAGACAAAACCTTGGACCGTTCATGAACTAGTGTCATTGTACAATCGTAATATCATATCAACTGGCTCATGTGAGAAACATTTGTGCCATATCGATGATTGTCATTCATCGAAACATAACGTCAACATACAATTGATGGGAAAATATCTCATAAAAGATTGTTTTATAATATAGAAATCACCATTCGAACAATTAAGGATAAACATTTACTCCCGTAGTAAGAATCGCCAACGTTTGCATGGTTTCAAGTGGGTTTTTATGTAAATTAAGAAATCTATTATAATATCTTGATATGACAGGTGTTTCAATGTATATAAAGGTTATTTAAGCCATTAATCTCATCGTTAGAGCAAATTATTTTCAAATACTTAAAAAACCCCATTTCACATGTTAGGTTTCTATGTAATCAAGAGGTAAATTAATAATCGAGTAGTAATAAGTTGGAAAACAAGTTTTAGAATTAAATTCCCACTTCTATGTAACCAAATCCTTTAGTTTGAAAGCTTGAATCGAACTAGAAGTCATCAAATCGCATAATCCCCAAGTTCTCTTTTGAACCCTAGCCATGGCGGTGAAAAAGGATGGAGGAGATGATGATTGTGAAGATAAAATCTTGTTTTGGAGATGAAGATTGGGTAGAAATCCCTCTGGAAATCCTTTCTAAGAAACTTTCAGCTCTCTCTAACTCCCTCTAAAGTTATAGCTGAAAAATGAGGGAGTATGAGGCTTAAAATGGCATAAAAATGATCAAAAC
This sequence comes from Lonicera japonica, assembly GCA_021464415.1. Classification (NCBI taxonomy): domain Eukaryota; kingdom Viridiplantae; phylum Streptophyta; class Magnoliopsida; order Dipsacales; family Caprifoliaceae; genus Lonicera; species Lonicera japonica. Next base: position 44,182,505 of record CM038465.1, on the reverse strand, counting down.
TGACTTTCTGATGTTCCATGATAGATCACAGTCCTCTATGATCGATCATGAAGTCCATTGCCAGCACTGGCATTTCGGATATGGAGCACTGTTCATAATTCTGTCATAACTTTTCACTTGAAACTCCGATTTGGGTGATCTTTATGTCTATGAAAAGCTAATTCAAAGATCTACAACTTCATAATAGGAAGTTTTTCAAAATTCTAGATGGATTAATTCCATAAATTCGTCGAAGATAGCGCTCTGCCGAAACCCTACCGAAAGAACAGATTTTAACGCCACGCTTACTTCGCAATGACCAACGAAAAGTATGAATTAGCTTCCGGTTAAAACACGAAACTTGTAGGTTGGATCAAAGACTTAACATAGGCGAAAATGGGGACCTAATCGGGTAAAAAATGAAGAAATTACGATATCTCAAAGTTAACTAAAATATAGCAATCGCGTAAAGTGAAAACACGCGATTAACATCTCGATTTTAATTCGGACCACCCGAATTACAAAAAATTGTTCCCAAAAGCTCGATACCAATATTATAAAATATCAAGTTTGACCAAATTTTTTGTCTAAAAAGTATAAGAATTTAATGGTTAAAAATACACATGTTATAGTGTGCATTAGTTATTGTGAGAATCCGCAAATGCGACCCCCGGGTCTCGTCCCCGCTCGTTGGGCGTCTGAAGCGTCGGAACTGATTCCGTCGCTCCATTTGCTTGGAGTTGTTTGATGATTCTTATCATGTGTCCCTACGTCTATTCTAGATGCAAAGGGACTCGTTCAGAGTCGCCAGTACGTTTTACGAGAAAACGGACAAAAAAGGTTGTGTAAGGGGAAAGGCTACAGATAAGCCTTTCTTTACACATTTGTCTGCGAAACCAGGATTCTATAGGGTTCGGGAACTATATTACGGTTTGGGAAGGTGTTAAGCACCCATTCCGCCCTTTCGGTCTCTAGTGGTCTTTATATGTTTATTCTATGTTGAAAAACTTGGATGCTTTTACTGACAGTCTACTACTCTTCAAATGAAAACCCTAATTTCTGGGGGGAAACGGGAAAGTGATGAAAACCTTTGTGTTCCGAGATCCGATGTTTTTATTTAAAAGGTGTAAATACAAGTGACAAAACCTTTTATTTTGAAAGAGTATCCCGTATTATTTCCTCAGATAATGACGGTTTTCTCGTGTTGTGTTTACTTTTGTAAAAGTTCGGATCTATGTCGGGACTAATTTAATATGGAACTAGAACTCTTTGGGGAGAGTTATCAATCACGTCGCAGTCTATAGAGAAGACAGGATATGTTGATTCTAATTCCTAGATAAGTCGTATCAGTCTGGGTTTTGAAAACAGAATTTTATCCGGACGATAACATACTTACTCTTCTGGTTTTGCAAATGGTTTTATCAGGGTCTTTTGTTTTGAAAACGGTAGACTATTTATAACTTGGCAATAAGTTTATTCAAATAAAACGTGGACAAAACAACATAAATAAAACAAGTACACAGATAGACCTATTTTTCGAGCGCGTTAGGAATCTAGCCCAACCATGTTGCCACTTCGCTTACCAGGACGGGGATCGACCTGCCCGGTCAGGTCGCGGGGTGCGGGGCAGCGCCCCGTTAGGAAAAAATCGAATTCTAAAAGTTTACAATAAAACTAACATGCGAATATCTTATTTAATTACGAGAAGAAACTTTATTTACCTTCCCGACGAGAATAATAATAAGAAAGAGAATATAATACGGCAGAGAGATCTCCGGCGATAATAATCTTCTCCTTCTTCAGATATTTCCGAGAATTCGATTCTAGAGACGGGACACGTCGAGTGTCGGGAATAGATTCGATAATTCTTCAGAGATAAGATGATAAAATGCTTGATAAAATCAGACTAAAACTCAGAATTTCTAGATTCAAGTTGCTGCCTCTAACCCTTGGGGGTGTTGGCCTATTTATACTGCTCGGGGAAGATTGTCGCGCGACATTTCCCCAAAAAAGGCAAGTGTCGCGCGACATATCTGTTTGTCGCGCGACAATCGGCTGAAGTGATGGGTCCTGACACTGTGATGTGTCAGAAAGTGGTTGGTCGGGTGCAGAGAGTGATTGTCGCGCGACAAGCGGCTGAAGTGATGGGTCCTGACACTGTGATGTGTCAGAAAGTGGTTGGTCGGGTGCAGAGAGAGATTGTCGCGCGACATAGTGGGATTGTCGCGCGACATTCCAATGATTGTCGCGCGACAATGTGATATGTCGTGCGACAATCCTTCATAAAAAAAGGTTTGTCGCGCAACAAACCCCCCCCCCCCCCCGGGGTAGTTTCGGATGCTCGGGTGGGTCCCGGGCTCCAAAAACAGTAGTCTCGTAGGTCGTTTAGGGTTCTTGCGGGGGTCACGGATCGGGGTGTCTACAGTTATATACCCTTAGATGAGTTTTATACACACATCAAGATGTCACATCAAAATTAAAACACTCACACCAATAATATACACATAATAAACTCTCACAAGCTAATAATTTTGTCTATACTAAAAATTCTATAACTTAAAATAAAAAATTCAAAATTTAATAAAAAAATATTTTTTAAAATCTACTAATCAATATCAATTAAACAAGATCCATCATGACTACAAAATTATGTTAAAAAAAATCAAGAAAAATGATTGAGTAACATTTAAGAATCCATACATTGTTGGATTAATTTTAAATTTTTCGTTGAGTTTATTTTATTAAAAAATTATTTTGTCGAGATCAAAATAAGATAAAGAAAAATATGATTAATAGATTGAACATACATTTTGGTTGATGTTTGTCGAAATAAACTAATGATGTTTGTCTATTTAGATTTAGAGTGAGTTACTCTTTTTTATCCTATTATTTTGCCGTGTCGGCTGGCACGGGTATACCCTAGTACCTAATATAACGTGCTATAAGTTTTGGATCATCTAAAAAGGGTTGGAAACTAAAAGTTCATGCTCTAACGGAGATTAAGCCCTAACCGGGTTTAAGAAGAGGATTAGTTCGAAAATGGAACACGGGGTATTACATACATGATGATAAAGAAACATCTCTGTCAACACCCCAGTCATTAGGACAAAAATCAGTTACAAGCAAGGATCCTTATAACAATGAATTATTCTTATATGGGCAAGACCCAATTGCTTAATTGAGGCGTTTTCAATCACTACTTAGGCAATAATTTATCTAAGAGAAGTTAATACCATAAATTTCACATATGGAAGACAACTAAGTCATAGTGCTCTACCGAAACATAGTTAAAAAAATGAAAATTTTGTATAATAAAAGTAAAAATTACTGTTCATGAATAGTACCATAAATAATAAAAAATACATGAATAGTACCCACCGATAGCACTATTCAAATAGTAACAGATGCTTTTACTATTCTGATAAATCATTATTCATCTATAGTAAAAGAACTTTTAATATTCACAATTAGTTAAAAGTTACATAATAAAGCCCCGCGTGATTCTATAATCCATATTTCAAAATCAGCTACAAAAGAGGAAGAGGGTAGAAACATTTGGTAGGTTTCACACCCACGAAGACAAAATAAAGTCTCTAGTCCAAAATTTTCCTTCTTGTATTAAATTTCAGTAAAATTTATATTTTAAAGTCATGATTCGAGCAACTGGTTCAGAATTATATCAGTAATGTCATTGTAATTCAAAACTTTATTTTATTTGGAATTTTACTAATCATTCAGTCAATTAATTTGTGTATTTACTTGTGTGCTTTTACATTTTTATATCAATTTCTTGGTCCTTTCACCTTTCTCTTATGTTATCAGAGGCACTCTTACTTTTTAATATTAGCTTCCTGGTCCTTTCACCTTAATTCTTCTTACGTTTTACAAACACAAAATATCATGCCTTAAATAGACACATATTTAAGTGTTTAAACCCTTGCCTAAATTGCCTCCTTTATCCGGTCTTAATCTGACTTTTGTTATTATACAAGTGTCCTAAAATAGGTTAAGTTGTTTTCAAATAAAATTGAATCGAAACAGATGAATAGAACTGACTAATAATTTTGCAATGTTATAGTACTTTTTTCAAGTGCTAATATTATTACTCAAACATAATTTTCATGAAAATATTGGTCAAAGTGAAAAAAGACCAAAAAGGACAAATTGATGGCTTGGTGCACATGTCCCAGTTGACCGGGTGAAAATACAAATTTTCAAAGTTTAGGGGGTGAAAATGTAATTCCTAAAAAGTTGAGGTTAATTCCACGATTTCAGCAATTTATATTGCTTTTCACCAAATCGGCCATATGACACTTATAATTACATAATCTAACATTTTGAAGGAGCGAAAATTCAAAATTAAAAATTTTAGGCGCTAAATTTAATTTGTGTATAACTTTGGGGAAAAAATGTCATTCTTTTAAAATAAGCCAAGCTTTTACACACATTCATATATCATACCTAGTTAATTGCCTGAAAGTCCACAATCCCCTTATTTGGGTGCATTAAAATGAAATAAAAATCCGCATAATTCACGTAGTTACTTACTTTACGCACAAGTATCTTTTTAGTAATATAATACATGAGACGAGCATAACTAAAAGGAGCGAATGGGGTGGTATAATTCCTTCCCCAATTGTAACTTAATTTCCGGGCCTAACTCATTAGTTCCGTAGGCTTGTAACAGATCGGTTAATCACTGCTATTAACTAGGTTTTTTTTTTTTTTTTGGCCATTGGCACAGAGGTATCCACACACTACATTGGGATGGGACTAATCCCTTGCCTGTTGTAGCCGGCCACCGCGTACCACAACCGCAGAAACGACACCGGCAGGCGCTTAGTCCGAAAGCACGGTGCCTGATGGCTCGCCCCAAGTGATTATGCTGTTGTGGTAGATCGAACCTGCGACGTGCGCCTCACCACACATCCAGGCCCGCCTCCGCTAGGCCAACCCCTTGGAGTTTATTCTCTTACTTTTATTTGTTTTTGAAAAAAGACAGATTGGTAACTCTTACCTTATTTTATGCTATCATCACAAATGTGCCATTGGATGAACTAGGTAAAATAATGAATAATAAATAATATAATATGACATAATTATTACGTGACAGATGCACAATTTCGTTAAAGCGCAGCCAAGTATATGCTATACGTAATTTTCCCCTTCATAATTGAAGGCGCATTTTTTTTTTATTGTCTAGCACTCAAATATTTATTAGGGACCCTAAAAGTATACATACAACATATATAAAGATATAAGGGTGTGTTTGATTGGCAATTTTTTTCATGAAAAATGAGCATTTTTCACTTGATTTAACAATTTAAAGTATTTGATTGACTTTTTTTTTTCCGGGCAATTCAATTCCAACTTTTAGCTCACACGTGTACATTTTTAAGGCAATTGAGGAAAATATTTTCTTTGGGGGAGGGGGGGGGGTGGTTTTTTTGTTTTTCATGCTTGGGCACGGTTCACGAGACAACATTTTTACCATTTTTTATATTAAAAATGCCATAACTTAAAATATAAAATTCAAAATAATATAAAATTTTAATATTTAAAATAAACTAATCAAGATCAATTAAACAAGATCCATCATGACTATATAATTATGTAAAAAAAAAAATACCAATAATTTTTTCTACATTAAAAATGCCATAATACAACTAATATTTTTCTGGTAAAAAATTAAGGCAATCAAACACACTACACTACATTTTTCATGCAACTCAATTCTATGCAATTCAATTGCCTGTAACTTATTTTCTTTCTATGTAAATTCTATACTTGCAGTCAAACGCATTCTAATATTTTTAGTGCAAATTAGTCCATATATAGACCAATTTTTATTAAAAAATATTTTTAGTTACAAAAAACTTCAAATTCATAATTTTGTGAATAATCCAAATCCTTAATTTGTGGATAAGAATTTGCGATGGGGGGAGATGCTTTTTTAGTCACCATAAATTTTGTGGATTTAATTTTTAGTTTGGGATGGGGGGCCAACAGGTACTTTCATTTAATTAGATTGAAAGGACCATTTTCTACAAAAATAGAAACATCAAATTAATTATTTTGCCACGGAAGGTAAACATTTCATCTAAAATTAAGCACCTTAGTTTTGAAATAATGTGATATATAAAGTAAAAAAGAAATAATGTGATATATAAAGTAAAAATGAGTAGAGTGTGAAGGGGATTTTGGTATGTCACGAAATTACAAAATTACTTTTACTGCTCTAAAAATTACTAGAAAATATTTGCAAAGAATCTCATAATTTTAAAGTTGAAAAGCACATGTTGTTGATCAAATGCCTTCTTATAGGGTGGGGGTATTGATACGCTCCAAACTTCTCTGTAACACTTATTCTCCTTACTTGTTTACTCAGTGCAATAGGGTTGAGTATATATACATTATATATCGATGCAATAAGGTCGAGCTATTATTGAGAGCAAAAAAATAAAATAAAATAAATACACTGTCTCAGCCCTATTGCACTAAGGTAATATATACATACTCGGTCCTATTACACTAAATAAGGAGGGGACTGTTAAAGAGAAACTTAAGGTGTGGAAATAGCACCACCCTTCTTATATTCTTGATGTGAGAACTTAATCATATACTATTATAATATTACAAGGGAAGTAATACGTTCTCTCTTATTAATTAATAATATAGTAATTGCCGTAATAATAACACACTTAATACCCTCTCTCTTATTAGTTGACCTAATAATCTATATTATTTAGTATATTATTATACTAAAATTGAGGAAGTATAATAATTATAGTAATAGATAATTTTTATTATGAAACCTTTATTTATTTACTTTTTAAATTCTTTCATTTTTCATACTAGGGTATGTCCGTACCATCCGGCACGGTGTGCCAATTTTTTTTTAATCAAAGACGTTCAGGATGCATCATCCAATTTAAGATGCATTCAAAAAACTTACACGTAAAAATAAAATTTTCGTTTTCACTATTTCGTGCTCTTTAGTCAAAAAAAACCTTCACTTTATTATATAGATAGAATAAAAGCAAAGTTAACTTAATAAATTATTTACAAACGAAATTATGAAAAAGTTTAAATAACCAATATTTTCATTTAAAAGTATTAGACGGATGATATACTTTTTAGGAAATATAGATATGTGACCGTTCCTATTTGGTCCAAATTAAATCAAAATACCATATTTTTTGCAATACAAATATCTTCAATTTCTTCAATAAAAAGTATAAAACATTAATAATCTAACAAAATAACATTTTTGTTTTTGCAATACAAATATCTTAAGTTTCTTCAATAATAAGTATAAAAAATTAATAACCTAGCAAAATAACATTTTTGTTAAAAATAATACTTTTGTTTTTTTTATTATTTTAGAGAATACCAATTTTTTTTTTAAAAAGGAAGACAATAACGATAGTTTGTGAATTGTTGTCTTTTAATAAATGTATTAAATTTAACATTTAGTGCTGGTGAATATTACATAATTGCCACACCTATTTAAATCATTAGATTTATGCAAATAGTTTCTGACCGTTATATATTATTTTGCTAGAATGATATTTTTTGTTCTGTACAACGCAAGAATAATAATTAAAATTAATTAAATTTAGTCTATAACCAATTATAGAATAACAATGTTAATATTCATATCTATTAACATAATCTAAGTTACATAATGGGTGGTATTATTATCAAAATTATATTGTACTTTGGTGAAGACATAATTAATTTAACAATAAGTAAAAATGTAAAGCTAGATAATGGATAAGTGTTGTTGTGAGTTATATTGATTACACCTCAAAAGTAAAAAAAAAATTAATTTAAAAATTATAAAAAAAATGAAAGTCTAAAATAATTTATTTGTTATGAAAGTGAGAATTCTTTTTTTAAGAAGTTTCTACTTAAATCATAATATGAAAGTAAAATAAATTTAAAATCACCAAAATGTTAATTTATATAGGCAAACAAATTATTTTTTTATACATAATTTTATAATAATAATAATGGATCTTATTTTATTGGTATTCATGAGCAGGTTTCAAATATATATTTTTTTATTAAAAATATATATTTTGATTAAAAGTTATTATATTTTGAAGTTTAAAGAAAAAAGGAGAGAAATTGGGTTTGTTTTGATTGTGTGTGGGTGTAATACTTTAATCTAAATGTGCAAAGTGAGTAGAAATAAACAAATCTAAGGTGGAGAATGCTTCTTGAAGATAAACCACATCCTAGAGTCTAAAATGTGTGTAAGAAAAATTAAATTTATCAAACTAAATCTATACCTCTGGTTAGGTAGAATTTCAAAAGCTCTTTAGTCAAAAAAACTTTTCCTTATTATATAGATTTATATCTAAATATTTATTACATATTTATAATATGGAGGAAGTGAAAATATTTAATAGCACAATTAATATACTATAAAATGTTTATCAATATATTATTATTAATATTCATGAGTTACTTCCTAATATAATAATTGCATCAATTTAATCCAATACTCATTTTTAATTCTTCACATCATTTTTAATCTCTTCTATAGCCCATCTACTTATTATAAAAATGAAAGTGCATGTTTTCTTAATTCCTAAATATAATTGTATTAATGATTTAGAATAAATAAATAATAATTAAAGACTGTTGAGTGTCTAACTCCTATAGCCTTTCAATTTTAATCTTAATCCATTAGTGATGTTTATTTAAATTTGTACTATGCTATTTATCTAACATGCATTCACATATGCTCTTTCTACTTATCCATCCCTCTATGGCTGCGAAAGAGTATGTAAGTATATTCTTTTAAAATGGTTCTATTAATATAAATTGTTTATTTTTCAAATTAAATAGCATCTCCCTCTTCTTTTTTCTTTCAACAAAATTCACTATATTTCTATGTGCTATATATTTTTTGTTTTAGAGGAATTTGTATTTTTCCACGCCTCTCATGAGCCATTTTCCACTTTGGTGTAATTAAGAAAACAATTGGAGGGAACACAAGCGCTAACTTTATATTTCTATCAATTGATCTACTAGCATATGTAATAAAATTTGCTTATTCAATATACTATTATTTGTCATTTATGTAAACTTATGTTTGTTACTGCATTTGATAAATTTTATATTTCTAAAAAACTTGACTATAATTATATAAGTATAGAGTATACACATGTATACATAAAAATAAACGCAATATATATATATACTTATGAAAAATAGTTCATACAATATTCATGTATCGCATGGGTAATAAGCTAATAAATATCATTATTACACAAATATAAAATGTGTTATAAAGATAGTTATCAAAATCTTTTCATGTATCATTTTTTATTCAACTATTCAAATCATTATTATGTAATTTGAATTTGAATATTGACTTTAACTGTTTTATCCACGTCTTATCTCATTACTTGGATAATACACGCATTGCCTTAACGTAACTCACCTCTACAACTACACGCATTGCCTTAACGTAACTAACTTCTACAACTGTCGATTATTGAAGCTGATTACTTTTTTTTTAATTGAAATTTTATACACAATTAGGTATGCGATTTAAATATAATAATTCTTAAAAATGAAAATTAAGAAAAACTAATACATAAGAATTACAAAATACGATCCATTGTTACAATGAAATTATGTATAAATTTTCTTAATACAAAACTGTTAAATATTACATATAATAATATATTTTATTTGTGTGATTTTCATTATCTATTTAAATTTTACACATTAATATCACTGGATTACAAAATAAATACGCATATAGTTTTTGTGAAAAACTTCTTTACACATAGAATTTTATACATAAAATATATACAATTATTAAAGATGCTCTTAAATATTACTAGACTGGATTTCGAAAGCTTCCGTTCTATTTTTGAAATGGTAGAGCATGAACGTAAAACACATTTAAGTATATGCTATAAATAATTTTTCCCCTTCATAATTAAAAATACTCTAGTACTCAAATAATTATTAGGGACCCAAAATATATACTTAGAAGTTAGAACATAGATAAAAATACAATGTTTTTAATGCGGATTGGTTTGTATACGGATTGATTTTTTTTAAAAAAATATTTATAGCGACAAAAAGGGTCAAATTCTTAATTTTGTAGATAATCTAAATCCTTAGGGCCTGTTTGGTGGCTCTCTATTTTTTTTTTCCTCAAAATTTGAAAAACTCAACTCAAAATTAACTCTACTTTTACACTTCTCAAAATTTATTTTACTTTCTCTCTCTAAAAAAACTTTTAAAACACCATAACTTTAAATTCAAAAATCAAAATTAAATAAAAAAATATATATTTAAAACATACTCATAGAGACCTATAAAATAAGATTCATTGTGACTATTTTTTTTAAAAAATTTATGAGAATTTTAGTTGGTTGAAAAAAACTCAAGAAAAAACCAAATCCACTTTTCAACAAACTTCAAAATTCTACCAAACACCAAATTTTAAAAACTCAACTTAAAAACTCAACTCAAAACATCACCTTAGTTTGTAGATAAGAATTTGCCATGGAGGGAGATGTTTTTAGTCACCATAAATTTTGAGATGGGAAAGGACCATTTTCTACAAAAATAGAAATATCAAATTAATTATTTTGCCACGGAAGGTAAACAGTTCATCTAAAATTAAGCACCCCAATTTTGAAGTGATGTGATATATGAAGTAGAAAGGTATAGAGTGTGAGAAGGGACTTTGGTATGTCATGAAATTACAAAATTATTTTTATTGCTCCAAAAATTACTATAAAATATTGGTAAATGTTGAGATTTAAACTCAAAAAAGTATGTTCTTGATCAAATGCTATCTTAGAGCATTTCCGACAACAGTGCATATTGTGATTTTGGGTATAATTTACACAATTTGTAAAATTTTCAGTTTTCAGTAGTCTTTTAAATTTGGCTTTTGTGTAAAATGAAAGTGTAAAATAAACTCCAAGTTTACACTATCACGTCAACTTTCTCTCCAATTTTTTTATAAAACCTTAAAATATAATAACATTTAATATAAAATATATATTTAATATCTATTCATCAAGACTAATAAATTAAGATATATTACATAAATTGAAAGAATAATAATAACAATAATATTTATACAGATTGACATTATATATACGTCGATATCTTATTAGTTCTTTCAAATTTCACATAAAATTTTACCAAGTATCATTTTACTATATATTTTTAAAATTTTAAATTTGTATAGAAGTGATTTGATATATATAATTTTACACAACAATTAAAATGCCCTTGTGTTATTTTCATGTATCATTTTTTAAATCAACCATTCGAGTCTTCATTTTGACTTTTTACTGTTTTATCCATGTTTATCTCGTTATTTGGATAAAACATGCATTATTTAACGTAACTAACTTTTGCTACTGTCCATTATTGGAGTTGATTATTATTTTTTTAATTAAAATTGTATTACAATTGGCTACTCGATTTAAATATAATAATTTTTTTAAATTACAATTGGCTACCTGATTTAAATAAAACAATTTTTTTGAAAAAAATTGAAAAATTAATATACAGTAAGATTGTTGAATCCGGAAAATGTCTACTTCCTCGATCTACCCGTCTTTACAGGAAGCTTCACGAGCAAACAAAATCTGGCCGTCCATTCCACGTGACTCCAAGCAAATCGTTGCCGTAGCCTCTGCATTCGCCTCTATCCAGCCACGTGTAATCCTGCCACGTGGCGCAAACGTGACGGCCGGTTTCGGATTATTTTATCTTTTCATGAATCCAACTTCCTATATATAGTGCAAACTCTTCTTCCATTTTGAATCTCATAATCAGCTCAGGTGCATATTTCTTCAATCCAAAATCTCACAAAATCTTCACTACTTTCTCTCACTACATATACATATATATATATAATCTTATTTTTAGTGATAAAATTGTTCATTTTGTTCATCAATTGATTAATTTTATTCAACAATTTGGTATAGTTTCGATTTAAAAATAACTGATTCCACATGGCAATGAGTTTATCGCACCAGATCGGAGCTATCGCCGGCACGCAGGTGCCGGTAGATTCCAGTAGCATCACCGGAGATCAGGCGCCGACGACGATTAACGCGTCGGCTGTGTGGAGGTCGCCTGTGTCGAAGCTCCGGTGCGCCGTGCGGAGTCCGGGAACGGAATTCTCTGGCCGACGGTCACCGACGCCTTCGCCGCCGGTGAGTCCGCTCGCCGGCGTGATGGCCTGCCAAGCGTTAGCGGTGGAGAGAGAATCTCCTGTTGCTGACGAGGCGGTGACGGTGAGGGAACACGTGGCGGGGAGTGCGCAGGATAAGAAGGGGAAGGGGGTGCCGGTATACGTGATGATGCCGTTGGATAGTGTGAATATGGAGAATAGGGTGAACAGGAGGAAGGCGATGAATGCGAGTTTGATGGCGCTAAAAAGCGCCGGGGTGGAAGGGATAATGATGGATGTGTGGTGGGGATTGGTGGAGAGGGAGGGTCCGGGGGTGTATAATTGGGGTGGGTATTCTGAGTTATTAGAAATGGCCAAGAAACATGGCCTCAAGGTTCAGGCTGTTATGTCTTTCCATCAATGCGGCGGAAATGTTGGTGACTCTTGCACGTGCGTACTCTCTTTCTCTCTCCTATTTTTATTAACTTCTTCTTAACGCTAAATTTTTGTGCACACGCAATACATATCGTCCGTATTTTTTTCACTAGATTAATAATTGTTTGTATGAAACAAATGTATACAAAATAAATTAAGTTCATAGAGTATTGAACCAAAATACATTATATAATCACACTTTTACTAAATACACAAAAGTTTAATATATTTTGATATTTGTCACGTACAAGAATGTTAGTAGACATATTTTCTATTTTAATATTTACTATTTGGATTAGACTTCTATAGATTTTTTTACTTTTATTGCCGTAGTTCAAACTTGAGAACGTGCTCGTAAAATATTACTACGATCGTACACTCAGCGGGCCAATAAGGCTAATATTAATCCTCCACAAAAATGTTAGGGTAAAAAACAATAAACCCCCTCAAACTATCATTTTTTTGCACTAAACCCCCCCATCTTCTAAAAGTGACACTAAACCCCCCTCAACTATTAGATTTTATCACTTAACCCCCAAAATTACATAAATGCCCTTGTAAATAAATGACCTTTTATAAATTAGGGGGTACAGCGTTAAGTTGTGATAGTTTAGGGGGGTTTAGTGCCAAAAAGTGATAATTTGAGGGGGTTTAGTGTTTTTAACCAAACTTTGTACAAGGACATTTATGTAATTTTGGGGGTTAAGTGATAACATATAATAGTTGAGGGGGGTTTAGTGTCACTTTTAGAAAATGAGGGGGTTTAGTGCAAAAAAGTGATAGTTTAAAGGGGTTTAAGTGTTTTTTACCCAAAATGTTATATATTAATTGGAAAAGTTTGTAGACCAAAAAAAGTAAAAATTGGATAAAGCTTATTCTTTCTTATTTTAGATTAATCGCATCCTAGTAATGTAGGGCCATTTTTCCGCCGCCCACAGGGTTGGAGATCGGATCTCATTGGGCAACGTGTTTTTTGCTTCAAAGACGGTTCCTATGTTATGGAAGATCCCCCGTTAACCAAAGATTCCGTCAATAGCTTATAGCATTTGCAATTATATCTTAAAAATTGTTTGTATAAATCTTACGTATCAAGCTATTTTTACACAAATTTTAAAGTTTTAAAATATATTCTAATTATATTTTTGTAAACTTTTTTTGTAAGATTTGGATAAAATAATGTGATATCAACGCATGTTTGATGTGTGACATTATTATTATTAGGAATTTAGGTATACATAATCGTATAATAATAATGGATTTTGATTCCTTAGCCTTGATGAATAGATTTTAATTATATAATTTTTATTAATATTTATATTTTATAATAAAAATTATTACATTTTAAAGTTTTAAAAAGTTAACTTAGAGTATATTTTAGTCATCCATTTTACACAAAAACTATTGGAGACATAAATTTTTACAAGTTGTGTAAATTTTATACAAAATAACAATATACAATTCTATTGGAGATGCTCTTATTGAGCGGCTTGAGCCCATCAGTTCTCTTTTAGTTTTGTCCTATATATATTTTTATAATTTCAAATTTTTAACTACACTTTTTATCATAATTTTTTTTCTTTTTTTTTTTCATTTTTAAAGTGTCAATTCATTTTCCTTTACTATAGTCTATAATAATAATAAGTAAAGTAAAAAACTAATTTCATACTCTCACTCTAACTTTGATATTTAAATTATTATTATAGTAAAGGAAAGATATTTAAACTTTCTTTTTTTTAAAATAAAATAAAATAAAAAAACTAAAAGTTTAAAAAAAAACCAAAATTGAAAATTTGAAATTATAAAAATATTTACAGAAGGATAAAATTGAAGGAGATGACTGATTGCATCAAAAAGGAGTTTTCCGTTAAATAGCATCTTTAAAGCAGAAAAGTGGCCCAGTAAGTTTCTTACCTCAGGAATTACATCACCTTAATACTTGAGGACATCGGATCTCGAGGGATGGGCGGCTAACTTCATATAGAAGTAGCATGTTTCAAGTTTGAGAAATACTAAAGTGTGGTAGAATTTTTTCCTGGATTTGATTTCTATGATTTGCACCCTTTTTACTGGTATCTTTTTCATTTGTTCATGAATCCTGTTGCATTTGATTCCTGTGATTTGCCTACCCTTTTAAGTAGTGACTTTTTCAATTGTTCTTTAATCTTCCTGCTATGCTACGCTACGTTACCCTTTTCTAATTGTCTAATTCACCCACACACCCCCCCAATTCACAAGAAACATGGAATAGTCTTAAAAAAAGGTAAAAGGGACAGAAAGTTGAACATTATTTATATTTTCCAGCTTTTAGCTGATTATTGATTTATCTTTTGGCCCTGTTCCCAATAACTTCTTCAATTTTCAATTCTGGTTAATTATAGGATCTAAATAAATTGCGTCACATGTCGACGATCTAGTAGTTTGATGGCGCATTTCTTGTTCGACAAGAATATCTCGGCTTCAATAGAAATCTCCTAGGTTTTTTTAATTTCCGGGTACTTACAAATCTGATTTTTGTGGGTATTTTTAGCATCAATAGAAATGAGAAGGATGATTTATTAAGAAAGTTGTTGGATACTATAATTTAATTTAGAGTAGTATAGTGTTGAGCATACTAACAAATTTTTTAATACAAATGTTTATGCCACCAATCTGATAAAAAGAAAGGGAGATAACACATTAAATATGTGGTTCCACCGGTTGATTGGATTGGTGTTACATTAGTTTATATAAAAAGTTTGTACTATGAGTAAGCCTAGCATTTTCCCTTTATGTTAGTGCAGGCAACCTAAGAATTAACTTTCTTTTTTGTCTTTCTGGACACAAATACAGTCCATTGGGAAGTGGGGAACTATAGAGCTTATATTATAGTTAGTTGGGAATTTTTGAAAATCCAAATGGGAAGCTTAAAAACAGTCAAGGATCCAAATGAAGTTGCAGTGTTGGAACTCAGTTAGGTCAGAACAAACTCTAAAGGTTGAGGAAGAGCTTGTTTAAAGAACAAATGAGAATTTGATATTCGCATTATACTGCACTCCTTCCATCCCTATCCAAGTGTTATTACAAATAGCTTTGCCATATGATATGTATGCTACATCGAGATTTAGTAAATTTTTTTTTTGTGGAAATATGATTAAATGCCTAAAGAATTGAAGTAAATTGACTTCTGTTTGCTGATTGCGAATGCATATAGATAGTCATTCTGCGGTTTAATGTACATGGTAGCATCATATTATGAACTTCTTAATAATATATTCCCTTGTCTCATTTTTTCAGGATTCCTTTGCCCAGATGGGTTGTGGAGGAGATGGAGAAGGACCCTGACCTCGCATACACTGATCAATGGGGGAGGAGGAATTTTGAATATCTTTCCCTCGGCGTTGATACTCTCCCTGTCCTCAAGGGACGTTCGCCCGTCCAGTGTTATTCGGATTACATGCGTGCTTTCAGAGAGAAATTCCAACACCTCCTCGGTGATACCATTGTGGTAATTTACTCTTCCGTATATTTGTTTTGCCTTCAATTCTGTTGGTGGTAATTAAATCATTTACACTATTCGCATTTAGTTGAAGTTGCTAATGTGTAATTTCTTTAATTAGGTGTAAAGAATTGTATTCCTCAATAGTTTTACTTTGAAAAGTGTTCCACGGGAAAATGGAAACTTACTGAGGTGGATTTTGGAGTCTGCGGGAAAAGGACTAAAATAGTTGTGGAGCGATTTGTCTCTATAGAAATTAAAGAAAATAGAATTTAGAGATTGAAAGTTTAAAATCCTGGTCACTGCTATCGAACACACTCCAGACTTCGGTACTTTATAAACTGAACACACTTTCAACCTAATCACTAGTCAAGCATATAACTTATAATCTACTGTGAGACTATATTTGACAAGGGGGGAAGTACTAGCAAGTAGTAACAGGGATGTCTTGTAATATGTGTTTAAAATTCGAATTTTTTATCAAATATGCCAAGAAAGTTCTTCCATTGCTCTAAACATTTGAAACTCTGTTCATATAGGAAATTCAAGTTGGAATGGGTCCAGCAGGCGAGCTCCGTTATCCATCATATCCTGAGCAGAACGGAACATGGAGATTCCCAGGAGTTGGAGCCTTCCAATGTTATGACAAAGTAATTAAATACTTCATACTTATCCATTCATTTTTAACTAAGCACTGATTGTGTAATCCATTAATTCTTACAAGACCTTTATATGTTGGTGCAGTACATGATTAGTAGTTTGAAAGCCGCAGCAGAAAGTGTAGGTAAACCTGAATGGGGCCACACGGGCCCAACAGATGCTGGCGAGTACAACAACTGGCCAGAAGACACCAACTTCTTCAAAAAGGAAGGCGGTGGTTGGAATGGGCCCTATGGCGAATTCTTCCTCTCATGGTACTCCCAAATGCTCCTAGACCATGGTGAGAGAATCTTATCCTCGGCCAAGGCCATATTTGAGAATAAGGGCGTCAAAATCTCAGTTAAGGTAGCTGGTATCCACTGGCACTACGGGACCAGGTCACATGCCCCGGAGCTAACCGCCGGGTACTACAACACCCGTTTTAGGGACGGGTACAAACCCATCGCCCAAATGCTTGCCAGGCATGGCGGTGTGTTCAATTTCACCTGCGTTGAGATGCGGGACCATGAGCAACCCCAAGATGCGCTATGCAAGCCTGAGGGGCTTGTCAGGCAGGTGGCGCTTGCCGCAAGGGAAGCACGTGTTCCCCTGGCGGGGGAAAATGCACTTCCTAGATATGATGGATATGCGCATGAGCAGATACTACGTGCGTCTACTTTGGAGGTGGATGATAATTCAGAGCCAAGCGAGATGTGCGCATTTACGTATTTGAGGATGAATCCGCAGTTGTTCCAGGCGGATAACTGGAGAGGGTTTGTGGCGTTTGTGAAGAAGATGAGGGAAGGGAAAGACGGAGGCCGGTGCTGGGAGCAGGTGGAGAGGGAGGCGGAGCACTTTGTGCATGTGACTCGGCCTCTGGTGCAGGAGGCTGCTGTGGCTCTAATGCATTAAAGGGCAGTCTTTTATTGTTGTAATGTTTTTATTGAATAGTTGTAAATAGGGATTTTATGCAGGGGTAGTGTAATAATAATGGATGAGGTTCTGCTGTTTTTGTGTAGTGGAACTCTGTTGGAATGTGGTTTAGATAAATTATGGGGGGTAGGGTTTTCAGGGTGTTGTACCGATATCGCTGTACTTGTACTCTAGAACATGATAATACATAATTTCTCTTTCTTTTCCAATATTTGGCCTTTGTTTGGTTGGTACTCTGTCTTCTAATTTTCTTGAATTGACTTGGTTTCATTTTCTTTTTGTTTTCTATTATCGAACGGGCATGCAAAATCTTCCATAAGCCAGATCAACTGATCCGAATTTGTTCCAAGAATGCTGCCACCCGCAGTAGAACTTGGGCTTCCTTCAGAACATCCATCCGAATTGAGTTACACCTACTTGGCAGAGGGTAAACCCGTTTAGTCATACTTACTCTTAATAAATTTGTCCCACATGGAGTTTAAGGTCCTCAGATTCCACCATTGTTTTAAAGCAAGAGCCTTATCCAATCCAAAAGTCTTGAATCAGCAATTTACATTCACATTTGCATTTTTTGTTTGGCCGAGTTATTCGAAATCTCGATTAGTTGCTAAATTGAAAAATCGAGTTTGGACTTGAGTATCTGTTGCAAATTGAATCCTAATTTTCTGTATGCCTTTTCAATTTAAAACTTGGGCCTTGATTACAGAACATATTTTTTCTGAATTTTGTTCTTGTACAACAGAATACAATACTTTAGGACTTGTTTTAATTTGCAAGAGTCAACGCACCTACTAGTTATAGTTGTGATATGATTTAATGTGCTAAGTTGCCGGCTGGACAAATAAAACACCACCTAGGCATCTATAGGTTTTGACCAATACTTGAACGTAGTTGGCCTAAACACAAATTTTCAATGTACTCTAATCTAAAATTTACCTTCCATAGATCAAGAACAACAGAGATCTATTTCGCTTCCTTCTTTAGTTTGTAGCTCAGAAATCTATTTTTGGTTGGATGAATTGAATAGTAGGACTATAATTGAGAGAGCAACTAATGTAAAGACAAGATCACAAATGTTTTTTTTCAGAAAGAGAAGGCTTATATATTAACTTTTGCTCCAAGGCGATATGAGGGATCGGACTTTTTCCTTAGCTCAAGAACACTGAATGTCATTTGCTTAGGACTCGTTTTTATCGTCCGCTTAGTTATGGAGACACTTAGGAGGTTCTACATTTGCTTAGTATCATTGATTCATTTACTCGATCGATCCATCCATAAATTTTGACAAGGCGATTATTGTACAGGTTTATTCGCTAGCGACTCCTTTTTTTCATTTTCTTATTAGATTGCGTCTTTCTACCCTTTTCAATGCAAAAGCAAAGGCTCCCTCAAAGTTGGGGCTTTTGCTTGGTCTTTGGTTCACCATAAGAAGACCTTCAAAAGCTCTATCTCCGAGTTTTTACATCATATGTCAATTTGATGCCTTGTCACGGTGATTTCTGCTTTGCTCTACTGTCTTGGTACTTTGGTTACTACTTTAGTTCTGGCCCTTTGTGTAGGTTTGGGTAGCCTATCTTCGATTGAGTTCTTGATCCATGATTCAGCGTTATGGTCATTACTTGGGGGTGATCAAATATTCTTATAGCACATCTATTTATTTTAGGATATTTTGTAGACTTGTCAATGGGTAGGTTCGGATCGTGTTCGTGTTGTTTTTTTTATTGTATGTCGGGTGTTATCATTTCATGTCTAAACGGTGTTAGATTATTTTTATTGGCTTTATTCTCTTGACAAAATCATATTTTTATTTTGTAAATATTTTGTTCATGTTCACATTTGATGGAGGGCAAAAATTTAGAAGCCACAGTCTCAAGATTGTGTTCACATTAGCTTGGAAAGGTATGATAAAAAAGTGGCCCAAAGACTTTTCCACAATTGGGCAACTATTGGGGCAAATGGTTTAGGGACGTTTTTAGCTTAACCCAGTGTGTACAAAATTATTGTGGCTAGCGGCAATCCCATATTCGCAAGCTGAGATTAGTCCTGCATCCAATACAGTATGGAGACTATTTTATCATAGGTAGTGTATGCTTATTGGTCCATGAAAAGTTTTTCAAAAAGTTAACTTTGAAAATTCAAAGGAGAAATTCAAATTGGATTTTTCCATGAAAAGTTTTTCAAAAGGTTAATTTTGAAAATTCAAAGGAGAAATCCAAATTGAATTTCTCTTCCTTTTAAATCAAATCTTGTTTGAAAAATCCATGCATTAAATCAATAGAATGCATCTAGACAATTTTCAAACCGACTTTAATTGTTGTGGATTCTCTAAATCAAATACAAAACATAGCAAATTAAACAAGAGTAGTTTTTAAATTGCGGACCGGTATGCTAAAAAGCCAATACCGGTCCGGCAATTAAGTTTGACTGGATTCTGCAGTTACGAACCAGTATGCTGCTTTTCCAGACCGGTTCGGCATATAAAATTTTCTTTTTTTTTCAACTGCGGACCCATTTATTGATTTGCCAATACCAGTCCGGCGTACAACTTTTGCTGAGTTGTCATTTTTATCCACTTGCCCACTTACCTTTTCTTTACAACTTGCATTACGATTTTCAAGGCATGAAATATATTAAACCAAGACTCATTTTTGAGATATTTTCAAGCACGTTGTATAGCCTTTGAACCTTGAATCTTCTATATAAACAAGGCTATGCTACGTCCTTTTAAAAATAAGCTTTTTCTTTGAAGAAAAAAATTCCATATTTCATATTTTTGAAAAGAAAAAATCCTCCACCACCTAGGATTTGATTTTACATGCCAATCTTTTGAGTTCTTCACAAAAAGAATAACAAATCCCAAATTGTGAGAATGGTGTGATATCGTGACGAGTGATTCGTTGTGAGGCTATTCGTGTGATTCGAATAGAAGGACTATAAGTACCGGAGGTGGGGACTACAACTCTTCTTGTGTGATTCAAATTTGTAAGTCTGTATTTGTGATTAAATTATCTGTAAACTCTTGTGTTTTATAGTGTAAAGTTCTTGAGGATTAGTCATACGTAAGTAGCGATACCTCATTAATTCTGGTGTTGTTTAATTGTTTCTTGTGTGAATGATTTGTGCATACTAGACAAGATCAAACAACCTTTTCAGAATTAAAATTGGTAGAAACCCAGAGTTTACTTTTACAATTTTTTTATTTGTCAATCAATTGTATTAAAGTAACTGGAAAATAAAATATCTAGTAATTTTCGTTTCCACTTGCACCAGCTTACTAGCTTTTTCAAACGGGAGGTTTTTAATTGGGTGTTATTGTTTTGGGTTTTAACGAATTACCTGACATGACCCGTTAAGTAAATATATAATAAAAAAATATGTTTGTTTATATAATATTATATGTATATATTATAAGTTTACTTTGAATTAACAAATATATATGTAATACTTATACAAATTATACACATTTATATTAAATATATATATAATATTATAAAACTATGTATATTATTAACATGTTCAAACGGGTTATCATTGTGTTAACGAATATTAACTGACCCGACCCGTTAACTTATCGTGTCAGCACTAATAATATCTGAAATTGTTAAGGCTTTTGCTCATTAACTTATAATTTCGTGTCGGTTCGTGCCGTATTATCGTGTCGCGTGTTGTTTTGCAAAGTTAATATTTTGATGTTATGGTCAAACAGAGTATTGAAAAAATATCTAGAGATGGGCTTTTTTCCTTTTAAGATACGATAGCTCGTGCAGTCTTTCTAGCATATTACGCTATTTATTTTCCTTCTTTCTCATCTTTCTTTTCATTTTCCTAAATTTATCCTCAACTAAACAGAAATTTCAAGGACATCAAATGAAGAAATTAATGTTTGGCCACTTGACTTTCAACCAACACATAAAATAAACAACCATTTTAACCTACCAACTTAGGCCCACCACCCTATGAGGCAGAGAAAGATCGAAGAGAGATTTAATGCTATAATATAAGAAGATAAAACATAAGATTAAATTGCCAAAACACAATAGCTAAGAGGGTGACTTGTGAAGTCGCGATTATGAATCTACCTTTGGACTCTCATTTAGAATATGGCTAAATTTAAAACGGTTTTAAATAGAATTTGAGAATTGATCTTGTAGCTAGATTGCGAAGTTTTCTTCTTTGTTTTGGGGAAAAAATGGTTGCACAAAACGGAACTATTAGAACATGTACAGATTTAGTTTTTCATCTCCTATAAAAATGTATTTAAATTTTTGTCGTACGGGCTGAGTTACATGTTTTCAAATCAGAATGAACAACTTTTGAATTTCTTTTGTTCTTATACTGATATGATGCATATAAATCATTATGTTGTTGTGGATTATTTACTTTGTTGTCACTAAGATTAATCTTATTTGGGTTTTATCTAATGAGTTATGAGATAAGTGGGCTTTTTTCGATAGAGGGAAAGAGAGAGGGCGCCCCCTTTTTGTCTTGAAAATGTATGAGTGAAAAGACTCTTTGGTTTTTTGTTGACTTGATGGGAATTTGTGCATTTGCATTCCCGCTGGGCCTGGCCCATGGTGTGTGCTTGGATTAGAGTTGCTAGTTTGTTTGGTGTTATAATGGACAAGGAACAATATATATCAACTTATGGCGATCAGACCATATGTGCAATACCAGAGATTCAACTGAGTTCAGGGATTAAGTTATAGTGGGGGAAGGTGTTAGACACCCCCACTTTCCCTTTGGGGTCTCCTTTTCTCATGTGACTAACTACTTGTATGTGTATGGAAAGTGTACAATTAATATTGCATAAACTTTGATATTATTTGCTTCATTGCTTTCCATTGGAAAATAACGATATAAATTTTTGTATTCTTGTGATTTAGGGCTATGCCTAATGTATATACATCTTATTTTGATAAATTACAGCTAAGCCCTTAAAGTTGGAAAATTACATATGGACCTCTAAACTTTTAAAAATTGCACTTTGAACGCTTGTATTATGAAACCATGGTTGATTTATGTATGTGGTGTTAATGTGTGGCTTTTATGGATCAAGTTTGCATATCTACATAAAAACCCTTGAATTTTTAAAATTACAGGTATACCCCCAAACCTTAGAAATTGTAAAAATACTTCTCTTCTGGATTGGCGGGCAGGACACCTACTGTTATATGGCTGATGTTTGACATAAGATCCTTACCCTGCCAAAGTGAATCAGATAACTTCTACTAGATATAATAATTGTGGTGGTAAACAGTAGAATCTAATTTTAATAATTCAGTGATATTTACGAACTGAAATGCACCACTATGAATGTTTTTGTACGTGCATGTGTAAAAGTAATTGTAAATAGATGAGCCAAGATGGTTACCTCTCAAAGAAATGAAATGATTGAATAATTTTATTTTGTCTATACATCATTAAGGATTAAATTAGTTTTTGCACGGGGTACGAGAGATAAGTTAATCGAAGAATAAGGGAAGATAATATATATAATACAAACCAGAGCATACAATACTAAGAGAAACTCCAATTGTCTTGTATAAATTTTGTGTTAAATCTACATGTCAAAGTGGGATTTACACAAAAACAATAAAGAATTCGTTTTGTACTCCAACAGTCTGTTTTAAACTTTTGTGTAAATATTAAACAACCAATTAGATACACATAAGTAGAACTTGTCATATATTTTTTCCCTTACTTTTCAAATCCATTTATTTCTAGATACGGGATGAGGGAAAATAAACGCGAGATTATCTGACGTGGTTCTGTAAATTGGGTTTGTATTTTACATAACATTTTTACACAAATCATAGGTGTCAAAGTTTCTTAAAAGGCCGCTGGAGACCTTTTTTTTTACAAAACATGTAAATTTTATACAAACCAAAATTATACACTACGGTTGGAGATGCTTTAAAGATGAAAATACCATAAACTTTAAAATCTAATGGTCCAAATTTACTCTTACAAATTTAAGGGTAAAAAGTTAATCTTGACCCAATATTTTTGGATGGTTTCTTCTTTTTCTCTCATGGTAGAACCACTGCCTCATTCTTGCTGGCACCTTTATTCTTTCAGCGCACGACCCTTATATCCCTCAAAAATAATTTATTCTTGTTTTCTTATCTTTGCGTCCTTTCCAATGGTGCATCGGTGGGGTGAAATGGTGGTTTGTTGTTTTTAATTCCAAATATAAACGAAGTACCGCGATAAAGTAATAAAGTGGATGAACTAAAAATTCGACAATTATATTTACGTGGGTCCAGTTCAGGATTTCTCTATTATGAGAATAGAGATGACGCAACCAATTACTTAATTTCTGGTGATAGAATTATGCTATTACTTCTTTCAATACAAATTTGGCATTTGATATCAGTTTTCTTTTCTTCTTTTCCTCTTTTTCCTACTAACAAATACTAAAATATAGACGTCTAGTACGCGATTTTCTATTGAGATTTAGGCCCTTTGTTTTTAACGGGAAAAACTGACCTATAAAAGGAGAAAATTATTTTTATATTTTTTAAAATTTGTACTTGAAACAAACATATCAATAAAAGTCAATTTTAAAAATTGGAAGCATTGATGGAGGCGAAATTTTATGGTAAGTGTCTCTACCCCAAAATGTAAAATTGTAGGCTAAAAATATGGAAAAAAAAAAAAGAACTACAAAAAGCTTAGATAATATAATGAATATCGTCACATTGCTAGATGGCATTCTTTACACAATCTAAACTCTCATTAAAAAAAATAATTCAAAAAATAAAGATAAATAGTATATTGTCCCAAATTTGGAGATTCAGATGATGAACATTATATTATCCCATCAATAAATTCAAAATAAATAAATAAAAAAAAACACAATATAATTATCATAGAAGACATGTCAAACTCGAACAATATGCATCGGATCCTCTTGCTAAATAGCTTGTTGGATGCCAAATTTAAATCAATTTAACTTTTTATTTAACTATCTATAATAAAATATAAGGCAGATGATTACATAGAGAACCTTCTATGTGGAAGTGGATTAGAGAAGTATAATATAATTCTTTAATGCGCATTTTATTAGTATCAAAAAGCACAGTTATAAGGCTGCTTTTAGACGGGTTAAGAAAGAGTTGAAGGTTTGAATCTTAATTTGTTTTAATATTTTTGTCAAAACATTTGTTCTTTTTAAAAATGATTACTTATCTTTAAGTAAAAATATATAACTTTTGTATAGTTTATTAGTAATTAAAAAACTTATTATTGTAAATGTTGGCCCACATTTGAATATGATGGGGGTAGAATCAAGACTTCGATCCTATTATTTGAAACAAAATTTGTTACGCACACATCTCTATATACTATGGTCAAACTTAGAGTTCAATTTCACTAGATGCAACGTATAGTCCCCCGCCCCAATATAATAATGTAACTTGCTAATTTTATGGGGCATGTTTGCTAAAAAAATATAATATTATTGTTCATAAAATTGATTTCATTATACAACTTGATTTAGCTTAAATGTTTTTTATATATTTTAAAAATTATGTGATCATTTCTCCGATACCTTACTACCGATCCACTCTTTCCCAGCATATATACATAGTAAGTTTTGCACTTGTCATCTAGCATGGTTTATTCGTTTTACCGTAATATAAAATTAACTCTTCTACGTATAAATTTATCAAAATTTGATGATATCAGTGATAGAATCATAATATTATAAATGGAAATTGTCAGAATTACGATTATAAATTTGTTTAATCTTTGTAGCTCTGAAATAATTCTTTATGTTTTATTTGAATCACCATTCTTTTGTTTAATCGTTGGATTGACTCTATTATTTTTTTTCCATTTTGGCTTGGTTAAATTGCGAGTTCTTTTCCTTTTTTAAAAAGAAACTACAAAAAATTTAATCGACCTCTAAAAGTTTCTAATTTTCCTATTTGAAATATTGATTAGGGGTGTTAAAGCCAATCCGAAAACCGACTGAACGGACCGAACCAATCTGTAAAACCTCAAACTGAAAAAAAACCGAAACCGAAAACAAGAAAATCGAACCGAAACCGAAAAGTTTGGTTCGAGTTTGGGGTAAGTTAGTCTAAAACCGAATTAAACCGAACCGAACTATGTATAATAAAAGAAAAAAACTTAATATATACTTTAAGGGTACAAGTTAATTATCCTATAATACAAAAAAAATATGGCATTTTATAAGAATATGTTTCTTATTAATTGCATATTGTGATAATCTTAAAAAAAAATTCATTAATGCGTGCCCTTATTATTGAATTAACTACACAATGTTAAGATTTTTTTATCACATATATAATAGCAAGAGAATTCATCATTTTATTTAATGTATTTTATTTTTGTAAATGTACAAATAAAATAATAACTAAATATAAAACATGGTATCTATATATTTGCTCTTTGTTTTTAAAAAATCATGACTTTAATTTGAATATAAATCATTCTTACATTACTATTAGTATTACATTAGGATGTTAAATTAATTTTTTTTAAAAAAACATATGTCACAACCGAATAAAACTAAACCGAAAAGTTTGGTTCGAGTTTGGGTTTCGAAGATTTAAAAACAAAAACCGAACCGAACCGAAACCAAATTTTTACATTTGATTTGGGTTTGGGGTACCTTAGTTTCTATCCCGACTGAAACCGAAAACACCCCTAATATTGATTAATTTAAAATGATGCACTTCCAAAGAGAAAATTAATCCAACATTCTAATCTAGATTGATATATATATGTTTGCATTTTGAGTGTTGAAATTTTAAATTTTTAGCTCACCTACTTAATTGAATTTTTTAATAAAATTTAGTGGAGTTATCTAATAATCATAAAGAGCATCTTTAATAAATTTTATTAAAAAATTGGGGCCTTTTTTTTAAAGGACAAATGTCGCACTCTCTTTCTACTAAAAGACACTGATTTTAATTAATTAATTTAGAGGACAACTTTTTAATTAAGGATAAAATATTAATTATTTTATTATTTCAGTTAATTAAGTTGAATTACAATACTATCATTCTTAAAGATAAATATAAGAAAATAAATATATAATTAAATTTGAAATTAAATCAATGAAAATAAATTCAAACCAATTCAAATAATTATCACAAGAGAAATCAAATAAGAAGATAAATGCAATAATTAATAAAAAAAAAGTCAAATGAAGAAAATGTCTAAAACTCACTAGACATACTATGACACGAAAGCTATAAATAGGTCTGAAGAAATTTTTTCCCATAACAGCAAGCAAACATATTAATTTGATAATTCTCGTCTACATGATCTAATTCACCCTACGGAGGAAACATGAATAAAGAACATTATTGTAAGTGAATGCATAATTAAATAAACATATTACTTACTTGAATGGGAGAAAATAATCAAAGATGAAAAAGATCTAAAATTAATAGCGTCCAAATATTTACTCTAAAAATAAATTAAGAATACTACTATTTAATTGCTATATATATATATATAAGTAAATATAAAGGTCTCTCTCTAAAAGTATTAAAGTATTAAGTGCTTGAAAGATTGCTAAAGAATAAAAACAAAAGATGAAATCAAAATCAGAGGAAGAAAAACGAAAAAATTAAAGGCTGCACACAATTATCGAGAAAGAAGAGAAAAATATATCAAAACCTGCTCATGGTCTTAGCTTCCTGCGGCTGTCCTCTTCTTTTATAATTCTTTGCTTAATTTTCCTAAGACTTCATTAAATTGGAGACATGAGTGGGCTTGTGATTATGCTGGGCCTAAGGCCCACTTTGGCTTTGGTTGAAACAAGATTGACAATTGTAAAATTAAGAATTATTAACTATTTTTTTTAATCTTTTCAAAGAAATAATAATAATAATAATAATAATAATAATAATAATAATAATAATAATAATAATAATCTCGACCCAAATATAATTTGGAACATGTTTTTTTATTAGAAAATTCAACCTATCCTACTTCAACAAGATTGTAAGGTTATTAAAGAAAAAAAATTTATATTGAAAGATGACCAAGTCAAAGACATATAGAAAATTTATATTTTATATTATGTCTGCTAGAAAAATTAAAAAAATTTAATATGTTCAACAGAAAATTAAAAAAATATAACTTAATATGTCTAACATATTAAAATGTTACATAGTAAGAGCAAAAACATATTCAGACATATTAAAAAAGGATGAATAAGCGATTGAAAAAATGATGAATAAGCAAAACGATCAAAAATATCGTGACACGTGAAAAAATATGTAAAATACTTATATAAATTTACAGTATAAGAACAAAAAAGGAAGAAAACACACATGAGAATGTAAGACAAGTGTATTGCGAGAAACTAAATTACATGAATGGATCTTCTTCGTGACATAATGTATTGAAAAAAAAAATGTTGAAGTCATAAAGTTTTATAAGTCGTTATAGACATGATGAATAAGATCAACATTCGCTAAAGAAAGGCCCACTATTTTATCAAATGTTGCTTTTGACAACCATGGCAAGCGTATAACATAATATCATAATAAAAATTTCTAAATAAATAACAACTCGACCTCGAGAGATGAATATCATTACTAATGATGATTAAGGAACCAATCATCAAATGGGTCAATGCCATAAAAAATAACATAACAGCCTTGCCTTGCCTGTCCTACGGTGGTGATCAACTCAAACACAATTATTGGGAGGATGATGACTAAGATCGGGATTCAATGGGATCGTTTAATTGTTAGACTCTGCACAATGCCGTAGATATGAGAATATTGAAGACAACTTTAACTAAAAGGCAGAAGTGGTGAAGGTACATAATTAAATAAACAAGCATATATTTTGTACAACCAATTACTTTTTGTGTTATAATGTATTTATGGAACATCCCATAATGCTAGTAACGAATGATTATAAGGCCTAACACACACAAGCTCATAAAAAGGGCTTGATAGAAATAAATTTTAAAAAAAGAACCACTAAGAAATCCGGATATAAATGAAACCCAACCTGATAATTTTTGATGTTTGCCTATTGAGCACACTTTTTTTTTTTGTTTTAAAAAAAAGAAGCAATATTATATCCACACTTTGGAAGGGGCAAATGATTCAACTGCCAACAATACACATACGATCTTAAATAAGAGTCCAATGCATCACAAAATCTCAGGCATATTGTCAGTTATGCAAACTACAGAGATACTTGAACTACCAACTAATGATAAAGAATACAGTGCATTCAATTTTGACTGATTGGAATTAGTATTTTTATTTTATTTTTAAAAAGATGGTCTAAGAGCCATATGTTCTCTAACAGACATCAAACTGTGTTGTTGAAAATATATAATTTAATATGTCTGCAAAAAAATTGAAAAAAATATAAATTAGTATGTCTAGCAAAAAATTGGTAAGATGTAACTTAATATGTCTGACAGAAAATTGAAAACATAAAGTTTAATATGTTTGCCAGAAAATAAATTAAAATAATGTAACTTAATAAGTATGTTTGTTATTATTGGAGAATTATGTCTCAAACATATTTGTAGCTTCAGCCTTATAGCATGTCTGGTTAGTTTGAGACATTTTATTCCTTTGACTTTTTTTTTTTGAATAATAATTATGTTATCGTCTTATTTGAATTTTTTTTGTGATATATGTTTGAATTGGTTTGAATTTATTTTGATTGATTTAATTCTGAATTTAATTATATTTATTTTCTTGTATTTATCTTTAAGAAGGGTAATATTGGAATTTAACTTAATTAACTGAAATAATAAAATAATAAATATTTTGTCCTTCATTAAAAAATTGTCCTTTAAACTAATGATTTTAAACGGATGTCCTTTATTATAACCACTATTTATGTAATATCCTTTATTATTATTTTCTATAAAAAATTTAATCATGTACTATTTTAAAAGAAGAAATTTGTTTTCTAATTAAAAGAAAGAAGTCCTTTTCAAAGCATGAGTGTTCTAATATATAGTTTTTGGAACAAAATAATAGTATATTTTTTATTTTTGCAGAACAAAAAATGTCTAAGTTCGGGCTAGCTTGAACACACGTGACTTGACAATTCTAAATATAGTTTTAGCAAAATAATGCACACACTCAGTCGACTGATCGAACAGCACCACTGTAGCACGCACATCATTCAGCTTCTCTCTCTGCGTATCCGTTCTCTATTATTTGGTGGGTACCTCTTGCTCGACAATCTATCTGTATGTATTCTCTATTCTCACAAAGCAGCGACAGTCCATCAAATCAAATTTTCTCTAAAATAGGGTTTTCAATTTGAAGTTAGGGTTTGTAGAATTTAAATTTTTACAATTAGGGATTTTTAAGCCTTTTTTTTGTTCCAATAGTCTAATTTGGTGTAATCTAATTCCTTCAGGCCTCGTTTGATTCAGGTATTAGGGTCAGTGGATTAATAATACACTATTAATAGTACTGTATTATTAATCCTGGTATTAATTTAATACCAATACCATGTTTGATTTATGTAGTATTAATACTGGGATATCCCATGCTGATGTTAATACCATGTTTGATTTTGTAACTCGTATACGTGATTATATTTTAGAATAACAAAAAAAAATTATTATCGTAGTAATAGTAGTGGTGGTGGTGGTGGTGGTGGTGGGGGTGGGGGTGGGGGTGTAGTAGTAGTAGGGGGTGGTGGAGTATGGGGTAGTAGTAGTGGGTGGGGTGGGGGTGGTGGTGGGGGGGGGGGGGGTGGTAGTAGTAGTAGGGGGTGGTGGAGTATCGGGTAGTATTAGTAGTGGGTGGGGTGGGGGTGGGGGTGGTGGTAATGACATTTTTGAAAATATTATAGTAGTAATGTCATTTTTAAAAATATATGGTTCATTTTTCTTAATCCTGGATAAATAATACCACCTCCCCCTTGGTATTAAATTATACAACAAAGAGTGGGATTAAGTTAGTCCCGGTATTAATAATCCCAATACATTTGTGCGAACCAAATAAGGTATTATAAAAAAAGTGGTATTAATAATCTCATCCCACTTTTTAATACCCGAATCAAACGATGCCTCAATGTATAGAAAATTTCATGGATGTACTTCCATTGTTTTTAGCAAGTCTAATTTGTTTGTCTAGCATTTATTTCATCACTCCAAACTCCACTGCCATCACTATCAGAGAAGGGTTTTGATCAATAATCAATGAAAATTTCAAGTTTTTATGGTATATTCTGAATTTTTAGATCAGCTCACTATATATCTTCCATTAGTTTGATGTCGCTATATTTACTGAATTTTTAGACCGTCGATTCCTTTGAAGACAATACCTTTAAAGAACCTCCACCAGCACCGTCTACTATCGGAGCTCCGATGACCACTGCCTGAGTTCTGGTGACCTCATTGGAACTTCGTCAATCGGCAGTTAGTGGTGGTGATTTAGTTTGTATACAAACACACAAAATGTACATACATATACGTACACATATATAAACAAATAACATACATATCTATCTACTATGCATGTATGGTATATATATATATATATATATTAAACTATGTGTCGGATTTTTTTTTTGTTTTTGTTTTGGGGTGGGGTTCTTATTGGGATGGGGTGGTGTTGGTATGGTTGGGTGATTGAGGATGGTTTTTCTTTTTCTTTTTTAGAATGAATTCATTGAGAATTGGAAAACTCTACTTCTTATGTACAATTCAGTCTTTTGGAATTGATGGTTTTATAATTCTATCGGAATTCCAAAACCATGATTTTTTGTCCATCCAAACAGTAGAATTCCCAAACTATACCCCAATTCGAATTCTATGGCATAGAACACACTTTCTGTTTTCTCTATAATATACAAAGTTTGAAGGTATATCCACAAGAAAAGAAAAAAAAAGTGAAAAAAGAAATCAGTTTAAAGAGAGCATCTTTGCCCTTTCAACTTTGCTTTTAAAGGTTCACTTGAAAATCAGTATAGGAGTATGTCATATAGCTGATAATACATTTCACGTGTTGATTTTTTTGGTTACTGTCTTCCTCTAATAATTTGGTTAGTGATCTGCCTACTAAACAGCCCATATCAATATATACAAATATACTCCATGTTTTATTAATAATAATAAAAAAAAATTCTCATTTCATTCTTACTTACATGCATTAATGAAGGTTTTACTTGCTCATTTTTTGACTTTAACCTTTAGCGAAAGAACTCTAAGGTGCTCATTTAGTTTTAGATTAAAGTGGTATGATTTGGAACTATGAATAATTGAAGTACTGCTCTGCATGCTAGTTGAAAGAAACAATTTGGCTCAATAAATTATTGTGGTCGTGCTAAATAAAACTTTGCCTCAATAATTGTGTTTCTTATTGTTTCGTATTGTGTTGGTGATGGGAATGCTGTGTGTAATGGTAGTATAGGTGTAGGTGCATGGTGCATTTTTGTTGGGTTGGTTCCTTATTTGTATTGTGCCTATCTTGGCTGATGCTTAAGTAACTTTTGGTGCAGTTTTGGCTAGTGTGTTCCTACCATTCAACAATAGTCTTTGTATTGTTGGATGCCATATCTTGACTGGAGTTTTTTTTTTTCTTTTCTTCCTTTGTTAAACAAAAATTCTTATGTAATTGTTGCTTTGCATTGTCCTTTTGAATTTATGTTTTAGTATTAAATAATTACACGAGCTAGGCCGTAGTGCCAATGGCACGGTTTGCCCCTAGTTTTTATATATAATTCAATATATTTATTTTATTTGTAATTTCATTCTGTAGGGAGAAGGAAGACACAAGTTATTATGTCGAGTACAAGGGTTTCAATGTCGGTTTGGGTTTATGGATACTTTAAACCAGATGAATTCTATTGGTTCTCCATTGATCCGAGTGAAGGTGAAGTCTCCGAGGAGGAGCTGCAGAAACGCAGGTTGATCGATGATGATGAAAACTACGATAACGACTCGTTGAGGCATGGCCACTGCCCTAGACCCGAAAAGGAGAAAATACCAAAAATTATTGAACCAACTTTAGTTAATTCTGGAATGTTTAAAAGTGCATGTGTGGCGCTCGACCGTTTCATTTATGCCTTCGGCGGTATCGACCCATATAAAATCCCGCGTCATCCAGAATCATATATTCAATGCTTGGATACCACAAATGTGAGTCAAGGCATTCAAGCGATGCATGGAGATGAACATGGGCCGAATGGGGGCACAGGTGGCTGATTTGGACGGAAAGATTTACATCTTTGGAGGTGGTGCTAAATTAGGGACACCATTTGCTGAGGTTTTTGATCCTTTGTTGAAAAGGGTTGAAAAGGTGGAGGGCCCTAACGATTTTTGGAAATTGGCGGGGGTTGATCGTGTCTCGAAAAGGTTTTTGTTCATCCCATTTATTTCACATGACGAGAAGGTCACAAAAACCAAAACCAGCCCTGTGATCTTTTACGAAACAAAGACGAATCAGTGGAATCATGAAACACACCCTAAACTTGGACACGAGATAGATTGGTTGTTCGACTACAGTGGATGTGTGGTTGTCGCTACAACCATCTACTGGTTCTCTGAAGTGGATGGGCGAGTAAATGCTTACGATTTTGTTAATAATAAGTTTTACTATTCGACGATACTAAGTGATCTCCCAGATGACTGGGAAGATGCATTTCCATTCTTGTTCCATATGAGCGAGGATTATTTTTGCATTGTTTGGGTTCTAAGGAAGAAAATACATTGCACAAAATTTCATATTTCTAAATGCAAGACTCACAAAAAGCTCAGAGTGTATGTGATGGACACAGATACATACTTAATTCCTGGTGGAGACTTTCAGGTGCAGGGGGCTCTTCCAACGTACGTATCTTTTGGATTTCTTATGTTATTATTGATTGTGATGTTTGGGATGCGAAAATGAATTGTGGTATTTTAGCATAATTAAAAATTCTCATTTTATTTGTTAATATATCATCTTTCATACGTAATGATTATTATCTGAAATTGTTATCTGTAATACGCTTCATATTTGAGTTTTAATTGCGAGATTGTCTATTTTACTATGCATTACCAAATTATATCGGTTTTTTGTTTATTTTGGACAATTCACCTCTTACATTTGCATAGAGTGAGCCTTGCGGTGTGCTTTTGGCTCAAGTCTCTATGTTTAGCTGTTTGAAAGTAAAGGGGTCAATGAGCTGCAATTTTTCTTACTAAATGTGTTTGCAGTTTGTGATTCTAGTTGGAGAAAGAAAAGTGAAAGGTATATTGGCAGTTTATGAGTGTCCTAAGTAAATTTTAGGAGGCATGTGAAGCAGTGATATGATATTCAGTTAACCTTTGTGAAGATTATGATGAGTATTTGTGGCCCTTTCTAGAGGGTTTGTAGGGATTTGGGTCCTAGAGGGTCACAGGCATTGATGGTCTTCTGAATATTTCATCATCATTAGGTTAAGAAGGATCTGCCGTATATGTTCCAATTTATCGTCCTTTCTTCCCCACTCATGTGTTCTCCTTTATTTTTAGCTATATTATTTTCATATAAAGAACGACTTTGGTTTATAAGCACCACCTAAACAAATACTGAGAAGGTATCGGCAATAGAAAGAAATACTTGGAAGGTATGTATAAATAAGTAATTATTTTGTTATGAGTGTTTTAAGTTTGACACTCATAGATTATCCTAATAGGCCAATTTTGGATGTTCTGATAGTGGACCAAGTCAAGCACAACTGCATAAGTATAGTGCCCTTACTTGAAAAGGCTTGCAAGGGAAATAGGATATGAAGTTGGTGCTTGGCCCATGAGTTACTTAGGACTACCATTAGGAGGGAACCATGCCACTTCTCCTTTAGGGAAGTGGACATCAAAGTGGCAAAGAGACTAGATGGGTAGAAAAGGAATTACTCATCTAAGAAAGGAAGGAGAGGGGGGGGGGGGGGTATTAACTTTAATTTCTTAATTCTTAGATATTTTCCTATATACTATGTTTCCATTTTCAAATTACCAAAGAGTTTCATCCGTTTTTGAGCGATTGATGAGGAACTTCTTGTGGGAATGGAGCGGGGAAGATAAAAGGGATCATTTGGTTAATTAGGATGTAGTAGCAAAACCAAAATCACAAGGTGAGTTGGGGATAGATAATTTGTTGGTAAGGAATAAAGCTCTTCTTGGCAAATGGCTTTGGCAATTTCCATTGGAAAGTGATTCTCTATGGCATTCTATCATTAAAAGCAAATACAAATTATCACCAAACTGGGTGGGATGCTAGGGTGGGGGTAGGGTCATATCGGAATCCATGGAAATTTTGAAAGGAAATAAAGTTAGATTTTGAGAGGACATGTGGGTTGGGGAGTCACCTCTTTCTGAGTTTTACTTATCTTTTCAACTTATCTTCACATCATAATAGTCTTGTTGAATCATTGACCTTATGGGATTCCAATTCTTCCTTTTTCTTGGAATTTGGGTTTCCGTAGAAATTTAAATGACTTGGAGGCCGAGGAATTTGCATAACCATTGCATCTTATTGAAAATTCACATTACATCTTGAGGGGAGTGATTATAGATATTGGTTGGGGGATCCATCGGGGTGCATTTCGTGCCATTCTTTTTATAATGCTTTTCTTGAATCTTCCTCTAATACCGTGGTTGATAGTTGGAAATTTCTGTGGAAGGCTGGAATTCCTTCAAAAGTCCAATTTTTTGTTGGGGTGGCCTTTTAGAGGAAGTTGAACACTTGTGATCTACTTCAAAAAAAGAGGCCTTTTATGTGTTTATCACCTAATTGGTGTGTTCTTTGTAAATCTGCTGGGGAGGACATGGATCATTTGTTTCTGCATTATTCTTTTTCCTCGTTTATTTGGCACAAAATTCTCCCCATTTTCCATGTTCAGTGAGCAGTTCCGAAAGGATGGAGGGAGTTAACAGAGATTTAATGGCTGGAGCCTGGTGCATTTGGAAGCAGCAGAGCTATAGATTTTTGATGTACGGGAGTATACAGTGTGTTTCGTTGAAAGAATTGTTTTTCTATCTTCGCTATGGGCATTGACGTGTGGAGAATGCCCAAACATACCCTGTTCCATCATCACGCAGAAGTGGAATCTGTGTTTAAGGAGCTGTTCCTATTTGGTGATAAAGGGCTTAGAAGTGGTTGGTTGAGTTGGTATTTGGGTAGCTATATAGTTAGGTGTTGGTTCTGACAGATGCATTTTTGACGGATGTTTTTCTGTTGTTCTTTGATTGATTTATATGCGTAGGGGACTATGAAGCACAGACACGGGTATGGGTGTTGTACCCGGTACCGGTACGAGGTACGGGTACGGCAAATCTTAAAAACTTGGACAAGGGTACGGCGAAAGACACGTTTAATAAATAAATAAATATATTTATATAATAATATGCATTATGTAAATTCATATCCAAAGAACACTACAAACAAATAAAATTTAACATCACTTAAAATAAACAAGTCATATCCACAAGAGAAAGGATTGCATCAAATAGAAGGTCTATGACGAGCCCAGGCCGTTAGTGAGAAGAGTAGAAGAGTAGAGATGTGAGAATGGGTTTGAGCATGACCTAATTTTTTGTCGATTGATATTTGGGACATCTCATCTCTTAATAACTTCATATACTATTTATAAAATTAATTAAACAAAACCCACAAAGTTCATTGCATATTGTAAATTGACCCCTTAATTTTTATTTTTTCATCCCAGCCATACCCGTACACACACCCGAACCCACACCCGTTTTAGCCGTGTCCAACAAAATTTAATATTATTTTTATTGGACACGCCACGTGGCGTGTCCCAGCCGTACCCGTACCTGTACCCGAGCCGTGTCCAAACGGGTACTCAGAAAAAAATGAAGTACCCGTGCTTCACAGGTAGGGGATCTTTTTGCTGTATCTGAATGGGAACCCTTTGTCCCCTGAACTTGTATCCATCTTTTCATTGCTATTATTTTCTGTTTCTTATTTAAAAAAAGGTATAGTGACCTTAAATCTAAGGATCACACTATATATTTGACAACTGAGAGCAAACCCCCTTGTTGGATTTACACCTTAAGTAACTTTGGTTTAGAAGTTTGGACTTGAAAGGTTCGTCCGGCCCACAATTTTCATTGCAAAATGGGCCTGAATTTGTGATTCTGGTTAGGGAAAAGAAGTTAGACAATTGAATAGTTGATGACTGTCCCAAGCAAAATTTAGGTGCCCGTAAGGCAGGGATAGAGTATTATAGGCAATCTCCATGGAGATTATGATTTAGTGCCTGTGGTCCTCTCAAGAGGCCATTGGGGGGGCGTTTTGAATATTTTATCATTACTAGTGCTAGCACATGGAATTCATGGGTATAGTAGAATAAATCAAAATGCTAATATAATAAAAAGGAAAATCTAACCATAGAAGGGTTAGCCTGTACTTTTGTT
This sequence comes from Lonicera japonica, assembly GCA_021464415.1. Classification (NCBI taxonomy): domain Eukaryota; kingdom Viridiplantae; phylum Streptophyta; class Magnoliopsida; order Dipsacales; family Caprifoliaceae; genus Lonicera; species Lonicera japonica. The sequence continues at coordinate 44,145,491 of CM038465.1, read as the reverse complement.
GAACATGAAGGGATGATATACTTGCTGAGATGGGATTGCAGCAGAGCAGCATGTCAACTACGGCCACTTGCTAGCTTTGTTGACTTCATAGTTTGGTCTAATTAAGTTTAGTAAACATACAACGCACATAATACACCCTATAACATAGGAGAATAGAAAGCTTTCTTGATTTGGTCGAATAAGTTTTAGTAGATACATATAATGCACATTATAACATATAGAACACAGGGAGAGTAGAAAGCAGTAAAGGGCAAATATAAACAAAAAGTTCTCACTCATAAGTGAAAAGTGAAGGGCAATGGGTGGGACTTGCATGGGATATAGTTTTGGCAGAGGAGTCATGAAGTCTTGCATGGAGAAGAGAGAACTAAGAGAAAGATAGATAGGGAAATAAACGAGGTAAAATAGGTAGAAAGACTAAAGAAAATAGAAAGGAGAGAGTGAAAGGTGTTAGGGATGTGATGGGTGAGAGATTTGGATTTGAATTGATTTTGAATGGGTGGGATGCTGACAATGATATTAGTGGCTCTCTCCACACTCCTTGGAAATCAATAGCTAAAGTGTGGAGTGAATTTGTGCAAAACACAACATTGGTAGTGGGGAATGGAGAGATAATTCGTTTTTGGGAGGATAAGTGGATAGGCAATTGTCCATTGAAAGAGTCCTTTCCAAGACTTTATCGCCTTTTTAAAAATCATGACATGTCGATCAACTCGGTCATCACTTGGTCCCCAAGTCCCAATTATTCATGGGACTTAACCTTCCTAAGAAACTTCAATGACAGGGAATGTGAAGAATTCACATCCTCAATGGAATTGGTTCAGAACGTGGATCTCAATCAAAATTCTTTAGATAAGCGGGTTTGGGTGCTAACCATTCCGGGGAATTTTCTTGTAAGTCCTTTTTTGATGTACTATACTATCATAACCATCATCCATATCCTCATTCACACAATCTAACTTCATTTGGAAACATGGGGTCCCTTCCACGGTTAAAGTGTTTCTTGGATAGTGTTGAGAGGTAGAGTGAATACTTGTAATTCAAGGGAGGAGGCTTTATATGTGCTTGTCACCCTCATGGTGTGTTGTGCAAAAGCAGTGGAGAAGACGGAGATCATATCCTTCTACGTTGTGCTTTTGTCCAAAATGTGTGGGTTTTGATCTTTGAGCTGTTAGGACTAGTGGGAGCCTTCCCAAGAAGATGGGCTGGCTTCATAGCTCTAGAATGGCAGTTCAAGCAAGGTAACTGTTCTGTTATATGAAAAGCCTATGGAGACTCACAGCTTTGGCCATGGCATGGGTGATTTGGTTGGAAAGTAATAGAAGGGTCTTTGAAGAGAGAAGAAGCAGCACAGTAGCAGAATTATGGAATCAAATCAAATTTTTAGTCGGATTGTGGGCTAAAGCATCCAACATTTTTTATAGTGCCGAGCGCTTTTTGTTTGGATTGGACTGTTTTAGCTTTTGGTGTTGATTTCTTGTTTGGTTGTAATCTGCTTTGCTGTTATTTGTACTCTTTGGTGCGAATCTGAGTGGATTTCTCATTCAATGTGATTTGGCCCTTGCTTCTCCTTTGATGTAATTGAGTTGCAATAAAATTCTGTTTCTTATCAAAAAAAAATATGTAAGAGGAAAAGGATAAAGAAGAAAAGAAATAATTCTTGCGAAGGAGAGAAATAAGGAGACGTGGTGGGAGATTTTTGAGCCATAACTTTATTTAGGAGAGTTTTCCTTATTCTGCAGTATTCTTGACTTGACCGGAAATGGCGCACATATTTCGGTGGTTGTAGCGTTTATATCTTCCAACTCTCAGGAACTTTACAAAACATAATTATACAAATAAAAGTATTATTTACATCTAAAAAATGAGGCTAACATTGTACAAATTAAGCACAAATGCCAGCTTATCAAAGGGGAACTGGTTTTGTGCCAAAGTGATGGTTCCCTTGGAAAAGCAACCATATTGTGGATCCTACTGTGTATAGAAAATGAATTGGTGTATACATGATCCATATCGTGAATCACATACTAAGACGCATGATAAGATGAATGAAAGGATAATTGATGTATATATATATATGAAGAATACTATATGATATATGAGCGAGTGGACTAGCCTTGAATGGGAAAGGCGCTATCCCGGATCAGAGAGTGCCTAGGTTCCAGTCTAATCTTTGTTATTTATAGATTTTAAACCAAAGATCTTCCTTTAATAAGATAGAGGGTAAATCAATTGTAAAACATGATGTTGTCATCTACTTACAAGACACTTGCAATAGTCAAATATATAAATTCATGAATGCATTGCTGATAAGTGATAATTTTCGATCATGCTCGAGGATAATTGATTTTAAATGTCAATGGTTTTAGAAATTATACTGTTGTTTATTAACATGATACCATGCGCACGCACTTAGAGCTTACACATATATGTATGGATGAATGCATATATAAATGACTCTTCCCTAACGCTCTGCTGTTTTCCTGTGTCCATTCTCAAACATTCAGGGTTAACAACCATCGCAGGCTCAGCACTGCAAACTGATGCTCAAGGGTCAAGGAGGGGTCGATATGCCCTCTGCTTTATCAACCACCTCTTCTTCAGCCATCTAGTCCCTCCTGTCCTTCTAAAGGACCAATAGCAGCCACAGCCGCAACCATTTATCAACCGCCTCTTCTTCAGCCATCTAGTCCCTCCTGTCCTTCTAAAGGACCAATAGCAGCCCCAGCCGCAACCATTTATCAACCGCCTCTTCTTCAGCCATCTAGTCCCTCCTGTCCTTCTAAAGGACCAATAGCAGCCCCAGCTGCAACCATATCTGTTGTTTTGCGTATGGCTTGGAATGAATTTAGTCTCTGTTGTGAGCTGTTGTGAGCTCTAGGGTTTCCTTCATATATATATATTGCTGTGGTTTGTTTGAGAGATTAAAGAGGCTTTCTCTTGCATTCTTCATATGCACATGTCTAAAACTGTGTTAAACGGTTATATATATGGAATATTTTCCATACATACCATATATATGAATTGGAACTTTTGAGGGGGTAAACGGATATATTTTTTGATAAAACTTAGTGAAGAGGATATTCATGTTCAATGTATCGTTTTTACTAAATCTTGTCAAAAAATTAATCCAAAAAGTGGATTAGTTAAAAAATTGAATATACGTGTGCAGCACTATTACTATGGGCTGCTCATGATATTTTGTCAAGTATTTTTGTACCTTCCGAGGTTTTGGAGAACATGTATAAGAGTATGTCCTATGGACTACTTTAAATAAAAATGCTAAATTTATCTTAAATCACCCCCCAATGATTTAATCAAATTTCAAATTGAGCTTTACAACTAATCAAAATCCTTAATTATATAATCAAAACTTGCCAAGTTTTTAACATAAACAAGCCCGTCCCTCAATCTAGTCGACAACTCTAAAAATTTTCAATATTGAAATGTTGTTTCGTTTGATTTGAGATTTATATATTGGGATTTTGAAGATGAGGTGGTTGAGAACGCTAGTTTGTTTGAGCAATGACGGAAGTTGTTTTCATGTAAAGAAACATGCGGATGAGATAAAAGCGAGAGGAAAGAGAGACCTTGGGCATTGTTTTTTTTTTTTTTGGGCGATGACGGAGTTAGGATTTCACTTTTGAGGGCAAAAATGTATGCAGGTTGTAGAGAAAAAAAATATGTTTTGATTTGATTTTTTTTTTCCAGTTAAATGTTTTAGCATTCAATTTTCTTTTTTTCCTTTTAGGTCACCATTAAATATTTAATGGTGAAAATTTAATAACATAATTGCCCATTTTTAGAGAAAATATTTTTCTTCTACATGTTTTGCCACCAAAAATTATTTTTATTTTGCCAATTAATATTAATACCCATTCTTGGCTATACTTAAATACAAGCATTCAATCTGTGCGATGCACAAGTGATCTATAAATTTATGTATTTTAAATTTTTTATAAAACTCCATTAAAAAATTGAAAGCTTTTATAAGTTTATTTATTACAATTATTTATTTTAGGTTAGCAATTAAAGGTTTCTTGAAGATAAAAATGTGGTACTTCACGTCATCAATAGCAATACCAACAACATTAACATACAATTAAAATAGTTATCGGATGAATGCCAAACCAACAGAAATAACGAAGTAATTACACTTGAATTTATCAATAAATAATAATACTATGTCAGCCTGAAGCAACAAAATCTTTGTCAAACATTAATGAATTAGCAAATATATGAATATACAATTGCTCTACTTGCTAATATCTTCGAGAAAGCTTGCCAACAGATACATTGATAAATAATCTTATACATATATATATATATATATATATACATATTTGTTTTTTCCCCATTAAAATATAGACGATAACATTTTGTAACGGGGAGAAACAATAGAGCACAAATAAGTGGTGGATAATAAATGTGAATATCATACACACACACACACATATATATATATATATATACATATATATAGAGTTGGGCTATAAAGAAGAAATTCTCTCATTTTAACAAAAAAAGGAATGCGTATTTAGAGAGGTAAATGGATGAATTTTATTATGCAAATTTGTATAAATGATCTATACAATGAGTAGATCACATCCACAAAATTTTGTCTAAAAATTCTATCTAGAACTCATTGTAATGAAAAATTGATATATATGTACATTTTCAATCGTTGAAATTTCTAATGGTTATCTCGCACACTTCCAGATTGAATTTTTTGATTTCTAGAATGAATTTTTTGATAAAATTTGGTGGAGCTTATCTATTCATGATATATATTTTCGTAAAAAATTCATCCATTTACCCTTCCAAATGGGCATTTCTTCTTTTTGTTAAAGAGAATGATTCCCTCTGTATAGCTTTTCTTTCTCTCTCTCTCTCTCTCTCTATATATATATATATATATAAGGACTCTTAACAGAGGAAATTAGGAATAATATGGTATAATCTAATAGTATATATATAAAATGAGAGGAGTGAGAAGATTTATTGCATTAAATGTTAAATAATGTCTTTAGTTGCCATGTGTAATATTATTTATTGCATTATATTTATAGCATTAAATGTTAACAAATGTCTTTAGCTTCCATGTGTAATATTATTTATGGAATTATATTTTTATATTTATATATATATATACTATTAGATTATATATACTATGGGAAATGATCTTAAGTGGACCAACTTTTTGGTCCTGAAACGTGGACCGGTCATTTTGAGGAGGTAAATGGATGATTTTTTTTGATGAAACGTAGTGAAAACGATCTCTATGATTAGTAGATCACATCCGCCAATTTTCATCGAAAAATTCAATCGGGAAGAGGGTTAACTAAAAAATTGATATGTATGTGCATTTTTAGCTGTTAAAATTTAAGATGATTAGCTAATCCATTTTCCGGTTGAATTTTTTGATGAAAATTGGCGTATATGATCTACTAATCATGGAGATCATCTTCACCAAGTTTTATAAAAAAATTCATCCGTTTGCCCCCTTAAAATGATTGGTCCGCAATTTAAGGACCAAAAAAGGGGTCCTCTTTAGATCTTTTCCCTATGTACTATTATTTGTATTTAGCTGCACCGTGTATTTATATTTATTGCATTATATATATATACTATTAGATTTTAACAAGACTTTAATAGTTTATTTCTTTTATATGAGTCTTGCACTAAATTTCTAAAGTTATTATTTGATAACAATCCTTCAATCCCTTTCCGTTGTTTTTATGAAACTCTTACAATTAAAAAGAATAATTATATATCTCTAATTAGAATCCATCTAATAAAAAAAATAATTAAAAGTAAAATATGTATATATATATACAAATTTATAAATGCGTCCACGCATCACATTGGTTAAAAACCTACTATGGAATAATATGGAATATAGAGGGTATTAATGGTAGTGCCACATGGCAAAGCCTTATGCATGTAGCTAACTTTATTTACTATATAATACGATATATAGTCCCCTTCTTTTAAGGACTATCTATTTCGAAGGGGTTAACCCACTTTCCGTTTGAGCATTTATTTTTGAAATTTGATGGAAATGATCCACTCAGATCATCTTTATCAAGTTTCTTAAAAAAATTCATTCATTTACCTCATTTGAATATATGGTCTTTAAGTTACTTAGCTTAAAAATGGTCTGCAAGAGAAAGGAACTAGGTGTATATATATATTTTATGTACATAAAATTCTTTCATACATATCCTTTTTCATATTATTATTATTATTATTATTATTATTATTATTATTATTATTATTATTATTATTATTATTATTATTTTTGCTTATGCCTGTAATTTGTCTAAAAGAAACACTAATAAAATAAAAGATTGTATTTTATTCACTGTCCTTATCATATATACACACAATAAAATGTATGTATTGAATTTGTAGCTATACATAAAAGTCCTCTTTAGCCCACACATTGCACTCTTTTTGACCTTTGTTTCCTTTGATTTGCTAGGTACTTTAGGTACATATATTGACCTATTGTTTGTATAGTGATTTTAGGTGACTTTTGTTGTTATCAATTAAAGCAGCAGAGCATTTTCCTTCTTATTTCACAAATCCTTACATGGTATATGAGGTTATGCCTTTATGCCTTTATGATTTTTGAATGTTTTATTCTTCTAGTCTTTTAGTCCTTTTTTTATATACTGATTAATCATCTCACTATATTAGTCACCCTTTGTAATCTTCTTCTTCTTTTGTTTTTTTTTTTGAAAAACCAATAATCATCTCACTATATTAGTCACTCTTTGTAATCTTAAAAACCATTTGATAGATATGGATATAATCAATCCAATTCAAAATGTTTCATCTACAATCAATCCAAATCAAGAAGTCTTGTCTCCATATTCTATTACTTCTCCAATCATCCTAGAGCATTCCTTGGTTCCATTGCACTCAATGGAGATAATTATCCTACCTGGAAACGTTCTATGGAAATGGCTTTAAATGCAAACAATAAATTCGATTTTGTTAATGGAAGTGTCACCAAACCAACCACTTATGAAATGGAGATTCAAGCTTGGGGACGATGCAATGACATGGTGCTCCCATGGATCCTAAATTCTACTAATGATTCCACATCTAGCCTCACTTATGCAAACACTGTCCCTGAAGTTTGGATTGATCTCGAGGAACATTAATTCTCCCTGGTTAAAAATCCTCGTATTTATCCGTTGAAACGAGATATTACCAATTTTCCTCAAGAACAACATTCATTGGCTATTCATTATAACACAGTCAAGTAATACTAGGATGAATTACCGACCTACATTATAATTCCAAGTTGCACACGTGGTGCCCCCATCAACGTGCACTTGTGAAATTTCTAAAAGGATTCAAGAAATGCATGAGACCGAACGTGTCTATCACTTTCTTATGGGACTTAATGATACTTTTGCTATCATCCAAAGTCAAATCCTTGTGATTGATCCATTGCCTAGTGTTAGCAAAGTCTATGCCATTATAAACCAAGAAGAAAAATAGTGTCTTCTTCACTTTCTTGCAGTTGCCACATCTGAGAACATAGCATTGGCTTCCCATAAACCTTTTAATCTTTGGAAATGGAAGAGGATGACCACAATGTGATCATTGTGGTCATTGCAAAGCAAAGTGTTATGAATTGGTAGGCTATCCACCAACGTGGAATTGGTCCCGGCCTACTTACTAAGGATCAACATCATGGTCAACATCTGATCATGTCACTAATCCAGATGCGAAAAAATTGTTATAAATATATTGCGTATAATATGAAGTACACAATAACTGAATGATTAATACATGATTGTTTTCACAAGAATACACTAATTAATCACAAATCGTAACCCGTAATCTAAGGACACATATAATTGAATACATACGCAGCGCTATAGAATGTGTGTACCAGTGTTGTAGCCTTGCATTCCGTCTCCCATAATAGCTCTGGAATCCACCATTGTCCCACACAAATGAAGCACAAAAGAGTCTTCCAAAATTCTAAACAAAAGCTTAATAATGGGGCAAGATTAAGGGCTTAAGAATTGAATCTTGTAACTGAAGTAAATAGCAACTGAAGCGTGCACGTGAATTACATAAAATCCATATCTCAAGCTTGGTCAAGATGCAACAACTAATGAAGAATTCAGAATCAAGTATGTTCAAAATGAACAAATTGATTAAGAACCATTAACAGAAGCCAATGCACTCACATAAGCTCATAGTGATAGCATTGAAATTAGACGGCAAGAATATCTACCTGTAAGGCCAACCTTTCACCATCCTCTAAATGATTTTGATATAATCAAAATCTTCATAGCAATGTTCTTAATTCAAGTGAACATGGAATTGCTTTTCTGAAAACTATAGTGCTATGTAAGTATAGAAGTTCACTTGATAACACGTAAAATGTAGTTTTGGAATAGTTAACATAAGCTTTGCAATAATTAAAATGACAAAATAAAATCATATTTGAAATTTCCGACTGTGTTAACTACTAGTAAAGCAGAATATTATTATGCAGAAGAGTTTATTGGTCGAAAAACAACCCTAGAGGGGGTGAATAGGGTTTTAAAAACTTAATGCAAAATTAAAACGTTTTTAAAATATTTAAGCAAAGCAACTTAGCTAAACAACAATATCAAGGAAATAATCAATTTCAAGTAATCAATCCCAAGACAAGAAAATAAGCAATCTCAAAATACAAGCAATAATATAGCAAAAAAAAGAGAGCTTGAGTTTATAGAGATTAAACCAATTTGAAGCTCGAGACTTTTTGCCCTCAAGGTTCGGTTTTCTAAACCATATGTCCGCGCTCGGTTAGTTCCCCGAGAATTTCCACTATTCAATCTTCTTCGGGTGAAGATCAAACCTCAATACAAATGTTGTTATGCACGCAACACTCACAATGTAGTTATACACACTACACTTCTCACAAGATATGCTCTCTTGCTCTACAAAGAGACAAACTCTGTTTTGAAATGAAGAATGAATTATTTGTGGTGATACACACCAATACAATAACTCTCAAGTGTATTTGAAGATTAAAAATGAAGCTCACACTAGAGTTATCAAGATTGATCAAAAATATATAGCTTAAAAGATGAAAGATTGATCAAAATGTGTTCTTGAATCTTTGTATATTTGAATATATGAATAATAGAGTATTATAATGATTAAAGGTGTGTTAAAACATGTCTAGGACCTCATATATATAGATTGCAAAATCATATGGCCATTGGGGATGATTAAGAAAGATTTTGAGCCAAAGGTATACATTTTCAAACTTTCCAACAACTAGTTTTTGACAAAGAATTCAAATTTGTTTTGATATTTTCTCCCAATTTGACCGTTGGATCATGCTCAAATTTTATTCAAAAGTGATAAGAGATATTATCTAAATACTATAAAAATTTCAAAATGATCGGAGTTCGGGAAGGCCTTCATCTTGCCGTTAGATCAAAACTGTGCGAAAATTGAGCGAATTTTAAATGTAAAATAAAAATATTTTTGCAATTTAACAATTTAGTTCCAAATAAAATTATAATGATTTTTGAACCTCAAAGATATGTTTCTAAGATACATATTTTCATTAGAGCTTAAAATATGATCATTTAAAATTAATATGAATTTATTTTGAAACTCGGTCTTTGTAAAATGATGTTTTTCAAGTAAATTCAATTTCAAGCTTGTTTGAATCAATCTTTAAAATATGCATGAATACATTTGAGCTATCGGGATTTGATTAATAATGTAACTTTACATAAATCTTAAGCACTCACTCAATTACTGAATTAACGAGTCTTTGAATGCTTTAATTTATTTCTTCGGATTGATCTTCATTTGAAGCTTTTTTTCTTGAAGCTTTTCATATAGTCTTTTGATCTTTTGTGCTTTATGATTTTCATTGAGAGATTTGATCTTCCTTATCTTGTCCAATGATCGAATAGTGAAAGAGTGATCCTTGTCATATTTTTCTTGAATTTTTCAAGCAAATGAACTGCATACTTATATCAAGAAACATGTTAAATTACACATGATTGATTTATTGTTATTATCAAAATAAGATTAAGACCTTAGGTCAACAGAGTTAATTCTCAAATGAAAAAAAAAACAATTTATGATAAAAAAAAATGTCTCAAACTCCCACTGAACTTAAGCATTCAATTAAGATAATATCTCCATATTCTTTGTATGCCTTTTGAAGCACGCAATTGATAACGCCTTGGTGAAAGGATTTGCAAGCTGGACTCTGTCAATCATCAAAACAACAATCTCACCATGCTTCACTATTTCTCTAACACTATATATAGTATTTGAGATTTATATGCGTAGAATTATTGGATCTCTTATTATTCTTACCAAAAACACTGCAGCTTCATTATCGCAGAAAAATCTTAAGTGCATATCTTACTATGGAGCTTAAAACTTTGGTTTGCACCAGAAAGTTCTTAATTTATAAGCCTTCACACACTCCTTCATATATGGCTATAAATTCAGCTTGCACGGTGGAAGTGAAAATCAATGATTGTTTCATTATTTTTCATGCTATAGCTCCTCCTGTTAGCATGAACACATATCCGCAGGGGTGTCCCTAGTAAAGGGCAAAGGGGGGCAATCGCCCCTCCTTGGACTTGATTTTTTGTCACTATATATAGGATATTTTAATATATATATAAGGATTTATGCACATAAATTCATATTTAAGGGTACCTAAGTGTAAAAGGCAAAACTCCAAAAGTCATCTAAAATTTTTCACTTTGAAAATTGTCAAACTCACCTTGCACAGTTGCACACAAACCCACCCATCTCTCTTTTTTTTATCACTCTCAAATTCTCTCTCTTCACTTCTAGTTCTTTTCTTTTTCTTCAAACCACACCACCGTCCACTATCCATCTATCCACACGACCAGATTGCCGTGTTGGTGATTGGCATTCCCACCCCCAATCTCCGCAAGTCCACGACAGTCACCCTCTGTCCCTCCCACTCTTCACTGCCCATTCTAAGGTAAATCTTTCTTAGATATACTTTTTAATATTATGTATAATTTTATTTCTTGATTGCTTATGTAATATTAATTGTATTTTTTGATTAATTGCATAATATTAAGTGTATTTCTTGAACTATTGATTAATTGTTGAATATTTGGTGATTTAGGTCTTTGAAACTTTTATTGTAATTTGCAAAATTTTATTGTAATTTGTAAACATTAGGTATTTGATAATTTTAATTATACCAATTATTATTGTTAATGCTATTAAGCTTGTGGCTAAATTTTAAAATTTTAAATATATTTTTGTGTGCTTTAAATTTTGCCCCCCGTTGACAGAATTCATGGGTCCGCCATTGCATTTCCGGATGTTGACTTCTTTGAATCTAAATAATGGCATGCAAAATCTGAATATGTATATCCAACTAAATCCAGCTGTTTCACATGTATATATACTAACATGTGGGATTTTTTTCTCTGTAAATACTTGAGCATTGTTTCACCAGCTATCCAATGTTCATGGGTCGAATTTGATTAAAATCTAAAGAGAATGCTAACTACAAATGCCAAATCAGGTCTAGTGTGGACAAGTGCATACATGAGGCTTCCAACAAGTTTAGCCTAGGGTTTGCTATCCATATCATAATTCTTCCCCCCATTTTTAGAATTTTTATTCTTTGAAAATTTATCTCCCTTAGACATGGGTGCTTCACCAAATGCACAGTTTTCCATCCCAAACTGTTTTAAAACTTTTAAAGTGTAGTTTTTGTTGGTCGGAAAATACCCTAGAGGGGGGGTGAATAGGGTTTTTAAAACTAAATGCGGAATTTAAAAACTTTTCGAAAATGTTTAAGTAAAACAATTTATTAAACAAATTTATCAAGGAATGTAAGCAAATAAACAATCAAGCACAAGAGCAAATAATTATAATGCGGAATTTAAAAACTTTTCTAACAATGTTTAAGTAAAACAAATTTACAAAACAAATTATCAAGGAATGCAATCAAATAAACAATCAGGCAAATAAACAATCTCAAGCAAACAATAATATAACAAGTAAATAAAGAGATTGAGTTAGAAAGATTGAACCGATTTGAAGTCCAAGGCTTTTTGTCCACCAACACACATTTTCTCCCCCTATGGCAACATCAAAAAGGGCCAAGGCCACGGAGAGAAAATGGTAGACGCCATGAGTGCTTCATCGATGAGGCAAAGATTTGTATGCCCTTCCATCTTTTGCCATAAGGCAAAGGTTGGCCGTCTCTTCATCACTTGACTCGATATCGGATTCTTCTTCTTCCGATTCGCTTGAAATTTCTTTGAGAGCATGCTTCAATCTTTTGTATAGCTCTTCCTTCTTTTCTTTCTTCTCTCTTTTCTCCTCTTTTCTAACCGGACAATTTGACTTGTAATGTCCCGGTTTTTGACAATGGAAGCATTTCCTTTCCTCATTATCAACTTTTGGATTAGTTGATCTATCATTGTAATTCTTTGAGAATGAGGGATTGTTGTCAAGCTTCCCTTGAGAGTACTTCTTCTTTGCTAGGAATTTCTCAAATTTCCTAGATAGAAGTGCCATGTCTCCATCTCCTTTTCCACCCCTTCCTTCATTAGGCTTTAGAGCAAATATCTCTATTGGATTTGCTTTATCTCCTTCTTTTCTTGCTAGCTCCTTCTCATGGGTTTTGAGAGATCCCAAGAGCTCATCCATGCTCAAGGTCTTGAGGTTCTTGGCTTCTTGTATAGCCGTCACCTTGGGTCTCCATTTCTTAGGAAGAATCCTAAGCACTTTTCTAATCTTCTCTTCATTTGAATAAACCTTGCCAAGAAGGTCCAAAGCGTTAGTGAGAATAGAAAATCTACTATACATGGAAGCAAGTGATTCTTTAGCCTCCATATTAAATAACTCATAGTCATGGACAAGTATATTAATGTTGTCCTCCTTGACTTGAGAAGTTCCCTCATGGGCAACCTCAAGCTTGTCCCAAATCTCTTTTGCGGTTTTGCAACTAGAGATTTTAGTGTATTCATCCATAGTCAAAGCACAATGTAATGAATTTAAAGCTTTAGCATTGAATTGAATTTTTTTAATGTCATGCTCATCATATTCGGATATAGACTTGGGAATGACTTTTCCTTTATCGTCGGTTTTTGTGATCTCATAAGGTCCAACAAGTGTGACCTTCCATTGTTCAAAATCGCTAGCTTGTAGAAATGTGCTCATGCGATTTTTCCAATAACTATAATTCTTGCCATCAAACAATGGCGGTCTATAAGTAGAAGCACCTTCGGAAAGGCCGGTTCCTTGATAATAATACATGATCGAGGACTCTTAGATTGTGAAATCAAAAACAAGAGTACAACATCTGATACCAATTGTTGGTCGAATTTCAACCCTAGAGGGGGGTGAATAGGGTTTTTAAAACTAAATGCGGAATTTAAAAACTTTTCGAAAATGTTTAAGTAAAACAATTTATTAAACAAATTTATCAAGGAATGTAAGCAAATAAACAATCAAGCACAAGAGCAAATAATTATAATGCGGAATTTAAAAACTTTTCTAACAATGTTTAAGTAAAACAAATTTACAAAACAAATTATCAAGGAATGCAATCAAATAAACAATCAGGCAAATAAACAATCTCAAGCAAACAATAATATAACAAGTAAATAAAGAGATTGAGTTAGAAAGATTGAACGGATTTGAAGTCCAAGGCTTTTTGTCCACACGGTTTTGGTTTACCAAACCATAGTCCGCGCTTGGTTAGTTCCCCGAGAATTTCCACTAAAATCAATCTCCTTCCGGGTGAAGATCAAACCTCTACAAGTGTTGTCTCACACACTCTACAAGTATTGCTACACCACAATACTCTCACAAGATACCCTCTTGCTAACCTTGTGAAATTTACCTTTCACAAAAACTAAACAAGAATTTTCCTTCTTGTTTTTCCTATGAGATTTACCTCTCACAATGAAATCTAATTGTTTGGTGATTCACACCAATTTACAATAACTCTCACAAGTGTGTAAAGAATACAATTTGAAGCTCACACTAGAGTTATCCTATTTGATCAAGATGATATAGATCAAATAGAATGATTGATCAAAAACAATTTCTTGAATCTTTAGATATTGAAGATAGATGAAGTATGAAGTATGAGAGTGATTCAAGGTGTGTATAATGAGTCTTGGAAGTCATATTTATAGTCCCAAAAGTGATATAGCCATTTGAGAGGTTTGGTGGAAGTTTTGTACCAAAAATAGTAAAAAAATAGAAATCCAACGGCTATATTCAGGTCATCAGTCGACTGAGCAAGGCTACTTAGTCGACTGAGTGACCATCAGTCGACTGAGCAAGCCCATTAGTCGACTGATGACCTCTGCTGGTCTGCTTAGATAGAATGCTGCAGACAACAAATTTTTCCCGATTTGTTTTGATCATATCTCATTATCCAGCCATTGGAACTTGATGAAATTTTGGATATAAGTACTATAATGTGTTATCTAACTGCTGTCCAAATTTCATAATGATCGGAGTCCATTAAGGCCTCCAACAAACCGTTAGATCAAAACTGCGCAAAAACGGAGCAAATCTAGAAAGGGAAAAAATAAACATTTTTGCAATTGAGTTCCAAAATCAATTTTGATGCTTGGGATAGGTCAAATATATTATCCTAAGACACCTATTTATATGAGAGCTCAAAATATGCTCAAATCAATTTAATATAAAATTATTTGAAAACCGGTTTTTGCAAGAATGGTGTTTTCAAAGAAATTTTGATTCAAACTGATTTTGATCAATCTAAGAATGATATATCAATATATATGAGCTATATAATCAATCAATGAAGAAACTTTACATCAATCCTAAGCATACACTCAATTACCGAATATGTGAGTCTTTGAATGCTTTGAATAGTTTCTTCAACTTGATTCTTCTCTTGAAGCTTTTCCCCTTGAGGCTTTGGCGTATGATCCTTGATCTTTTGAGATTCATGAAATGCATTGCTAGCATGTGAATGATAAGGTTGATCTCTTGCTAGTCCAATGCTTCGTTGACTTGATCGAATATTGATTCCATTGATCCTTGTCATGCTTCCTTTGAGCAATCATGCTATTCTTGATTTTTCAAGTAAGAAATCCATAATCTTAAATCAAGAACATGTTAAATTACACATGATTAAATTACTGTTATTATCAAAATAAGATTAAGACCTTCTAGGTCAACAGTTTTGTTAAGATAGATCAATAAACCATGAGCCCTATCCCTATGAATTTCAATACCTAAAACATAAGAGGCTTCACCTAAATCATTCATATCAAAATTACTTGAAAGAAAGGTCTTGGTATCTTTAAGTAGCTTAATATTACTGTTAGCCAAAAAAATGTCATCCACACACATTATAAGAAAAATGAAATTATTCCCAAATTCATAAATATAGTGCCTAACAAGTATAAACTGTAATGAAAACAATTAACATCTTTGTGACGTAAAACTTGTAATCCTTAATATCTCAATTCAAACTACATTGAACATATACCAATTATTAGTGAAACAGTCTAATCTTTGCATAAGAAAAGTCTCAAAAGTCAGAATAGGTATATGGGATCATATAGGATGCTGCACTAAATCAAGATAACACAGTGAACATCTTCTTTGGAAGAACAAAGTATAAATGTTATTTTCAAATAGTTGAACAATGATAGTTTTATCAAAATGAAATTTATTAGAAGAAAAGCAAGGAAAAATTACTTTGTGCAATATAATCATTTTATTTCTTCCAGAATAACAAAACTTGGAATCAATAACGCTATGTCTCGTTTTATAAACCTTTATAAACTTATTGATTATTAAACTATAATTTTTTTATGATTTACAAGAAGTCATGACGTAATTTAATCATAATTTAAAACAACTTACTACATACAGATGCATGTTGGAAAGTATACATATATATATATATATATTCAATAGTGACGGTAATAAGAAAAATAAAAATTTATATTTTCATTATGATTTTTTTTATTTCTCGAATTAATAAGTAAAAATTTCTGATTAGAATTGTCATCACTAGAAACGCTAACAATTCTAAAAAAGCTGAAAAGCACACTGTCCATCGTCTTCTTCAAATTTTCCCTTTATACTTAAAACATCAAAAAATCATAAATCCTTCAATATTGATCCTTTTTCGCATACTATATATCAACGAAAAGCTCTCAACGAGTAGAACATTTCTATATTAAAAATTTTACAAAAAACTTAAATTTTTGACGGGGTCAAAATTATATGAGGTCGTAAGTCTCCAATAATAAAGTGCCACTTGTCTACTCTTACCTACTTAAACTTAACCCTAGTTAACTAATAAAATAATTCAAAATCCTTATTAAAAAAATTAATTGCTTGTTTATCAATTTTGCTTTTAATCCTCCATTTTTATTTTTACACTTTCCAACCCTTATTTTATTCTATATCTAAATCTACCCCAACTTTTTTTAGTCTGTCCTTTTAATTAATTGGCCGTCGGTATTGATTGATCTATTGTGAGAGAAAAGTTTCTTTAGAGTTTTTGGAATTTTTATTTGGGGAATTAAAACAAACTTCAAAACAAAAAATAATAAGGGATAATTTTACTTTGATGGAAAATAAATTAAAATTAAATTGACACTTACTTAAGGTACAACCAGTGTAATGCACCTAGTAAAAATAAGTGATAAGAATTATAAGTAAGAAAAACAATTTCAATTTATAAGTTAGATCTACAATGATGCGAAGAAAATACACCATCACAACTTACAATAATATATATATTGTATTTCTCAAAATTAAAATCTAATGGATTTGTCAAGTTCAAGGACCATAATTGAATCAAACAATTAAAAAAAGATGTCTTAAATACAAATAATATATAAGACTCCAAACAATATGATTCTCCATTAAGCATGTGATTGAGCCACTAAGAAATCGAACAATTACAAAAAAAAGATGTCTATAACTCAAATAACATATAGGACTTCAAACAATATCCTTCTCCACTAAGCAGGTGGAAAACGATGGACTAAAAAAAGTTGGGGGTAGATTTAGATATAGTATAAAAGAAGGGGTGAAAAGTGTAAAAATAAAAATGGAGGATTAAAAGCAAAATTGATTAACAAACAATCATTATTTTTTTTAATAAGGGTTTTGAATTATTATATGTTATCTAGAGTTAGGTTTAGGTAGGTAAGAGTGAACAAGTGACGCTTTATTAGTGGAGCCTTTTCATATAATTTTACCCCCCATCAAAAATTTAGTCAATAAATGATAAAATAATTTTACTTTGTCTACATGTCATTAAGGATTAAATTAGTTTTTACACAGAGTAAGAGAGAATTTAAGCGAAGAATAAGGGAAGATAATCTATAGTACAAATTAGAGCATGCAATACTATAGATGAAAAGACTACAAACCCTAAAATTTAATGGTCCAAAATTACTCTCAAAGATTTAAGGGTAAAAGTTAATCTTGACCCCATATTTTTTTTACTTTCCACAATTCTCTCTCTCAATTTTCTCCATCCTCTCTTACATTTTTGGACGGTTACTTCTCTCTCTCTCACAGGGTTGAACCACTGCCTCATTCTTGTTTTCTTATCTTTGCATCCTTCTCCTATGGTGCGTCGGTGGGGTGAAATGGTGGTTTGTTTAATAATAATGGTTCAACATTTCGTTTAACATGCTTTGTTATTTGAATGATAAAAATATATTTAATATTGCAATAATTTTACTAATTTAAAAAGAACACATAATTTCTTTAATTCTTTATTTTTTCAATAAACTGGATAAACTAAAAATTCGACAATTACATTCACGTGGGTCAAGTTCAAGACTTCTTTATTACGAGAATAGAGATGACACCAACCAATTACTTAGGGCCCGTTTGGTAACGTTTTCGGAGAATGTTTTCTGAGAATATTTTCAAAAAATGAAAATGAGAAAATGAATTTTTCGAGAACGAAAATAGTGAAAACATTTTCCGAGAACGAAAACAGTGAAAATGAAGATTGCAAGAATGAAAATGGTGAAAACATCATTTTGGCATTTTTGCGTTTTATGCTTTAAACTTGAATTCATTTTCTGAAAACGTTTTTCGTATTTTTGTCAATATCCCACCGAACGCATTTTTTATCCGTTTTTGAACTTAGAAAACAAAAACGGGTCTCTAAAAACGCTACCGAACGGACCCTTAATTTATGGTTATAGCACTATGCTATTACTTCTTTCAATACAAATTTTGCATTCGATATCAGTTTTCTTTTCTTCCTTTTCTCTTTTTCCTACTAACAAATACTAATAGAGAACGTCTGGTACGCGATTACCTATTGAGATTTAGGCTCTTCATTTATAACGGAAAAAACTTACCTATAAAAGGAGAAAATTATTTTATATTTTTTAAACTTTGTACTTGAAACAAACACATCAATAAAAGTCAATTTTAAAAACCGGAAGCATTGATTGAGGCAAAATTTTATGGTAAGGGTCTCTACCCCAAAATGTAAAAATGTAGGCTAAAAATATGGGAAAAAAAAACAATTGAAAGCTTAGGTAATATAACGAATATCGTCAGACTGCTAGATGGCATTCTTTACACAGTCTGAACCCTCATTAAAAAAAATTTCAAAAAATAAAGATAAATAGTATATCGTCCCAAATTTGGAGATTCAAATGATGAACATTATATTATCCCATCAATAAATTAAAAAAAAAGTTAAAAAAATCACATTATAATGAATATCATCGAAGACATGTCAAACTCAGACAATATACATTGGATCCTCTTGCTAAATAGTTTGTCGGATGCTAAATTTACTATCTATCATACAATATAAGGCAGAGAACTACCTAGAGAACCTTCTATGTGAAGTGGATTGCGGAACTATAATATAATTCTTTACCGTGCATTTTATTAGTATCATAAAGCATAGTTATAAGGCGGCTTTTAGACGGGTTAGAAAGAGTTCAGGATTTGAATCTTATTTTATTTTTATTTTTTAATATTTTTGTCGAAACATTTGTTCTTCTTAAAAATGATCACTTATATTTAAGTAAAAAATATGTAACTTTTGTGCATTTTATTTGAAATAAAAAAAAATACTATTGTAAATGTTGGCCCACATTTGAATAGGATAGAATCAAGAGTTCGATCCTATTGTTTGAAACAAAATTTGCTATGCGCACATCTCTACAGGCTACAGTCAAACTTCAATTTCACTAGATGCAATGTACAATCCCCCATCTTAATATATATAATAATGTAGCTTGCCAATTTTACGGGGGATGTTTGCTACAAAAATATAATATTATTTTTCATAAAATTAATTTCATTGTACAACTTGATTTAGCTTAAATTTCTTTTATATATTTTAAAAATTATGTAATTATATTATTTCTCTGACACCTTACTTGCAGTCCACTCTCTCCCCATTGTATACACACAGTAAGTTTTGCACATATCATCTAACATGGTTTGTTCGTTTTACCGTAATGTATAATTAATTCTTCTACGTATAAATTTATCGAAGATGATGTCAGTGATAGAATCATAATAATGTAGAAAAAGAAACTAAAAAACTTTCTAATTTTCCTATTTGAAATATTGATTAATTTAAAATAATGCACTTCCGAAGAGAAAATTAATCCAACATTCTAATCTATAGTCTTATGAACAAAATGACAATTTTAAATACAGCTTTAGCAAAATAATGCATTAAAATAATACGTGTGTCTAAATCTTTGTTATTATTATTATTATCTAAAAAAAAGATGTTTAAATCTCTCTTTTAAATTACAAAGAAAGAAAACTTACTTAAACTCTTCTTAACGAGACTCAGAACTTATAATTCAAATGAGTGCCTCTTAAATTAAGTTAATTAACTTAGGGGTTATTTGTTTTGCCCACTTTTATATTTAAGTGATGTGAAAGTTGTTTGTTTTGCAAAAAAATTAAGTGATTAGCCACTTAAATCTAAAAACTTAAAACTCCTCATTACAAAAATACTTATTTTACCCTCATTAAAGCTCCAATCATGTGATGTAAATACACTAATAATAAGGGCAAAATTATTATATTAAAAAAAAATTCAGTTTTTAAATGTGTTATATTCAAATAAATAATATTTTTTCAAATACAGTTTTCAAAAGTAAACAAATAATTTTTTCAGTTTCAATTTTTAATTTTCAATTCAATTTTTAGTTTCAATTTTCCGCCACTTTACTCTTACAATATTATTTATTTCTAATACAAAATTTTAAAAATATAAAAACAATTAGGTAAAAAACACTAAACCCCCTCAAATTATCATTTTTTGCACTAAACCTCCCATCTTCTAAAAGTGACACTAAACCCCCCTAAACTATTAGATGTTATCACTTAAACCCACTTTACTCTTACCTTGGATGTTGTACGGCTGCTGCGCACGAGTGGTTGTTGGTACAACCATCTACTGGTTCTCCCAACCAGATTTGGCAATATGTGCTTATGATTTTGTTAATAAGAAGTTTTACTTTCCGGGGATACTAAGTGATCTCCCAGGGTGCCCAGATGACTGGAGAGATGCAGTTCCACGCTTGTTCCATATGCACGAGGGTTACTTTTGCATGGTTTGGGTTCTAAGTTATCTTTATGATTTGAACCATAAGCAAATACATTGCACAAAATTGCATATTTCTAAATGCACGACTCACGACTGGCTCAGCGTGTATGTGATGGACACAGATACATACTTAATTGCTGGTGGTGACTTTAAGATGATGGGGGCTGTTCCAGTGTACGTATCTTTGGATCTCTTATGTTATTATTGATTGTGATGTTTGGAATGCGAACATGAATTCTGGTATTTTAGCATAATTAAAAATTCTCATTTTATTTGTTAATATTTCATCTTTCAGACGTAATGATGACCAAGTGAAATTGTTATCTGTCATACCCGTCATACTTGAGTTTTAATTGTGAGATTGTCTATTTTACTATGCATTACCAAATTATATCTGTTTCTTGTTTGTTTTGGACAATTCACCTCTTACATTTGTACAGAGTGAGCCTTTCGGTGTGCTTTTGGCTCAAGTCTCTGTTTAGCTGTTTGAAAGTAAAGCGGGCAATGAGACACAATTTTTCTTACTAAAGGTGTTTGCAGTTTGTGATTCCAGTTGGAGAAAGAAAAGTGAAAGGTATATTGGCAGTTTATGAGTGTCCTAAGTAAATCTTAGGAGGCATGTGAAGCAGCGATATGATAGTATCCTTTGTGAAGATTATGATGAGTATTTGTGGCCCTTTCTAGAGGGTTTGTAGGGATTTGGGTCCTAGATGGTCACGGGCATTGGTGGTGTTCTGAATTTTTCATCGTCATTTGGTTAAGAAGGATCTGCTGTATATGCTCCAATTTATCATCCTTTCTTCCCCACTCCTGTGTTCTCCTTTATTTTTAGCTATATATTTTCATATAAAGAACAACTTTGGTTTATAAGCACCATCTAAACAAATACTGAGAAGGTATCGGCAATAGAAAGAAATACCTGGAAGGTATGCATAAATTTGACACTCATAGATTACCCTAATAGGCCAATTTTGGATGTTCTGATAGTGGACCAAGTCAAGCAGAACTGCATAAGCATAGTGCCCTTACTTGAAAAGGCATGCAAGGGAAATAGGATATGAAGTTGGTGCTTCGCCCCTGAGTTAGTTAGGACTACCATTAGGAGGGAACCCATGCCACTTCTCCTTTAGGGAATTGGTCATGAAAGTGGCAAAGAGACTAGATGGGTAGAAAAGGAATTGCTTGTCTAAGAGGGAGAGAGGGTTGGGCGGGTTATTAACTTTAATTTCCCCAGTCTTAGATATTTTCCTATATACTATCTTTCCATTTTCAAATTACCAAAGAGATTTGCATCCGTTATTAAGCGATTGATGAGGAACTTCTTGTAGGAAGGGCGCGGGGAAGATAAAAGGGATCATTTGGTTAACTAGGATGTAGTAGCAAAACCAAAATCACAAGGTGTGATGGGAATAGGTAATTTGTTGGTAAGGAATAAAGCTCTTCTTGGCAAATGGCTTTGGCAATTTCCACTGGAAAGTGATTCTCTATGGCATTCTATCATTAAAAGCAAATACAGATTACAACCAACTGGGTGGGATGCTAGAGTGGGGGTAGGGTCATATCGGAATTTGTGAAAATTTCGAAAGGAAATAAAGTTAGATTTTGAGAGGACATCTGGGTTGAGGAGTCACGTATTTCTTTGAGTTTTCCTCATCTTTTCAACTTATCTTCACATCATAATAGTCTTGTTGAATCATTGACCTCATGGGATTCTAATTCTTCCTTTTCTTGGAATGTGCGTTCCATAGAAATTTAAATGATTTGGAGGCCGAGAATTTTGCATAACCATTGCATCTTATTGAAAATTCACATTACGTCTTGAGGGGAGTGATTATAGATATTGGTTGGGGGATCCATCGGGGTGCTTTTCTGTGGAAGGCTGGAATTCCTTCAAAAGTCCATTTTTTTTTGTTTGGGTGGCCTTTTAGAGGAAGTTGAACACTTGTGATCTACTTCAAAAAAAGGAGGCCTTTTATGTGTTTATCACCTAATTGGTGTGTTCTTTGTAAATCTGCTGGGGAGGACCTAGATCATTTGTTTCTGCATTATTCTTTTTCCTCGTTTATTTGGCACAAAATTCTCCCCATTTTCCATGTTCAGTGAGCATTTCCAAAAGGATGGAGGGAGTTAACAGAGATGTAATGGTTCCCTTCTGGTAATAAGAGGAGGTTGAAGGTGCTATGGAGGTGTATCTTCATGGCTGGAGCTTGGTGCATTTGGAAGCAGCGAAACTATAGATTTTTGATGTAAGGGAGTATACAGAGTGTATCTTTGAAAGAATTGTTTTTCTATCTTCGCTATGGGCATCGACGTCTAAAGAATGCCCAAATATACCCTGTTCCATCATCGTGCAGAAGTGGGCACAATCGGTAGACCGAAAACATTGGGAGAGATTTTTTAACAAGCATTCAACCTATGCAATCCTCAAACAATCTATAAATGTATGTATGTTAAAAGTAGTTACCGGATGAATGCCAAACCAACATAAATAATAAAGTAATTACACTTGAATTTATCAATAAATAATAATACTATATCAGTCCGAAGCAACAAAATATTTGTCAAACATTAATGAATTAACAAATATATGAATATACAATTGCTCTACTTGCTAATATCTTCAAGAAACCTTGCCAACAGATACAATGATAAGTAAAGAACTTCATAATAGATACAATGTGTTTTAGGTTTCAACAAATCTTTAGAATTTAATTATGTAATGGGAAGCGAAGTAACAAGAACTAATGGAAAATAACGTTGAGCTAAAAACATATGACTTCATAGTTGCTTTTCCCCCGTTAAAATATATACGATAACATTTTATAATGGGGAGAAAAAATATAGCACAAATAAGTGGTGGATAATAAATGTGAATAATATACACACACACATATATATATAAGATGGTGTTATTTACACTCCTTAAATCCGTTTCAAACACCATTCTTTAAAATTTAACTAAAAATACGTTTCAACACTACCTTATTTGTCACACACTCCCTCCATTGTATGATGTTAGGTGAGTACTTAGCAACACACTTTCCTTATGTAAGCTAATTTTATGTAAGTGCACTCACCTCTCATTAAGTGTGCCTTATTTAGAAAATACTCCAGTAATCTATTGCCTAATGTTAGGCAAGTTATTACAAACAAACTCTCCCCAACTGGGGTGAGTGTGTGCATCTGCACTCACCTCTCATTAGGCCGGTCTTATAGGGGTGTTAGTGATTAGGAATTTACCTTTGGTGGTGTTTGTGACAAGAGGTGTTTATGACAGATATAGGGATGTAAATAACACCGCCCCATATATAAGGAAAGAAGGAATAATATGGGATAGAAAGGGTATTAATGGCAGTGTTGCGTAGGAAAGCCTCACACATGTAGCTAATTAACTTTATTTACTATATAATAAGATATAGAGTCCTTTTCTTTTAAGGACAATCTATTTCAAAAGAGTTAACCCACTTTCCGTTTGAGCTTTTTTGATAAAATTTGGTGAAAATGATCCATTCATTATAAAGATCTTCTCCATCAAGGTTAATTAAAAAATCCATCCATTTACCTCCTTGGAATAGATGGTTCTTAAGTTACGTAAATTTGGTGTATATATATATATATTTTTTTTTTTGTGTACATAAAATTGTTTCATACATAACTTTTTTCATATTATTGTTGTTGTTGTTATTATTATTGCTTGTGCGGCTAATTTGTCTAAAAGAAACACTAATAAAATAAAAGGTTACATTTTATTCATTGTCCTTATCATATATACACACAATAAAATGTATGTATTGAATTTGTAGCTATACATAAAAGTCCTCTTTAGCCCACACATTGCACACTCTTTTTGATCTTTGTATCGAGTGGAGATATTGGCACCCACTTTTCACTCGGTCCTTGACAACCGAGTAAGGTATATTATACTCGGTTGTGAAAAACCGAGTATAAACTTGATAAAACTTGATAATGCCATACTCGATTATCAAGGACGGAGTATATAGGTGTATACTTGGCCCATAAAACCGAGTAACAAACACCTTAATTACTCAATTGTGAAGGACTGAATGAAAGTGAGTGTTACAAAGTGTTTTTGGGGGTGCCAATGTCTCCGCCCTTTTTTCCTTTGACTTGCTAGGTTCTTTAGGTACATTGACCTATTGTTTGTATAATGATTTTACGCGACTTTTGATGTTATCAATTAAAGCATCAGAGCATTTTCCTTCTTCTTTCACAAATCCTTACATGGTATATGAGGTTATGCCCTTTTGATTTTTGAATGTTTGATTCTTCTAGTCTCTTATTTTTTTTTCTTTATACTGATTAATCATCTCCCTATATTAGTCACTCTTTGTAATCTTGAAAACCACTTGACAGATATGGATACTATCAATCCAATTCAAAATGTTTCATCTATAATTAATCCAAACAAGAAGTTTCATCTCCATATTTTATTCACTCCTCCAATCATCCTAGAGCAGTCCTTGCATTGGTTCCACTGTACTCAATGGAGATAATTATCCTACCTGGAAATGGCTCTAAATCCAAAGAATAAATTCGGCTTTGTTAATGGAAGTGTCACCAAACCAACCACTTATGAAATGGAGATTCAGGCTTGGGGACGATGCAATGACATGGTGCTCCCATGGATCCTAAAGTCTACTAATGAATTCCTCACATCTAGCCTCACTTATGCAAACATTGTCCATGAAGTTTAGATTGATCTCGAGGAACAATTCTTCCAGGTTAAAAATCCTCGAATTTATTCGTTAAAACAAGGTATTCCCAATTTTCCTCAAGAACAGCATTCATGGGCTGTTTATTATAACATATTCAAGTGTTACTGGGATAAATTATCAACCTACATTACAATTCTAAGTTGCACACATGGTTCCCTATCAAAGTGCACTTGTGAAATTTTTAAAAGGATTCAAGAAATGCATGAGACCGAATATGTCTGTCAATTTCTTACGGGTCTGAATAATACTTTTGCTATCATCCGACGTCAAATCCTTGTGATTGACCCGTTGCTTAGCATCAGCAAAGTCTATGCCATTATAAACCAAGAAGAAAAAAAACATATTCTTCATTTTCCTCCAGTTGCCACCACTGAGAACAGAGCATTGGCTTCCCATAAACCCTTTAGTCATAGCGGCTATGATATTAACCCCTCTTCTGGCCGTGGAAGACGATGAGACCACAACGTGATCATTGTGGTCATTACAAAGCAAAAAGTTATGAATTGGTAGGCTATCCACCAACGTAGAATCGGTCCCAGCCTACTTACAAAGGATCAACATCAGGACCATCAACTTATCATGTCACCAATCCAGATGCGAAAAAATTGTTATAAATATATTACCTATAAGATGAAGTACACATTAACTGAATGATTAATACATGATTGTTTTCACAAGAATACACTAATCACAAATACATAATCTAAGGACACATATAATTAAATAAATACGCAGTGCTATAGAATGTGTGTGCCAGCATTGTAGCCTTGCACTCCATCTCCCATATCAGCTCCATAATCTACCATTGTCCCACATGAATGAAGCACAAAATAGTCTTATGAAATTCTACACAAAAGCTCAGTAATGGGGTTGAATTAAAGGCTTAATAATTCTGTAGAGAACAGGGACTCCTCTTGTATATGTATATTTATATATATAGTGGCCAAAATCCTAGTTTGTACTCATCCCATAAATAGTCCAAATTCAGAGTTTAACTATAAGGAGACTTGAGGCTTATCACAACTGTATATTAACCACGTTGTTAATTAATAAGAGTCATAGTCTACCAAGAGATATACATCTCAGTTGACAACTGGTATTAGGATTACTATTACGTAATTCTTGCCATTTACACTTAATATTAATTCAATTAATAATATACTTAAGAATTTATATAATGCCAAAGTCAAATAATTCTAACATTCTCCCACTTGGACTAGCATTGTCTTTATTGTATAATTGAATTTCGTAACTGAAGTAAATAGGAATCAAATTAGCATGTGAATTACATAAAATCTAGATCTCAAGCTTGGTCAAGATGCAACAGCTAATGAGAATTCGGAATCATGTATGTTCAAAATGAACAAGTTGATTAAGAACCACTTCACTTCATATAAGCTCATGGCGATAGCAGTGAAATTTGATGGCATGTATATCTCCCGATAAGGCCATCCTTTCACAATCCTATAAATGATTTTGATAAAATCAAAATCTTCATAGCAATGTAAGTGAACTTGGAATTGCTTTTTTGAAAACTATAGTGCTATGTAAGCATAGCAGTTCATTTGATAACACATAAAATGTAGGTTTGGAATAGTTAACATAAGTTTTGCTGTAATCAAAATGACAGAATAGAATCATATTTGAAATTCCCAACTGTATTAACTACTAGTAGAGCAAAATATTATTATACGTAAGAGTCAATAATTCTCCAAAAAAAAAAAAAACAAAGTTTATGAAAAAAAATATGTCTCAAACTCCACTGAAATTAAGCATTCAATTCAAATAATATCCCCATGTTATCTGTATGCCTTTTGAAGCATGCAACTGATAACGCCTTGGTGAAAGGACTTGTAAACTGTGATTTTGTGTCAATCTTCAAAAAAACATTCTCAACGTGCTTCACTCTTTCTCTAACACTGTAGTAGTTGAGATCTATATGTGTAGAATTATTGGATCTCTTACTATTCCTACCAAAAATACAACAACTTCATTATCACAAAAAATCTAAAGTGCATCTGTAACTACAGAGCTAAAGACTTTGGTTTGCACCAGAAAGTTCTTAATCCATAAGCCCTCACACACTCCATATATGGCTATAAATTCGGCTTGCATGGTGGAAGCAAAAATCAATGATAGTTTCATTGTTTTCCATGCTACAGCTCTTCCTGCCAGTATGAACACATATTCGAATGTTGATTTCTTTGACTCTAGATAATGGCCTGCAAAATCAGAATATGTATATCCAACTAACTCTAGCTCTTTCACATGTCTATACACTAGAATTTTGTTCTCTGCAAATACCTGAGCACTTTTTTACCAGCTATCCAATGTTCATGGATGGGATTTGATTAAAATCTAGAGAGAATGCCAACTGCAAATGCCAAATCAGGTCAAGTGCATACATGAGGTTTCCAACAAGTCTAGCCTAAGGTTTGCTATCCATATCAAAATTCTTCCCCTTATTTTTAGAATTTTTGTTCTTTGAAAATTTATCTCCCTTAGACATGGGTGCTTCACCAAATGCATAGGTTTCCATCCCCAACCGTTTCAAAACTTTTAAAATGTAGTTTTGTTAAGATAGATCAATAAACCTTGTGCCATGTCCCTATGAACTTCAATACCTAAAACATAAAAGGCTTCACTTAAATCCTTTATATCAAAATTACTTGGCGAAATGTCTTGGTATCTTTAAGTAGATTAATATTACTGCTAGCTTAAAGAATGTCATCCACATGCAATATAAGAAAAATGAAATTATTCCCAAATTCCCAAATATACTGCCTAACAAGTATAAATGGAAAATAAATATAAGTTACGCAATATTCCAATTTGTGTGTAAAACTGTATTTTAAGCAAAAAGTTTAAAATTCGCTATAAAACTATAATGAAAACAAGTAGCGTCTAGCTTTGTGACATAAAACTTGTATTCCTTAATATCTCAATCATCAAACTACGTTAAACACATACCGATTATTAATGAAACAGTCTAATCATTGGATAAGTAAAGTCTCAAAAACCAGAAAAGGTATGTGTGATCATATAGGATACTACACTAAATCAAGATAACATAGTGAACATCTTCTTTGGAAGAACAAAATATATACATGTGTTATTTTTAAAATAGTTTAACAATTATAATTTTGTCAAAATGAAAATTTCTTAGAAGAAAGGTAAGGAAAAAATTGCTTTGTGCAATATAATCATTGTATTTTTTCCATAATAACAAAACTTGGAATCAATAACTCTATGTCCAGTTTTATAAAACTTTATGAACCTATTGATTATTAAACTATAATTTTTTTATAATTTACAACATGTCATGAAGTAATTTAATCATAATTTATAACAACTTGCTACAAACACATGCATGTTGGAAGATATATATATATATATAGGGAAATGATCTAAAGAGGACCAATTTTTTTGTCCTTAAATGTGGACCAATCATTTTGAGGGGGTATATAAATGAATTTTTTGATGAAACTTGGTGACTATAATCTTCATGATTAGTAGATCACCTCCACCAAATTTCATCAAAAAATTCAATCGGGAAGAGGGTTAACTAAAAAGTTGATATATATGTGCGTTTTTAACCGTTAAAATTTAAGTTGTTTAGATAACTCACTTCCCGGTTGAATTTTTTGATGAAATTTGGTGGAGATGATCTAATAATCATGGAGATCATCTTCACCAAGTTTCATAAAAAAATTCATCCGTTTACTCCCTCAAAATGATTGGTCCGCATTTAAGGACCAAATAAATGGTCCTCTTTAGATCCTTCCCCTATATATATATATATATCCAATAGTGACTAAATGATTATAGTTTATGCTTTTGCGAAAAACATCCTTTCGATACCTTTTGTTATAAGTATGTTGCACATAATAATATAAGTACACAATGACTAAATGATTAATACATGATCGTTTTCACAAGTATACACCAATCACAAATCTGTAATCTAAGGACACATAATTAAATAAATACGCAGCGCTAAAGAATGTGTGTACCAGTGATGTACCCTTGCACTCCATCACCCATAGCAGCTCCGGAATCCACTATTGTCCCACACGAATGAAGCACAAAAGAATCTTCTGAAATTCTACACAAAAGCTCAATAATGGGGCTTAACTAAAGGTTTAATAATTATGTATAGAATAGGGACTTCTCTTGTATAAATATATTGGGCTTACCCTAGTTTGTACTCATCCCATAAAGAGTTCAAATTCAGAGTTTAAATGTAAAGAGACTTAAGGCTTATCACATTTCTGCATGTATTAACTAGGTTGTTAAATAATAGGAGTCCTACTCTACCAAAAATATAGATCTCAGCTGACAACTAGTATTAAGATTACTATTATGTATTTCTTGCCATTTACACATAATATTAATTTAATTAAGTGATATACTTAAGTATTTAGATAATGCCAAAGTCCATATTAATTCTAACAAAAATCACACACAAATAAAATCAAATTCGACGGTACCATTCTAGTGGAACTATCCAATGATCAATATCGCCAATTGCTTACATTGCTCTCGCTTAACGAAACAGCCACGCATGACCTGTCGATAACAATTATCTTCTCTCTTGTAACTCAGCGAATTCTTCTCCGTCTTGGGTCATTGGAGCATCAGACCATATAGCATCATCTTTTTCATCCCTTACGATTAGAATACAAGTCCTTGCGCTAAACTTTTTCATCTTTATACTAGCTAGCGAAACTACAACGATCACTCATATTGGTTCCACTCACTTGTATATTGCTATTATACTTGACAAGGTTCTTTATATTCCTGATTTTCAGTTCAATATTTTGTCCACTAGTAAACTCACTCAAAGTTAAAATGCGTTGTCATTGTTTTTCAAACTTTATGTTTTTTACTTTAGCTTGAGGAAGCTTTTTGGAAGAGGTCAAGTATGTAATGGAATTTATTAGTATGTGCTAACCCATTCGACCATTCTCTTGGCTATGGCAATCCATCAATCTAACCATACCAACCTTTGGAATTTTCCACTAGCATACTTGTGTAGACACCTCTTAACAAAATGGTGTTGCCAAACATAAGCATCGCCACTTACTTTTTCTTTTCTTTTCTTTTTTTTTAAATAAAAATAAAAAAATATTAAGGTAGGTATAAGTCTCTCCCTTAATCCTACAAACAAGGAAAACCCCCCCTCCCCACCCCATGAGTTAAACTCATGGAACCTCAATGGACAACAAATCTAGGTTTATGGGAAACTTTCCATGAAGAAACGCGACTAGTACAATTTCTTATGGCACTACGGGTTGAATTTGAAACAATCGGGGCATCTATACTTCCTCGCAAGCCTCTCCCATCTGTTGAATCAGCACTGACACAATTGATTACCAAAGAAACTCGAAAAGGGCATTACTCCGAATATTTTTTCAGTGTTTGTTGCACCCCCAGATTTCGAATACCTCGTATGCTGCATCTCTACATTCCGCGGGAATCAACATTACCAACCACTTAACAATACCTTTCCATCATGTCCTCATCAGACACCATCTCAGCCATAATACACCTCCACATCCTCATAATACCCAATCAGCACCACCTTGAGATCTTTCCCAAGTTCAATGTAGCTACTGCAAGGGTTTTGGGCATATAGTCAAGTATTGTCCTTCTCCTATATCTCGGTACGTGCGGGGAATACAAAACTCAGCTGGATCATCTACTGCAGCACTTGCTCCACCCACCTAAAATGATGTTCAAGCCGTGACACGACAAACTCGTCATCCTAGGTAATAATCATATTATTACCTCTACCTTTTTAGTCTCCTCATGTACATCTTCCTCTCCCTTGTTCCTTGATTCCAGAGCATCAAATCACATGACTTTTAACCCTACGCACTTTGACTCATTCAGTCCCAAGCACTCATTTCCCAAAGTTCACACAGCTGACGATTCTGTTATTATTGGTAGTCACATTGGTTATATTAACAACACTAATAGTCTGTCTGTTCATGAAGTTTTTCTTATCCCTCAACTTTCAATGCAATTGTTGTATATCGGGCAACTATGTGATCTTGGGCTAATCATTATATTTTATTCCTCGGGTTTTGTTGTGCAAGACTGCTCGACGAGCAAGCAAGTTGGGAGAGGCCATAGAGTTGGACATTTATATGTTACAGACAGACTTCACATTCCACCACCAATTAACCAATACATCCTTAACAACATCTAATTCACACATATCCTTTTTTATATTTTGGCACTCTAGATTAGGACATGTTTATTTTTCTCGTCTTAAATATATGATTAATCAAGGGTTATTAGGACCATCTACATTAGATAAAGATCCTTCTTATATTGCATGTAAACTGGCCAAACAACTGGCTCTTCCTGTTAATAATAGTACTACAGTTTCATCTTCTCCATTTGATCTTCTGCATTCTGATGTGTGGGGTAAAGCTCCTATTACCTTTATGGGTGGCACCTTATATTATGTGATTTTTGTTGATGATTACTCTCGCTATAGTTGGACTTATTTGCTTCATTCTCGTTCAGATTTTCTTAAAATCTACATTGAATTTGCCACCATGATTAAAACTCAATTTTCTAAAACCATCCAAAAATTTCATTATGATTCCGGAGGCGAATATTTGTCCAAATCCTTCCTTGATTTCCTCAAATCCCAAGGGACTCTTCCTCAATTATCATGCCCCGACACCCCACAACAAAATGAAATTGTGGAACGTAAATACCGTCATCTTGTCGAAACTACCAGCACTCTTCTTGTGTCATTCTTTCTCCCTTCCACCTTTTAGGGAAAACCCATCCATACCTCTGTATTTATTATAAACCACATTCCTTCTCTTGTTACAAATGACGTTTCTCCCTTTGAGCATCTTTATGGAACTTGCCCTAATTATTCCGAATTTTGTGTCTTTAGATCTACCTGTTTTGTATTACTTCCCAAAAAAGAGCATACCAAACTCACACTAAAAATAGCTATGTTTGTTCTTTTAAGATATAGGATTCAAAAAAACGATTATCGCTGCTACGGTCCAATTGCCAAAAGACTTCGCATATCTCGACATGTTACTTTCTGGGAAAATACTCCATATTACACCCTAGCCCAGAAACCCACCTTGTCCACTGAATATGCTCCGTCTGTTGATCAATTTCTTAAGTCCTCGCCTACAGAAGCCTCCCATATTCCACCTACCCCAGTGATTGTTCCTGATCCACTGCCAACTAACCCTATTAACTCGGCGTCTGATAGCTCAAATGCTGACAACTCTATGCTTTGCCTTGACTCTGCATGCCCTGATAGCAATCTTCCACTCAGACCAACTTGCAATCGTCGACCACCAGCTAAGTTATCAAATTATCACTGTTTTATTCCCGCCTTGTTGTCCCTACATAAGCCATCCTCTTATCGAGAAGCCATCCTCAGATCCCCTATGGCAATAAGCTATGCCCGATGAACTTGCTACCTTAAAGAAAACCAATACATGGGACCTTATAACCCTACCTGCTGGAAAATCTGTTGCTGGGAACAAATGGGTATACAAGACTAAAATCAAAGCCGATGGTTCTGTTGATCCATACAAAGCCCATCTTGTTGCAAAAGGATTTACCCATAAATATGGTATTGATTATGAGGAAACTTTTCTCCAGTAGCCTGTATGACCACAGTTCGCACACTTATTTCAGTTGCTTCCATCTATAAATAGGCGATTCATCCGATGGATGTCAAAAATGCTTTCCTTTATGGCGACCTCTTCGAAGAAGTATACATGCAGCCCCCTCATGCGCTACCTTACTCTCGTGGGAAAGTCTACAAACTTTGCCGTGCTCTTTGATGGTTTTAAGTAAGCACCCAGAGCATGGCTTGAAAATTTCTCCACAGTCGTTCTTCAACATGGATTTTCTCAAAGTGCTCATGATTTAACAATGTTTACATGTTCCTCTCAGCAAGGCATTGTTGTTCTTCTCATTTATGTCGATGATATGATTACCACTGAGGATAATTTGGATGGAATATGCAAGCTCAACCTATCTGTGTTCTTGCTTTGACATGAAAAATCTGGGAATTCTTCACTACTTCATTGGTATTAAAGTTGATCATTTGTCCACAGGTTATTTTCTTTCTCAGGTGTAATACACTTCCAACATTGTTCAGCTCGCTGATTT
Organism: Lonicera japonica; assembly: GCA_021464415.1. Lineage (NCBI taxonomy): Eukaryota > Viridiplantae > Streptophyta > Magnoliopsida > Dipsacales > Caprifoliaceae > Lonicera > Lonicera japonica. The sequence continues at coordinate 44,111,963 of CM038465.1, read as the reverse complement.
AACTGACAACAAGATTGCTGAAACTCCACGTTGAAATGAATGTCAAAATATGTGCTTCTGACGGGTCTCTGTTACTTAATCCTACTTTATATCGACAACTTGTCGGCAGTCTCAACCATCTCAGCATCACTCGACCGGATCTTAGTCATGCTATTCATATTGTGAGCCAATTCATGTCTGCACCCGCTTTATTCATTTTGTTGATGTTCTATGCATCATTCAGTACATTAAAGGGACACTATTTCAAGGATTACATCTTTCCTCTACTTCTAGTCCTATGTTACAAGGATATTTCGACTCCGATTGGGCGGGTGATATTATTGATGGCCGATCCACGACAGGATTATGTGTCTTTCTAAGTGATTCTCTTATCTCGTGGAAAAGTAAGAAACAAACTGTGATTTCTCGTTCTACTGCTGAAGCTGAGTATCGAACGCTTGCTCATGCAACTTTCGAAATTGTTTGGCTTCACTGGTGGCTACAGTGCATTTTGTTATATTGACAACATTATTGGCAATTTTGGCCTCTTCACAATTTGTGGTTCTTTACTCTTCATTGGTGTTCATATCATAGAAATTCCATTTTATACTAGTGCAATATACCTTACATAGTCAAATTGCAGTATCAAGGACCGACTCTGCCAACTTCAACAGTTCTTAACCACAAGAAATAATTCTCTGTTTTACGAAGAGGTAAATATCTTGTTAGCAAGCAATACCAGAAATTTCCTTCAGATAAATATGAAATAATGTAGTCAATGAGATTACAAATTTTCCATTAGTGATACAAAAGTGTGATTTTCACTTCACTTCATTTCAAAGTCGAGGCAAAGCCGATCCAAAACAAATGAGTTATCATGGTTCCTTTCCAAAACCAAACCTATATATGTTAAACCACCTTAGTACATTTGTGTATATACTATAGCTGTAAAACTTGTCACGCATAATTAGCTGTTGTGTAGATCTTATGTATTTTTTAATGATTGCAATATTGCTGCAATATCTCTTGATTGATTATAGTAATATTGCCTTAATACAAGCATAAAATCAACCAAAGATATTGCTGCAATATTGCAATTAGTCAATGATACAAAAAACATACATGGGAACAATTTGTGTGTGACATGCTGGCACAGATACAGCCGTAATATATACATACAAAGGTGGTTTAACACCAAGAAGACTTAGAACCTCACATTTATTTTAGAAAATCTCATAATTGTTCAATAACAACAATTCTCCATTAGTAGCTAGAAGCCTATGGCTGGGCTCAGGTGATCCCTTTGTCAAGCTAGTTTACTTGGTAAGATGAACTGAGCCCAATCCTTGTTTAAAAGAGCATATACATGTTGAACCCAAAAAGGGCAGTTCTTAGCTCGTTAAGATTGCAATAGTGTGTGTATCTCAACCCAAATGAATAGGCACGGACAATTACAATTTTTAGAAATGTATAAGCCATTTATATAATAACACAGTAGTTGACTGAAGGTATAAGCAAGTACTTTCTAAGCGCTTTTTCATTATTGAGAGCTGGAAACATGATTTGTGCCTTCAAGAACCCTAGAAAGTACTACTTAGGCACGGTTCCTAATAAAAGCTGGTAACTGGTTTAAACAAGCCTCCACTGGCTGTCCTTGAGTTGCTTACTTATATTCTGAGTTAAGCTTGAACATTCAAGAATCCCTCAATTTAGCTCAGTGGGAAGCACTATCAGGATTCAGGAACATCTTAGGGTTTCATTTATGAACTAATTTACGCCATTTTTAAAACTTTATGATTTCTCCTAAATTGAGGGATTTGATTTTGTTGCCTTTTGTGATTTAGGGTACCTATAAAATCAAGGGTGATCATTAATTTTTGATTTCCTCTTGTTTTCTTTTTCTTCCGCCACTTTTCTTCTATCTTCTTACCTCTTTCTCCATCTTTGTCACACTTCACAAATAGTATAGAAATTGAAGCAGGGAGTTGGGCATTGATCAAACTCTTCCTCCGTTCAGTGCTCCTTTCTCTCACTGTTTTGTAGCCACGCAACATCGTTACTGCTTCGCACAACTACGACTACCAGCAAATCACCTCCTCCATCTTCACGATTCTTTAGCAGCACGCCAGCACAGGATTCCTAAAAACCCAATTGACATAGTTTCTTACATCACAAGTTGAAGGTCAAGTTTTTGAATCCCCTCGAGGCTACCTCTCATAGTGTCTCAGTGAATGCAGGTTAAAAGGTCTAAACCTAGTAGAGATTACTTAGGTGTCCTAAGAGACTTGGATACCTGAGGCCAATCCAAACCCATTACAATAAAAATATACATAGAAATGTGAATGTATATGACATGGATAAGATAGCGGCCATAGGCAGAAAAAATTCTTTGTAAATGTGGTTAGCATCATAACCACAGCTGCTATATATATATTACATAATCCCAAGAGGACAGTCCTCCTCTATTTAAAAAAAAAGTACCGTTCTTTTGGGGTCAAATGGATGAACTTTCATATGATATTTGGAGAACATGGATTTCATGATGGGTAGATATGTCCACCAGATGACCAAATTTCATCAAAAAATTCGCGGATGCAGAAAAACACTGATATATATGTGCATTCTCAGCCAGTGGAATTTTTTTATTGTCATCTCGTTTTGAATTGAATTTTTTTGAGATCATCTCCACCTAGTTTTATCCAAAAAATAAGATAAAAAAAATACATACATTTACCCCTCAAAATGGGCGGTCTTTTTCTTGAAAAGAAGATCGTCCCCTATGTGAAGAGGGGCTACATCTATGTTTGAAAGTATAGGACAGATGGAAATGATGTTTCACAGTAGACATGAGTGGTAAATTATAAGGATGGATATTTCGGCTGCAAGCATTTAGGCCATAGGCATGCACGAGTGATTGGGCACTGTCATTGGTTCAAATAATTCATCATAAGCATGGATAGTTTCATAGCCCGAGTAATTTGTTGGTTAAGACAAAAAATCCAATCTTTGTCTTGTTTAGGACTTACTATTGAAGCAAGATCCTTTACCTACAAAGTCAAACTAAACATGAAATATTAAAACATGAGATTCTAACACAAAAATTGACGTGCTCAGATAAGTCCCACTTGATTATTAAATAAATAACAAAAAATAATTTTGACGGTAAAAGACGCACCACACATTTAGCCAAGTCTGGCAGTAGTAATGTCGCAGACCAAAGAGAGAGAGAGAAAGAATGGTAAAGAGAGGGGGATAGAGGGAGAGAGAGAGAGAGGAATATAAGGAAGGGGAAACAGAAGTTTACAGAAAAAGAAAGGATTTGAGAAGGAAAATAATCAATAGTCTTCACTCCATTCAAGGTTAAATAATTCAATACAACCCATTCCTCTGAATAGGCAAAAATAAGTATCAAAACATTGATCAAATACCTAAAAGCCAATCTGTATCAACCAAGTTTACCTGGAAAAAGATGCTAGAATGTTCTTATTGAGAATCCTCGGTAGACATAAGTGTCATATGTAAATGCTTTCGACACCACATGCTTGCCTAGTAAAATAGATGCAAGATATTATACAACGCAGAGATTTCCCCATATGTAGGGGATAAAGTCCAACCATTATTAAAAGAAAGGGTAAGTCTAATTTTGATTAAGACAGGCAAAGTCAAAAAAGCCCAAAGGTATGTTGGAGAAATCACACACTGAGTACCCTCATTGTCAAAAAGTGAGCAGGTTTTTCATAGGGAAAAAAGGCTATAAAGATATGTGAGATTATGTTATGAAACAATTGCACAACTTGCCAATCTGATCCAGCAAAAAAAAAGGGCAATTGAATTTCAACTTAGTGCAAACATGAGAGAACAAAAAAATCTATTTAATTTTCTTCAATATAGATCCTTGAGTAGTTATCAATCATAACAGAAACCTATGGAATTCTCAAAGTTAATGTTTAAGTAGAAATTTACATGAGCTCTACATTTGAACTCAGGCCTGTAATTATGCCCAAATTCAACCACAAAAACCTTAATTGGACAATGAAAATCCATATTATTAAGTTTGTAGCGCTCATTAAAATTCAGCTCAAACAAATAGTTCCCAGTGAGTCAAGAAAGAGAAAAGAGTATTAGAGTAGAACAGTTCACGCCCATCTAAAGATACTCTAATCATTTGATGCATGTGAATTAATATCCATTTCGAGCAATTTTTATTTCCAAATAAACTCAACCCATCAATCATTAACATGACAAGTTCATCCATGATAATGTTGCGTTTCCACTAATTCACTGCAATACTTGGTGTTTTGCACCCTTTATTAGTTATTTTCTGCATCAAAAGGAGGAAACGCTGTGGAGTAATGTTCTTGACTACTAAGCAAAATAAGTATCTTTCTGCATGATTTAAACAATTAGTACTTTGACTTCAAAAAAAAATATATAAACAATTAGTCCTTTCATTTGATGTAATATTATCCAATAGTCATATTCAGATTTTGAATGTTTAATAGGCATTTATAGGATTCAAAATCAATTTAGCAAGTTTTCACGCGATATCTTTTCTTATAAATTGTGCGCATAGCTTTTTAGATTCTTTATATTTCATAACATATACAGCACTATCCCATAACAGAATTATTTGTGCCTATGGAAATCTGCACTATCCGCGTTGTAGGGTGTTATCGGTGCCTACAGCAATATATTTGTATGTCGTGGCTGTTAAGATTTGTATATATTTTATTTATAGAATGTATATATTTAGGAGATAATTAGGAAATCCTTATTAGAAGAAAACATTCTTATTTTTAGGGTCTCTCTTGTATATATTGATGTACTCCTTTTTCTTAATAATCAATAATAATTCTTCTCACAATCTCTTGTATTCTCACATGGTATCAGAAGATTAGTGAGAAAAATCCTACTCCAATCTCGTGTTTGTTGTGTCTTCATTTTAGCAATCACCAAAACTCTAGCCGCCTATCACCTAGTAACCAAACCCTAAGCCGCTGTGTTTCTATCCCGGCGTGTAAACCCTAGCCGTCGCGAGTCAAAAAAAAAAGAGTTACTGTTCACCAAGTTACAATTACATATATTAGATATTATAGTATAAAGATGGAGGTATAAGAGGGAGGGGGGGCTATAATACATATATGTGTGTACATGCATATATATATATATATATATATATATGTGTATGAGAGAGAAAATTTGAGGACTTGGAGAGAGATGGTGGCAAGAGGTGGTAATGGAAGAGATGTGGTGAAAGTTTGTGAATGCATGTACATGTATGAGAGAGAAAAGGGGAGGGTGAAAGAGATGGAGATGGTGGTAGAGGTAGAGACCGGAGATGGCAGGGGTGGGGAGTGGGGCGGCAATTGTGGTGGCCGGTTTATGCCTTTGTGGGTCTCTCCCACTGTATCCCCCCCCCTTCCCTTTTTCTTTTGTATTTTAATTATATAATAATTTAAAAAAAAATCTAATTAAAGTTATTTATAAAAATAAAATAAAATAAAAGAGAATTACAAAAATGTCCCTTATTTCATTCAACTTAACATAAAATTTGGGCCGAAGGGCAAAGTAAGACTCGCCAAGTGGAGCGTTGTTTAGTTTAAGAGCCAAAATGACTAGGCCAATAGTTTAAGGGCCATTAGGGTAATTTACACTATTTAAAAAAAAAATTCCAACTTGTAAAATTGGTAGAATTTTGTGGAAAACTTGTGAGAAGATTATTATGCGATTTTATATATAAATATAATTAATTAAAAATAACTTATTTTTAAATTAGTATAAACTTTTATTTCTAAAATTTGTATAAGACTAGTTATTTGTAAACTTATATATGTTATACCAAATATTTTTAATATTAATTTATTGGTTATTATATATTTTATTTTTGTAAGCTATTGATTTATTACCGAATGAGACTTTTAATAAATCAATATATGTATGTATAACTATAAAAATAATGATTCAAATTCAAAATAGAGTATAATGAAGAAAAGTTGAAAATAAGAGATAATTGTGCAAAAATGGTCAAACATTACCAAAATTAATAAAATTTAAATCTCAAATACAAGCCTGCCTTATATCTAATTCTTATACACTTTTTCTTTTTTTTCAAAAAAATAAAATTATTCCATCAAATAATACATAAATAGATAATTTTCTTTAAAATACGAGGTTTTACATAAATAAACCATATATCTTGTTAGACGACTTGTCATACGTGTTATTAAATTGCTAAACTTAAAGCTTTTTAGGAGTGTCATAAAATTTGTTAACTTCGGAAATTAAAATAAATTAGTACAAGAAATTAAAATAAAATTTGTCATAAACTAGAGTACAACCTAAAATAATATTCTTCTTTTTTTCTTTGTTAGAATATAGTATTATTTTGAGAAATTATATTGTATATTTTTAAAATTACATTGCTTTGGACTAGTAACGTAGTAATAATTTACTCTTACCGGATTAGAGCAATATTACACTCACCCTATATGTGATAAACGCATAATATTGTCATGCATAAGCTCTTTTCCGGAGTCGCTTGACGCGTTTGTTGCTTTAATTCTGCCTAATTATCCTCTTATCTCAAGATTAGTGTCTTAGCGAGTTTTGTATCTAACATCGTCCCGCTAGGTGTGCTTTTGTTGTGTTTCTATGTGTTTATAGGCATAGGATGCAATGGCGTTCGAAGAATTGATCAAGCGCTAGTCAAAAGCTCGCAAAATGCTGATCTGAGGAATTTCCCAGAAGCATGATCGATCATGGGTATACCATGATCGATCATGGTGCAAATTGGCCTTCAGAGCAGAGGACCCCATGATCGATCATGGCCTGGCGGGGACATTCACCAACTCCTGCTTTTAGCCTTATTTCGGGGGTTTTGGTTCCTAGATATTTCTTTTTGTTTATTTTATTAGTTTTTGTACTCCTTTAGCTATTGTTTTAGTCTAAGGGAGTAGATATAGATCATGATCAAGGAGACACACTTAGAAGTTCTAGAGAGAAGGAAGAGCTAAAGTTGTATTGTTCTTCATTTTTCCTTGTAAGTGTTTTGATTTGTAAGAATGATTTCTTCTTCTATAATATTTGTTTTTGCATCTATTATGGAGTAGTCTCTTACTAAGGTTACGGAGGTTGATTGCGATATGATTTTTGGTGATTAATGGCTCAATCCATATTTAAAGTTTGATAAATATTTGTGAATCTTCTTCTTCATCATCATATCATCCATTGTTTCATGCTTTCTAGGTATTTTCATGATAAGTTAAGACTTTATATGCCTTGTATATTTAGTTCTTGGTTGTTAATGATCATACAACATATTTATATGGTTCTAGAAAGCTTGTAGTCTTTTTCCCCCATTCATGGAGTTTTTGACTTTTTTGTAGGAATTATAAATAGTTCATAAAACTCCATAGATGGATTATAAATTTGTTAGCTTATCTTTGATTCATTTATTGATATATTGAGTGCTTCTTACACTTTATGTGATACTTAGACTCTTTATTTTCTACCATGAGTGATAAATGATGAGATGACAAATTTATCCCATAAAGCTCATTCCGTTTCATTGTTAGGATTCACTTTCTAATTTTCATTCTTTAAATCATGAGATATCATACACTCGCTTTATGTTAAATCTTTTTATGATGAGTTTGTCATATCTATCTCGGATTAGCTTCATCGGGAATGGGTTGCCTTGCTTCACACCCGTAGCTAAGAGGTAGGAATGATAACCTCGTCTTTGGTGGAATGTCGTTTGTCTCTTTCTTGATATAGCTTCAATCCGGGAATGAGTCGCCTAGCGTCGCACCCTTTGCTATTGAGAGATACACCAACATTCCCCATATCTCGAGAAGCCTTGTGTTGAAATCTTTGTATGAGCTAGTGATCACCGTCTCTTAAATCGTAACTAACCTCCACCTACCTTAGTGCTTTCTTATTAATTTTCACAATTGTTTTACATTTACATTGTTCTACAACAAATCCAACTCACAAAAAAATCTAAAAACCGTAAAATCCGTAATCCATTCCATTCCTTTTCACTTATCCCTGTGGTTCGACACTCGAACTTCCGAGACTATATTACAACTTGACGTGCCTGCACTTGGGCTATAACACAACGCGCTATTTTGGCGTCGTCAAGTTTTTGGCGCCGTTGTCGGGGATTAAGGCAAAAGGCGGATCTCGGGTTTTGTATAAAACCATTCTCTATGAGTATCTCTTCATTTCATTAATTTATTTTTCTCCCTTATTCTTGTTTGATTTTGTAGATTTTCCAAGGAGCTATTTGAATCGTTTTCCAAGCCCATGCAAGGGCGATTGTTCGTGGATATTCGAATTAGCCCTCCCACATCTCCAAGAATGGCAAACCAAGGAAGAGCAGCGGATCACGAAAGCGATAATTAAGGGGAAGGTGCCAACAATGTTCCTCATGTTAGGACAATGAGGGACTACCTTCAACCACCTCGCGCAACTTCGAATTCGTGCATTGTGCTTCCCGCTGGCCAAGCCGGAGCGTTCTCTTTTAAACTGGGTATGCTTCAACATATCCCTTCTTTTCATGGTATGGAGTCGAAAAACCCATACTTGCATTTGAAAGACTTTGAAGAAGTCTGCTCCACATTTCGTGAGGCAAATGTTAACGAGGATGTCATGCGTTTAAAACTCTTCCCTTTCTCCCTTAAAGATAAAGGAAAAATTTGGCTAAATGCTCAAAGACCGCAATCAATTCGGTCTTGGCAAGAGCTTCAAGCGGAGTTTCTAAAAAAATTCTTTCCCGTTCATAGAACCAATGCTTTAAGAAGGGTGATATCCAATTTTTCGCCAAAAGACAATGAAACTTTCTATAAGTGTTGGGAAAGATACAAGGAACTTCTAAACGCATGCTCTCATCATGGTCACGAAACTTGGAGCCTTGTTAGTTTCTTTTATGAATCACTCACCCCTGATATGCGTACATTTGTTGAGACCATGTGTAATGGTCAATTCTTGAGTAAGAATCCCGATGAGGCTTTATTGTATTTTGATGAATTAGCGGAATGTGCTCAAAATTGGAACACCTATTCCAAAGAACCCAAAGCCAAAACTCAAGGAAGGGGTGGGTTGTACCAAGTGTCCAATGAGGATGACATGGGTTCGAGGTTATTCCAATTGTCTAAGAAAGTAGAGGCAATGGAAGCAAGTAAGCTTAAGGAGGTCAACGTAGTATCCTCGAGTCAGTTGTGTGTCATTTGTGAAAATTTGGGACACACTACCGAGGATTGCCCTACCATTCCCGCTTTTCAGGAAGTCCTCAAAAATCTCGCCCAAGTCAATGCTTTACACCAGTACAACCAAAACTGAAACCAAAACGATCCCTATTCTCAAAGGTACAATGAGGGATGGAAGAATCACCCCAATTTCAGTTGGGGAGGAAATCAAAGTCAGAACCACAACCAATATCATCAAAATCAAAGGCAACAACAACAACCTCAAAACTCTTTTGTTCCACCTCAAAATCAAAATCCCAACCAAAACTTGGAAGCTTTGTTGAGATCATTTGTGGACAAAATGGATCGTGATGTGGGTGAGTTAAAAACTCAAATGCCTAAACTCACCACCGCCCTGGCTACGCAAGAGAAGGGAAAATTCCCCTCTCAACCTTTAGTTAACCCTAGAGGTCAAGTTCAAGTTATAGAGGGAGGAGAGTCTAGCACCAAGTTAGAAGAACTCAAATCTATCACAATCTTAAGGAGTGGGAAAGAGGTAGACAAAACTATTGTTCCTAAAACCCCCAAGGTGGCGGACATAGTTGAGGCCACGAAATTTGAGGAGGTTGTGAGTGAAGAAAAGAAGAAAGAGGAAGAGAAACAAGGAAAAGAGGATCTCGAAAAAATCAAAAATGGGATCAAAGTTCCATTTCCGGAGAGATTGAACCAACCGTCCAAATCTAATACCGAGATTTTGGATGTTTTTAGGCAAGTGAAAATCAACATTCCATTGCTTGACGCGGTCAAGCAAATACCTTCGTACGCTAAGTTCCTCAAGGACTTATGTACTACCAAACGAAGGTTGAATGTCAAGAAAAAAGCCTTTATGGCGGAGCAAGTGAGTTCCATCATGCAAGGCACGAGAGCCCCCAAGTTCAAAGACCCCGGGTGTCCCACAATTTCGTGTGTCATATGAAATTGTAGGATAAAGAACGCATTATTAGATTTGGGAGCAAGTGTTAATGTGCTCCCATATTCGATTTATCAACAATTGGGGCTGGGTGAGTTAAAACCCACGAGAGTCACGATTTAATTAGCGGACCGATCTGTTAAAATTCCAAGAGGGATAGTCGAGGATGTACTTGTCCAAGTTGACAAGTTTTATTTTCCGGTTGATTTCATCATCCTCGACATGCAACCAGTGTCGAATCTCGCTAACGAGATTCCGGTTATCCTCGGACGACCATTTCTTGCCACTTCTAATGCTATAATAAATTGCAAGAACGGAATCGTGAAGTTAACTTTTGGAAACATGACTCTCGAGCTAAACGTGTTCTCTTTGAGTAATAAAAAAGATGATGATGATGGTGATGAAGAGGAAAATGAACACGTGAACATGATAGAGTCATGTATCCAAGACCACTTTGTGGAAAATTTTGAATCGGAGTTAACGGAAGGTTATCTAACCACTTCCGATGAACCCGAGGATTGTATGCAAGTGTTTTCTTTGTCTGACAAACAGGTTGAATTCTCGGAGAAAGAGAAAAACACATCATCGTCCACTAAAAAGCTTGAAGGACAAATGGATCTCAAGCTATTGCCTAGCAATTTGAAGTATGCCTTCTTAGGAGCTTCAGACACTTACCCCGTCATCATCTCTTCCGAACTTTCGGATGACCAAGAAGGAAGGTTAGTTCATTTGCTTGGTAAATATAAAAAAGCTTTTGGTTGGACTCTTGCCGACCTCCAAGGAATAAGCCCTTTGATTTGTACACATAAAATTCACTTGGAGGATGGGGCAAAAACATCAAGACAATTTCAACGCCGGTTGAATCCTAACATGCAAGAAGTGGTTAGGAACGAAGTGTTGAAATTGTTGGATGCAAAGATCATCTATCCAATCTCGGATAATAAATGGGTTAGTCCAACTCAAATGGTACCGAAAAAATCGGGTCTTACGGTAGTCAAGAATGAATCAAACGAGTTGATTCCACAAAGAGTCACCACCGGGTGGCGAATGTGTATTGACTACCGTAAACTTAATGAGGCAACCCGTAAAGATCATTTCCCACTCCCCTTTTTAGATCAAACTCTAGAAAGGGTAGCGGGCCATGAATATTACTCGTTCCTCGATGGTTTTTTCGGGTACAATCAGATTGAGATTGACCTAGATGATCAAGAAAAGACCACCTTTACATGTCCTTTTGGCACCTTCGCCTATCGAAGAATGTCCTTTGGTCTATGTAATGCACTGGCCACTTTCCAACGGTGTATGCTAAGTATTTTTAGCGATATGGTGGAAAGGACTTTGGAAGTTTTTATGGATGACTTTACCGTCTATGGTAAGTCATTCGACAATTGGTTGACTAACTTGTAACAGGTCTTGGAAAGATGCGTGGAAAAACAATTAGTATTGAATTGGGAGAAGTGTCATTTTATGGTTACTAAGGGAATTGTTTTGGGGCACATCATTTCTTCAAAAGGAATCGAAGTGGATAAAGCCAAAATCGAATTGATTGCCAAACTTCCTACACCCAAAAATGTCAAAGATGTCCGATCCTTTCTAGGACATGCTGGGTTTTATAGGAGGTTTATCAAGAACTTCAGTTCCATTTCCAAGCCGACGTGTAATCTACTTCTTAAGAATGCACCCTTTGAGTGGGATGCCAAGTGCGAGGAAGCCTTCGTCTCTCTGAAGTATATGCTCACTACTGCGCCGATTATGCAGACACCAGACTGGAGCTTGCCATTCGAGCTCATGTGCGACGCAAGTGACTACGCGGTGGGAGCGGTTCTTGGTCAACGGAAAGACAAGAAACCGGGTGTGATATACTATGCAAGTAGGACTTTGAATGATGCGCAAATGAATTACACCACGACAGAGAAAGAGCTTCTAGCAATTGTCTTCGCCCTAGACAAGTTTCGATCCTATTTAATAGGATCGCCAATTGTGATTTTCACGGATCACGCGGCGTTGAAGTACCTATTCACAAAGAAAGATGCCAAGCCGCGGCTTCTGAGGTGGATACTCTTATTGCAAGAATTCCATTTAAGCATCAAGGACAAAAAGGGAGTCGAGAATGTGGTGGCCGATCATCTGTCTCGACTCACTTTTACGAACAACATTGAAGAAAGTCCGATCCAAGATTCGTTTACAGATGAGCAATTATTGGCAATCTCGACGCTCCCATGGTATGCAGACATTGTAAATTATCTTGGAACTGACAAGATACCAAAGTCATGGGGCGCACAAGACAGAAAAAGATTTTTGAGCGAAGTGGGTCGATTCTATTGGGATGAACCGTACCTGTTTAAGTATTGTGCGGATCAGATTATCCGGCGGTGCATCCCAGAGGAAGAAGTGGAGAGAGCTCTATCCTTCTGTCATTCTGAGGCTTGCGGAAGACACTTCTCGGCAAAGAAAACTACCGCGAAGATTTTGCAAAGTGGATTGTATTGGCCGTCGCTCTTTAAGGACGCACAACGTTTTTGCAAGGCATGTCCAAGATGCCAGATGCTTGGAGGGATCTCTAAGAGGAACATGATGCCACTCAATCCCATCCTGATGATTGAAATCTTCGATTGCTGGGGCATCGACTTCATGGGACCGTTCCCATCCTCCTACGGTAACCTTTACATTTTAGTTGCCGTAGATTATGTTTCAAAATGGGTGGACGCCCAAGCGTGCAAGAAAAATGATCACAAAGTGGTGATTCGATTTCTGAAAGAACACATTCTTGCACGTTTTGGCACTCCCAAGGCAATAATAAGCGATGGCGGTACTCACTTTTGCAACAGACCATTTCAATCATTAATGCAAAAGTATGGTGTAAACCACAAAGTATCGCTCGCTTATCATCCTCAAACTAATGGTCAAGCCGAGTTGGCAAATAAAGAGATCAAACAGATTCTAGAGAAAATGGTAAACCCGAACCGCAAGGATTGGTCGTTAAGACTGACCGATGCACTTTGGGCTTACCGTACTGCGTATAAAACAACTCTAGATATGTCTCCTTATCGCATTGTGTACGGAAAACCATGTCATTTGCCAGTAGAGTTGGAACACAAATCATACTGGGCAACTAAGATGGTTAACTGTGATTTGAAAAAAGCCGGGCTTGACCGTAAGTTGCAAGTGGATGAAATTGAGGAATTAAGAAGAGATGCTTATGACAATGCAAAGATAAGCAAGGAACGTGCCAAAATTTTTCATGATAAATCCATTTTGAGAAAAGAATTCAAACTTGGGCACAAAGTTCTTGTTTATGATACTCGTCTGCATCTCTTTCCGGGAAAGTTAAAGTCTCATTGGACCGGTCCCTACATTGTCCGTCACGTATTTCCTTTTGGGGTTGTGAATGTTGAGGATCCCAAAACCGGCTACATTTTCAAAGTGAATGGACAACGCCTTAAGCCGTTTTTGGAATTCCCACCTCGAGAGGAGTCCACCCCTCTCGAAGACCCGACTTATGCCTAAAAGGCATGGGTCGATTTTGTAAATAATGTTTTTTGTTAGTATTTTTGAGTTTCAGGAATTGTCATCGGAGATTCGGGTGTCATTGAGTCTGAACGGATCAAGTTGAGGGGAGCTATAAGGTGTTTTGGTGCAAATAGGGCAAAGAAAAAAAAAATTATGGCAGATTGGTCCATGGTCGATCATGCCCTACCCATGATCGATCATGGTGAAAAAAAATTTCTCAGCCAGTCAGAAGCATGATCGATCATGGGATTCCATGATCGATCATGGAAGAAGAGCATTTGGGCAGAAGGCAGCATGATCGATCATGGGTATACCATGATCGATCATTGTACAAAAAATCAGTTTGAGCAGAATGACCCATGATCGATCATGGGTATACCATGATCGATCATGGTCCCGTAATAAAACAGGGGAGCCGTTTCTAAACCCCTATTTCTCACTTCTCCTTCTCCCAAATCCTCTCCAAACCCTAGCCCCTCTTCCCCCATTGATCCCAAACCTTCCCCAAACACCATTTCCAACCTTCCCCACCTAGAATCAACCATCAAATCTTCCAATTTTCGAACCCCAATCATCAAACCCATCCCAAAAATCCCCCTTTCTCTCTCTCCTCACCAATTTAGAGCCCTACCAAATCAAATCTCAAAATTTCTCATCTCTCCCTCCTCTTAAGCATCACATTACTCTTTTATGTCTTCCTATAACCCTCCTACTAAGCCGCTTGTCATTGAAGCCGCAAGGGGTGGCTATCGCGGATTTCGAAGCCGCCAAGAATTTGAATGGTGGAGCTACGCCTTCAAGACGAGGAAGGTGGTGATAGAGAGGCCGGTCTACATTGGCACGCTAGACGATTTCCCCCAAAGAACAACGTTTGAGCGATATCCATAATGGATTACTTACTTGCGTGAACAAGGTACTCAATGTAATCTCTCCATTTGTCGTGAATTTGTTGCAAGTTTAATCCCAGTTCCAAATACCCCGTATGCATATGTTGCTCATGTTTGAGGAAAAACGGTCCATTTTAACCTCGAGGTTTTGAATGAGATTACGGGAATCCCGGCTTTGCCACCCAATGCTCATGACCTCCCCTACTCGGATGGTACCCCTTATGTAGAGCCAACGGCTAATGATTTAGCCACATTTCTAACCGGTGAACCGAGGGAATGGATTGGGAACCAATTGGATAGGAATAACATACTTGAGGCCTTTAGGACTCTTTGGCTAGTAGTTGCCAACGCTTTGGACCCGACTTCACACACCCAACACCTGTACCCTTCTCAAGTGTATGTGCTATACGCTATTGCAACAAACAAGCGCATTTGTTTGCTTCGTCACATCATTGGGCGAATTGCTAGAATCATAGACTTGGTCGCCCACAACGAAACAATCAAATTTGGGTCTTTGATCACTAAGGTATGTTTGCGAGCGGGGGTAACTGAGAGAGATGAGGATGTGAAGAAAATGCCTCGAGCACCACTTAACCGATCTACCCAAACTCGAGCCGCTGGTCAATTAAGGAACCGGCTAAGTTCTTCAACTGCACCTCCTCAAGTTGAGTCTGAAGAAGAGGGGGCAGAAGAAGCAGGAGCAGATCTCCCAGGGCCCTCAAGGCGGAAAAAACGGGCAAGCTCTGGGCCGGTAGATGACACGAGGGAATTCATGAGAGAGCAGTTTGAGCAGATGACTGCTTTGATGCAGACTGGGTTTGCTAGCATCAATGAGAGGGTTGAGATTATGGTATTGCGTCAGGACTGTTTGGAGGCAGATATTACAGCTCAGGTCGAGGCACGAGTTGCAGCTCATATGGCGACCCAGCAGGAGTTCATACGCCAGCAGTTCGAGGCGTTGTATGATCGTTTTCCCCCACCCCCACCTCCCGACATGTGATGATACTTGCTAATCCTGGAAACTCTTATATTTATGCTTAGTTTTATATTATTTCTTTTGGATTGTATTAGATTTCAGACATGATGTTAACTTTAGAACTTGGTTTTAATAGTTGAATGTTATGGTTTTTGCTATTAGATTCTAATTCTAACCCGTTTTGTGTATAGTTGTTGTTTATCTCTTATTTTTGTCTCATGGAAAGCAAAGCCAAAGTAGCCCTCCGTGCATTTTTATTGTTCTCTTTTCATTGAGGACAATGTTTCTTTCAAGTTGAGAGGGGTACGTTATTTTGTGTTTATTTTGTTTTGGCTTGCTATTGTTTATTTCCATGAGTAGAAGAGATGTGTTCAAATTTTTTTTGAGAAGTTTGAAAATTGATGATTGATTGATATTTTGTTCGATGAAGACTATTGTTTCATTAGCTTTTGGCTTGAATTCTTTGATTTAGATAGGAATTTGAATGATAATCTAAATTTCCTTGCTTCAATTAGTCTCATATCCCGTCATATTTGCATGTTCCGCATGCTAGATTGATTTGGTTATTCCCAATTCGGTTGTAACACTTCGATTTATTTTCATTGAGAGAAGAGAAATTTTTGTCCAAAAATGATGGAAGCTCTTTTGAAAAGATGCTCCAATGAGAGGACAAAAGCATAGCACTTTGATAACTTGGATGACTTTTATCCTAATATTGACTTAAAGCTTCACTTGACTAAATCTTAAGTCTCTTTGTCTAATATTACGGATGGGTAAAGGTTACCATATGGGAAAGGGTGAATAGCTTCCTTCGAGCTCCAATGAATGAGCAGAATTTTGAGAAAATTTCATAAGTGAGACCGCTGCCCCCCATAGAGATGAAAACCGCCCTGATCTAATTTAGCGAAAATTTCCAAGAAAAAGATAAAGAAAGTGCTTAGAATTGACAAATCTTTGAGCTTTTGTTTTTGAAAAAGTTCTCTCTTCCTTCTCGAATGATTATGACTCTTTGTGTTTATATTGAATTGCTTGAATCGAAATCTAGGATGTGAGCATTGGAGAATATGGGATTGGGTTCTAAAGGAGATAGGCGAATTAGAGGATCATTCAAAAGTCCGTCGTTCTGGAAAATTGATAGTAATGCCTCTTGCTTTGCAAATTGAAACTTGAAACTTCATTCTCATCGTTCATCATGATCAAACTTCTAATGTTTGTAGGTACCATTTCTGAAAACCTTCACGAGATGCAACTCGTCTTCTTTGGGAACTTAGAACTTAACATATTTTTGTATAGTATATTAATTTTTATAATTATATACTTTTTGTCTTGCTAAGGGACTAGCAAGAGATAAATTGAGGGGAGTTGATAAACGCATAATATTGTCATGCATAAGCTCTTTCCCGGAGTCGCTTGACGCGTTTGTTGCTTTAATTCTGCCTAATTATCCTCTTATCTCAAGATTAGTGTCTTAGCGAGTTTTGTATCTAACATCGTCCCGCTAGGTGTGCTTTTGTTGTGTTTCTATGTGTTTATAGGCATAGGATGCAATGGCGTTCGAAGAATTGATTAAGCGCTAGTCAAAAGCTCGCAAAATGCTGATCTGAGGAATTTCCCAGAAGCATGATCGATCATGGGTATACCATGATCGATCATGGTGCAAATTGGCCTTCAGAGCAGAGGACCCCATGATCGATCATGGTAGACCCATGATCGATCATGGCCTGGCGGGGACATTCACCAACTCCTGCTTTTAGCCTTATTTCGGGGTTTTGATTCCTAGATATTTCTTTTTGTTTATTTTATTAGTTTTTGTACTCCTTTAGCTATTGCTTTAGTCTAAAGGAGTAGATATAGATCATGATCAAGGAGACACACTTAGAAGTTCTAGAGAGAAGGAAGAGCTAAAGTTGTATTGTTCTTCATTTTTCCTTGTAAGTGTTTTGATTTGTAAGAATGATTTCTTCTTCTATAATATTTGTTTTTGCATCTATTATGGAGTAGTCTCTTACTAAGATTACGGAGGTTGATTGCGATATGATTTTTGGTGATTAATGGCTCAAACCATATTTAAAGTTTGATAAATATTTGTGAATCTTCTTCTTCATCATCATATCATCCATTCTTTCATGCTTTCTAGGTATTTTCATGATAAGTTAAGACTTTATATGCCTTGTATATTTAGTTCTTGGTTGTTAATGATCATACAACATATTTATATGGTTCTAGAAAGCTTGTAGTCTTTTTCCCCCATTCATGGAGTTTTTGACTTTTTTGTAGGAATTATAAATAGTTCATAAAACTCCATAGATGGATTATAAATTTGTTAGCTTATCTTTGATTCATTTATTGATATATTGAGTGCTTCTTACACTTTATGTGATACTTAGACTCTTTATTTTCTACCATGAGTGATAAATGATGAGATGACAAATTTATCCCATAAACCTCATTCCGTTTCATTGTTAGGATTCACTTTCTAATTTTCATTCTTTAAATCATGAGATATCATACACTCGCTTTATGTTAAATCTTTTTATGATGAGTTTGTCATATCTATCTCGGATTAGCTTCATCGGGAATGGGTTGCCTTGCTTCACACCCGTAGCTAAGAGGTAGGAATGATAACCTCGTCTTTGGTGGAATGCCGTTTGTCTCTTTCTTGATATAGCTTCAATCCGGGAATGAGTCGCCTAGCGTCGCACCCTTTGCTATTGAGAGATACACCAACATTCCCCATATCTCGAGAAGCCTTGTGTTGAAATCTTTGTATGAGCTATTGATCACCGTCTCTTAAATCGTAACTAACCTCCACCTACCTTAGTGCTTTCTTATTAATTTTCACAACTGTTTTACATTTACATTGTTCTACAACAAATCCAACTCACAAAAAAATCTGAAAACCGTAAAATCCGTAATCCATTCCATTCCTTTTCACTTATCCCTGTGGTTCGACACTCGAACTTCCGAGACTATATTACAACTTGACGTGCCTGCACTTGAGGCTATAACACAACGCGCTATTTTGGCGGCGTCAATATGTACATAACTTTATAAATAAAGATGAGTTTATAAATCAATTTTTATATCGTAGAAAAAAGAAATTGGGGAGGTAAGTAAAATAATAGTGGTAAAAAAGGTATTGTATGATTGTTTTATTTTATACTATTAAACTAAGTAGCCAAATTGAAGATACATTTGGTATTAAATTAAGTTATTTTGTCCTCTGTCAATATTTCTTTTACATTTGACCATAAATTATTATTTAGAAACTAAAATGCTCAATACGCAAAAACATTTTTGCAAGGAGATTTTTTGCGCCTTGCAATTGAGTTTGATTTGTATTTTTTTTATGTTTTGAATTGGCTTATCCTCTCCACATTTGAATCATATCTCTAATAAAGTCACATTTTTTTTTCTTCAAATTAATACTTTTTATGGAACTTATAAAATTCCAACTGCTTAATAGTAGGTAAATCATAATTCTAATGTCTTTTTTTTAGAAAAAATAATGTTAGGTTATAGATTTTTCATATTTTAGAAAAGGACGAGAAATAAAAAAGTTACATCTATCAAGTAATTTGGATAGAAATTTTTGAACTATATTTAATTGCAATTATTTTATAACTGGGTCAGTTTATAGGACTGATTTATAAAATTATTTTAAGTTCTTCTATTGCAAAACGCGTATTCTATACATAACAATAAATTACACTAATGAATGGACAAGTTTCTTTAAAACAAGAATTTTCAGCAATATCAACACATTTAGATATTTGTCTATGCAAATTAGAATTGATGCATTTTCATACATCAAAGTTAAGCTATGCGAGATAATGAATTGTAAAACTCACATAATAAATAGTTTATTATGATGTCATATAGCATATGCATAACCTCAATAATCATTAATGTCATTCATGAATTTAAACTCTATATCCAGGTGATCAAGTAATGGAAGATGAAGGCATTTAGATTTTAGTTCATTGTTTTGATCACTATTTAAAATTATATAGATATTTGTGATCTTAAAGATGAAGGCATTTTATCAATATTTTATATTGTGAAAGGTAGTTTTTTTTAAATTTGGGAAAAAGAAATATGTCCAAACGCCAATGCATCGCATAGGTTTAAAACTAGTTAGATCATCACATGCGTCAAAGGCACTACCAACTATTCAAAAATTATTTTTAATTTCAATCATATAATTTTTTATCCTTTTATACATTTTTAAGATTTAAAAACCGCAATCCCTTACTATATAAATTATATATCTTTTTAGAAAAACGTATATCTTTTCAATTAAATTATCCATTTCGCCCTTCTACTTTCACCGTATCTCAATTTATTCCTTTATTTATTTTTTCCTTCTCGATTTAGCCTTTAAACTATGTAAGTGTTTTAATTTAATCCTTTTTGTAAATTTTCATCTAAATAATTAACACCAGCCCATAGGTTTCGAAAGCTTTAGGCAAACTTTTAAACTGAGCCCCACTAATAATAAAACAAAATTATACTAATTTATTAATATTTGAAATAAAGAAACTCACACCTAAGCAATAAAATATGGAGGTGATAAAATTAATGATGACTAAAGTTTTGCACAAACACTATGCGCATGATATATGATGTAAAGGAATAAAAGTTAAGTAGTAAGTACTCTAACAGTTGAAAGCCTTATATAACTCTTATAAGTGTGAGTTTCAAGCCCTATTACTTAGTAGGGCTGGTTACGATTCGGTTACCGAACTGAAATGGTCAATTTTATACCGAACTGGCCAGTGTCGGTATACTCAAAATAAAAACTGCCACTGAACCAAATTAATCGGTAAACCGAAGCCGGTTTGATCGGTCGATTCAGTTTTATAAGATAATAAACTGACCGTCAATAGCAATAAGCAGTAGCCAACACTAAAGAATCAAAGTGGCAATAAGCAGCCCTAGCTAATATTACTCAGCATTAGTTCTATCAAAAAAAATTAGTCAAACCTGAGCATGTAGTGAAATTTGGGGAAATAAAGCAATTTAACATATATTTAACAGACCAAAACGGAGGAAACAAAAGAATCATACTTGGGAGAAATTTAACATGTATTTAACAGTACTGCCGCCATTGTGTGCGTGAGAATGTTAGAGGGACAGGGGACTAGAAATTAAAACAAATGGGCAGTCAGTAAAACTGCACCTTTGCACAACAAATAACTGCTATTGATACCAAAAATAGTTGGTAATCGATGGTTGGTTACCAACCAAAAACGCTTGGTTCTGTTACCAACCGATTTAGGTCAGTTCGGTCGATTGTAGTTTTCGGTACAAAAAAACCACCCCCATTACTTACTTCCCTTGACACCACAGCATCCATGCGCTCTATCTGTTTGTTCGTTTTTTTTGGGCAAGATACTTTAAATGTGTTTCATACCAATATTCTAGTCCATACATACCCATACAAATTTTTTGCCTATGGTATTACTCGAACCATTTCACCTAAGTAACATAAAAAAGCAGCTAATCACTTGGCCTTCCGTCATTATTGGATCTCCAATCCAATCCAATCCAATCCAGAGGGAGAGAAGCAACTCTATTACTACCCAAAAGAAAAAATTGCATGCCACGATAACAATCTAGCTTAAGGAAAATCATTACAGAAAAAACAAAAATAATTGAACTGAAGTAATGAACTCCCTTCTTTTCTGCCCCTTTTCCATCCATGTAAAGCTTGCCAAATTCAATGTATACATGTAGTAATATATAGAAAAAAGAACCCTGGCGGTTGAATTCCAACATAAATCCTTTTCTAACTAAGTCATTAGATATTGGAGGAGCATTAACTCAAACATAAATCCTTTTCTAACTAAGTCATCAGATATTAGAGGAGCGTTGGTCTCTTCCTAGTGGTTTCGCTGCTTCACATCCACAGCAGTTCTAACAATCAAAAAAGAAGATATTATCCATTAGTTCAAAATTGCTGAATGAAAGACCACAAAATATGCAAAAATTTGGCATTAAAAACAAACAGTCTCCATCGCTTCTATACTAGGAACTGGAAACCTTAAAAAAAAAACCAAAAAATAACAAATTGTAATTCTAAAAATGCCTCGATGTACAAACCCGCATCAATAATCACACATTAAATCGGAGTGTTACAGTTCTTTGCTGCATAAAATGGTTTATATACCATATACGAAAATTTTCAAATGCGGACCGGGTCTTTTAACGACATTTTTTCGTCGTAAAAAGGCCTGCTCCGTACCAGAAACGGACTCATACTATATAATACTAAAGTAGGAAACTGGAAAATGACTAAAAACTAACGGGGGCAAAGAACTGTGATTTTTTATTTCATTCTGAAATTCCAAGTTCTGGAATAAAAGGAAAAATTCGACTCAACGTGAAAGCTACTGAGTTTTCACCCAAAACTTTCTCGAGCAAAAATTTGTGAAAGTTCAATATTCTGCACAGTGGTCGCCATTAATAAATGGGGGAGTCAAAAGGATCGGTGGTCGGTAAAAGGGGAGAGACATCGTAATAAAGTGTAGTGCAGTGAAGTGGGGAGAGGTGTGTTAGATGATACTTCAATTCTTTACTGACAACATAAGCAAAACAAGATATACTAGTTAGATGCCATAAATTTTTCTTTTTAAATTGAAAAATAACAAAAAGAAGAAAATGTACACACTTACCCATCTTCACCTATTACATTCACAATGATATTCTCTATTTCCCTATATATAACCATGATGGCACGAGGCCAGATTATCTTAAATTGTTTTGCAGTGAAGTCCTTATCTTCCTTGTAAGGATGTTGAATCGTGTTCCTAATGAACGTGACAATCCTATTGTTTACACCTTCGTACTGATTGACGAGCTGCGATGACAAACTACGATAATTATAAACACGATGCCAATAATCTGAGTAAAGACTCGCTTCAAAAGGTGGTAATTTAGTCCACCACTCGCCTATATCTCTGAGCAAGAAATTGTTGCTGTAGGTGTTTTTATTCTGGTTGCTGAACTCCCAAAGTCTATCCACCAATAGACGTATTCGAGCAACACTCCAAAATAGAGGATGATGGTATAAAATCCAGCATGCATTCCTAAAATTAAAATATGACCAACGTTATATATTTTTTGTCATCTACTAAATTTCTGAAATAATGAAATTTCAATTTAAGTACTTACATTAGTTTAGCAGAATCTTCTCCTTCAGGCAAGCTTAACACTCTGGAATTTAAAATCCTCCCATTCGTATGGCATGCGATCAAGATATCCACGGCAAGACATCTCAATGAGGTCTACCAAATCAATAAAATCTTTTCTTATACCTTGACAATGAGCTAAAATATATATATATTAGAGAAAGAAATTTGTCATAAAAATAGTTAGAAGGGTAAATTACCAAAAAATATAATGTACTTTACCCATTTTTACAATTTGGGTAATGTACAATTTTTTCGACATTAGAAACATTGTACTTTATTTGTTTTTTCATTTTGGGTGAAAACAACCCCCAAAATTGTAAATAAAATCACCCAAAATGAAAAAATAAATAAAGTGCAATGTTTCTAATGTCGAAAAAATTATACATTACCCAAATTGTAAAAACGGGTAAAGTACATTGTATTTTTTGGTAATTTACCCTTCTAAATATTTTTATGACAAATTTCTTTCTCTAATATATATATATATTTTTTAGCTCATTGTCAAGGTGTAAGAAAAGATTTTATTGATTTGGTAGACTTCATTGAGATGTCTTGCCGTGGATATCTTGATCACATGCCATACGAATGGGAGGATTTTAAATTCCAGAGTGTTAAGCTTGCCTGAAGGAGAAGATTCTGCTAAACTAATGTAAGTACTTAAATTGAAATTTCATTATTTCAGAAATTTAGTAGATGACAAAAAATATATAACGTTGGTCATATTTTAATTTTAGGAATGCATGCTGGTTTTTATACCATCCTCCTCTATTTTGGAGTGTTGCTCGAATACGTCTATTGGTGGATAGACTTTGGGAGTTCAGCAACCAAAATAAAAACACCTACACCAACAATTTCTTGCTCAAAAATATAGGCGAGTGGTGGACTGAATTACCACCTTTTGGAGCGAGTCTTTACTCAGATTATTGGCATCGTGTTTATAATTATCGTAGTTCGTCATCGCAGTTCGTCAATCAGTACGAAGGTGTAAACAATAGGATTGTCACGTTCATTAGGAACGCGATTCAACATCCTTCCATCTACTTAAAGAATGCTCAAAATGTGTGAAGCAAACATTTCCGTCATGCGCGCGAAAAAACATCCCTTCCTTCAGTCTTCTGTGGTAGCCCTCCTTGCCATGCATACTTTGAAGAAACATGACAATGGGACTGCAAATTTCAAATACAACTATTATTATCACATACCATGAAATAATTACAAAGAATATAGACAAATTTGATTTGCTTCGTTGTTGTTAATTAACTCCTACTCTCAGACCAAAAAAAAAAAATACTCCTTTCATGATCCTTATGTTTTTTCCTTTATCTTTCTTTTACTTGTAGTTTTTCTACATCATAATAATATAACATGGAGTAAGCATTTCGTTTTACCCGCTTTTTGGCCAATAGATCTAATTCATATAAACAATGTTTGGCAGTAAACCTACAATCCCATAAAGAAGGAACTATTTAACAATTTCTCCTTTACCATAATATAAATAGATGGAATAACAATATGCAAAGATAACAAACAGTGTTGAATTAGTGTTCTCACTTCTCAGTTGTTTTATTTACCCAATATATGTAATCCCTACAGCCATATATGTGTACAGGCTGTTATGTATAGTGCAGGCTGGGATGTGGTTGGAGAGGATTTAACTGCAGCCATTCTCGAAATTTTTTAATAATAAGAAGATGCTAAAGGCTAGGAACAGCACTGCCACAACACTCATTCCTAAAATTCCTGTCCCTAACACTATGTGAGATTTCAGACCTATATCTTATTGCAATGTCACATACAACGTTATCTCTAAGGTAATGGTGAATAGACTGAAAGTGCTGATGACGCTGGTTGGGATGCAACAATATCATAAAGAGGGAGAAAGGCCTAGGTGTGCTCTTAAAAGATTGATATACAAAATGCATATGATTCAGTTAAGTGAGGGTTTCTTTTAGATGTTTCAAGGGCTCTGGACTTTCCTAGCAATATGATACAGTGGATCAAAGCTTGTGAGTGCTCAGTGCATTACTCCATTAGTATGAATGGGTTTCTCCAAGGAAATTTTCAGGGGAAGAAAGGGCTTAGACAGAGGGGTCCATTATCTCCTTATTTGTTTTTACTAGTTAAGGAGGCTTTCTCTAATTTGTTGCAGCATAAGATTCAGAATAGTGGATTCCAATATCATCCAAGATGTGGCGAGTTGAGGGTGCCACATGTGTGTTTTGTAGATGATTTGTTCCTTACATCTAGTGCTGTAAACAAGTTTTGGATGAGTTTGGGGTTAGATCTGGCTTGAATCCGATTCCACAGAAGTATAGTATGTTTATGGCTGGTGTGAATGTGGAAACTAGAAATCAGATATGTCAATTTCTGCGTATGGAGTATAAGGAGCTTCCTGTTAAATATTTAGGAGTGCCCTTAATTTCTAGTAAGCTGAAGGCTGCTGACTGTGATGATTTGAAGGAGAGAATGTTGAGAAAGGTGGAGCATTGGCATTCCAAATTACTATCTTATGCAGGCAGGATTCAACTTATCATTGCTGTGTTGGCAAGTATACAGACTTACTGGCGTAGGATTTTCATCTTGCCGAACAAAATTCATAAAGATATCAACATGGTTACTGTAGTTGGTAAAAAAAGTTAGCATGGCTAAGCACTTGTGGGATTTGGCTAGGAAGAAGGATTCCCTATGGATCAAGTGGATCCACAGGTATATGATCAGGATCAAAGCTTATGGATAAAGATTGTAAATACGTTGTTGAGAATAGATGGAGATTAATTCAGTCACTCATGTTATGATGATGATGTAAAATGGGGTGCCTAATCTGAATATGAATGCTAGTGATCAAGTGGAGTTGACTTTGACTGCTGATAAGAAGTATACTGTGGCTTCTGCCAAGAATGCTACCAGAACTCGAAGGGGGAGAGTTAATTGGTATAAGATTGTTTGGTTTAAAGGGCATATCCCTAGACATACTTTTATTTGCCGGTTGGTTCACGTGTTACAGTGTCACGTTCTTTTACAATTAGGTAAGGTGTGTTTTAATTCCATAGAATAAGTATACTACAACTTATAACTTCAATTGAGATTTGTGTTCTCTGTGCCCCATGATGTTTATGTATTTTTATTTATAAGTTTATTCTAAAATAAGTTTAGGGGGCAATTCTATAGTTTTCTCTTCAGATTCTGGCCAGAATAACAATTGATCTCTACACCCCCTTATGGAAAATCTGCTGCACACGCAACTAGATGCAACAATACTTGCTCATGTCGAAGGGAATCATTTTCACGGTTCCGCGTATCTCTGTGACTTGGAGCCAACAAATAATCCCAACCGAGACAAAGACCGTGTTGTGCAGGATGTCAGTTTTTTCACTTATTCCACTATTGAAGAGGGTATCAAAATTTCTAAGTTAATGGATAAGCATAGAGATGTTACAAATTGTAACTACCACTATCGTGCTAAGATAGGGCATCCCGGTTCGACATTGAGCGGAGAAATGGTAATAGTAACGGAGCGGATGGGAGAAAAAATAGTTAATTGGGTTAAAAAGGGGAGACCAATGTTTGAGTGGGCTGATAGACACGCATTGGGTTTGGGTGAAGGGCATGTGAGTTTTATTGGGAGTAACGATTTCCTCAATACATTCCGGTAAGTTTCCGAAGGATAGTCAAGCTAGCATTTCTATCTTGGTTTTTCTTCTACAAGTAACATTTTTACTTTTTAAGGAAATGCTAGCTTGACTATCCTTCGGAAACATACCGGAATGTATTGAGGAAATCGTTACTCCCAATAAAACTCACATGCCCTTCACCCAAACCCAATCCCAATGCGTGTCTATTAGACCACACAAACATTGGTCTCCCCTTTTTAACCCAATTAACTATTCCTTCTCCCATCCGCTCCGTTATTATTACCATTTCTCCGCTCAATGTCGAACCGGGAGGCGCTATCTTAGCACGATAGTGGTAGTTACAATTTGAAACATCTCTATGCTTATCCATTAACTTAGAAATTTTGATCACCTCTTCAATAGTGGAATAAGTGAAAAAACTGACATCCTGCACAACACGGTCTTTGTCTCGATTGGGATTATTTGTTGGCTCCAAGTCACAGAGATACGCGGAACCGTGAAAATGATTCCCTTCGACATGAGCAAGTATTGTTGCATCTAGTTGCGTGTGCAGCAGATTTTCCATAAGGGGGTGTAGAGATCAATTGTTATTCTGGCCAGAATCTGAAAAGAAAAGAAAATTGAGTAAACTATAGAAATGCCCCCTAAACTTAAAATATTGCTGATTAACCCACTAAACTATCCAGAATTAGACATATTCAAACAGAGCAACGGAGTGAATTAAGTGTGCACAGACGAATTAGATCATAATCAAAAATACAAAGTGATGCGGAACCTTTTACTGAATTTCACATTAGATCTAAACTAATCAGTTTGACATATTAATCGAACTCCAATGGATAATAACAAGAACGGCGCAATTCAACAAGCATCCGAAAAGCAAACATGTAAGTTCAAATTGATATCCACGAAGTAACAAAGCCTCGAACTGGACTGCAAAAAGTCCAGTATGAAATCAAATTGAATTTGACCTACATAAGCTCAAATATAAACCAAAGCAAAACCTCAAATCAAATATTCAAATGCAAAAGCACTACAAAATCACAATGTAAAGTAATACTAAGTATTTGTAGACCAATTAAGCAAACTCAAAAAACTTTCGCCGTAGAATAGAATGCGACAAATACCTTACAGTCGAAAAATGAGAGGACCCGATTCGCGATTATGTGCACTGAGTACTGTTCTTCGATGGATTATGTGCTCTAGTCCTCTGGTTTAGGGACTTAAAGCAAGTTATTAGTGCCGGTTGGGGTTCCGAAAAAGACTATAACAGGATTGGCTATCTTAGTTCCGATTCAATTAACAGTTTTAGGTGAAATACAGATTTAGGGTTTGAGAGAAGTGAAAAAATAGACGAGACGAGAGAAAGAAAAAGAAGTTAAAGAGAGAACAGAAGATTTAGGTCGCTTTTCGTAAGACAATTTAAAACTGACGGCGGAAATTGAAAATTGAAATTAAAAAATTTATTTGTTTAATTTTAAAAAATTATATTTAAAAAAATATTATTTGTTTGAATATAATATATTTAAAAATTAAAATTTTGTTAATAAGATAATTTTTTTTATTAGTTTATTTATATCACATGATTTTTATTTTGAAAAGGGTAAAATAAATATTTTATAATAAGTTTTTATATTTAAATGACAAATTCGTTACTTAAAATTTTTGATAAAAATTTTTAGTTTGAAGTGCCAAACAACTTAATTGTTTTACATGGGTTGTGAGGTTTTTTTTTCTTTAAAAAAAAAAAACAGCCGCACAATTCTTTTTCTCTTTGATTTTTTTATACAATTGGGGCTTAAATCTTCTCTTTTGTTTTTTTTTTCTTTGCAATTCTTAATTAATAGGCTTGAACTTTGACTTTCGTAGTTTAGTGATATATTTGTTAATTAAACATTTGAACTTATTTTATGTTTATTTGAGAACTATATTTGATTTAATTATTTTTCAATATTTTATTTTGTATATATAATTTTGGATATATTTAAAAATAAAAAATATAATTGAAAAAAATCGATTGGCGCCTGGCCACCTAGGTCCCGACTAGGCGCTCTAGGAGCAAAGTTGCCGTCCTAAGTCCACTTAACGCCTTTTAGAACCATGGATACGAGCAACTTTAGAGTCTTCATGTTTGTATCAGATATGTTCAACTGGCTACAATATATATAGGAGAGAACAAAGCAGATGGAATTTTTAAAATACTTGACTTAAATAAATAAATTCACTACTTACTAATTAATACTCCCTCCGTCTCATAGTCCCGTTTTGACTTTAGTACTTTTTAAGGAAACGCTAATTTCAACATAATCCAAAATACAACTTATTTTTAGGGCTTTTTTTCAACTTTGCCCCCATTTTATATGTGAAACTAGATTTACTCCATACTTTCATAATCAATAGACTTTGGTCAAAGAATTATATAAAAACCGAGGGTTAAGTCAAAAGATTACGTTAAAAAAAATAGATATTGTCCCACCCCATTTTTAGGGGTGTTTTCGGTTTCGGTCGGAATATAAATTGAGGTACTACAAACCCTCCCAAAACTTTATAGTTCGGTTTCGATTCGATTCAGTTTTGGTTTTCATACTTATGTAACCCTAACCCTCCCTAAATTATTCGATTTCGGTTTAGTTCGATCTCATTCAAATTTTATAAAAGCCAATGACTTCCGCACAAATTTAGCAAAGGCAAAGATAGTTTTTCACTTCGCCGATCGGCTAAAATAAGGGCAAAAAGTTATGCGATCGTATTTTTTATTTAAGAAAGTTACGATGGGGACAAATTTTAGTTCTAATTTGTTATGATAGTTTGATTATATTTGAGAATTTGTTTCTTCTACGTACACTATTAATACGTTCTCCTCTTTTCATTCTACGTATATTGCCCTCCTCCTAATATGCAATTTTGAACATGATCTTTGGTTATTGTTCACATTATATCACAACTATCTTCCAAAAACATTGTTCACATTAATATGTTCTTTTTTCATTAACATTTTTTATTTTTTTAAAAAAAATATTCGATTTTTTCGATCCAATTCGAGGTACCCGAACCCAAACCGACCCGAATCAATCGGTTTCAATTTCGGTTTCGATTTTTTTTCGGTTCAAAAAATTTTGAATCACAACTGATCGGTTCGGTTCTTTCGGTTTTCGGATTTTTAACAACACCCCTACCTATTTTTAAAGAATACTTTGTGATTCTCTTGCGGTAAAAGTCAAGAACGCCCAACATTCTACCATGACGTGGATTTGGTACAATCATTACGTCCCTAGAAAAAAAATAAAACTATATTAATTTGAGACATCCCCAAATGAAAAATGGGACTATTAACTAAGACGGGGTAATATGTTTCAGCATATAGAGTCTGTACTACAACTCTGCCGTTATTCAAAGAACAATACTCCATATCCCAAAATGATCCTAAAAGTATGACCCAAAAGCAAGTGTCAATACATCACAACCATTCTTTTCTTTTTTGATAAAAAAAGAAAAGATTTTATTGAACAACCGAAAATATACACACAATAACAATCTTCAAAAAAAGCTAGAGAGTAGAGGATAAGACATCCACTGAAAGTTCTAGCGACCCGGGATCAAGCATTCAACACCCTACAACATTAACACCATCCAAAGAAAACAAAAAAACGATCAATTGCGTCAAAAATCCCTGAAGCCTTCGCCCACAACCCAACCAAAAAACAAGAAAACTCCGAAATGTCAATTGGATCATTGCTTTTATCTTCAAACACCCTTTGATTACGTTCAGACCAAATCAGGCATGCTATTGCCATCATAAGAAACCTCCATAACTACTTAACCTTCTTACTATTCTGCTTGAAATACCATTTAATAATCAAGAACTCACTTCATCTCTAAGGAAAAACTCCCTCCATGCCAAACATCTTTAATGCTTTTGACCACACATGCATGACAAACTCACAATGTAGCAAAATATGGTCGATGCTCTTATTGTCTCTCCTACACAAAACGCAACATGAGGGAGAAAGAGACATAAATGGCCTTCTCACTTGAACCTTGTCACACGTGCTCACTTTCCCCAAAGTGGGTGAAAATACTTTTAACCACTTTATTTTCTACCTTGGTGAAAATATTCACCCCGTATCAAACAAACCCTAAATTGTTGAAATCTCAAGTCCAGCCTTGAAGATTTGGGGGGGCCTAAGCAGAACTTATAGGTGGTTCCCCTCCTATGGACATATAGCAAAACTCAATTTTTCAATATTAATGTGGGCTCTCAGCACACTAGAACTGAGTTAATTTGGACTAGTACACCATATACACACATATCTAAATTGGGGAACCTTAAAATGTTCATAAAGTTGGGGGACCAAGCAGTCACCTCACTAGCCTATGCCTCAGGTCGGCCCTAAAGATTCTAAGATTCAGATATGACGTACTTGAATTATATGCCATACATGAAGTTCAAAAATTAGTCAAAAAACACTGAAAAGTTAATCCCCATTTGGTTCCAGGTGAAAATGAAATAACCTTCAAATTTCCACAGGTTGAGAAACACATAGAGTCCATTTGATAAAATAAAATAAAAAAAAGTGGAAAATAATTGGAAAAAACGATTTAAGGTTTATGAGAAATTGGAATAAGAGATGAGTGATTTGGTGAGAATGTCTCCCATCTTTTCCTCTTTTTTAATGGAAAATTTTTCTTCCAAAAATTGAATTACATGGGAAAACCATTATTCCATAAACGTGTTTGACAACTTAGATCCACTAGTGATTGTGAACCATAAGTAAGAAGCATACAGATTGATCTCGCAATTTTTTGAAGAACACTACCGTTAAAAAAAGATTCCGAAGAGGCCACAAACCTCAATAATGAGCAAAGTGTGTCAATAATTTCATTCACCAATTCAGTCTCACCTTGACGTACCATAAAGCAGAAAAGCTCCATAACCATTTCCCGGCAACGAAAATGTGGGTGGAGGAAATTTTTGAGCAGAAAAGAAACTGTTTATCCCCAAGCATGAGTTGAAGAGACCACGATCATGAAGGTTTTTAGTGCAATTAGAATAGAAGAAAACATAGGCTGATAAGCTAATTCTTGGGTTTTACTCTGACCTGAATTGTATAATAAAGGAACCTTATCCAAAACCCATTTAAGCTTTCTTGAAATTCCAAGCCTCAGTTTATCTTCAAGATCAGCAGCACTTTTTAGAAGATTAGGAAATAACGCAATTCGACCAAGTAATAATGATCTTTCTCCATGCGTGCCCTCACAACTGACAGAAAATATTGCATCCATCGAATTGGGTCTGGGGGCAAAATCGTAGTTAGCTACATCACTAAACAACCAGTTCAGAATCTCGAACTTCTGCTCATGTCTCACTTGAGCCGAGTTCAACAAAGAATTGAGTAAGTGAAAGGAGATCGGCTCGGGAAGCTCAGCCAATCCTTCACTTGTAGATTTGAGCTCTTCTTCTCTACTTAATGAGATTCTAAAGGACAAGACCATAAGGTTATAGATTGTTATATCTTTGTATCTAGAAAAAGCTTGAGATGGATAGTGGGACATTATTCTTATTGCATTGATGAGGTAAAATTTAACCGGAAGAAATATCCTCTTAGCTTCTATGACCGAAATTTTGAAAAAGACCAAGTTTCAGATACACATTTCAAAGGATCATTGGCAGTGAAATTAGAGACAATATAATATTTATCTTTACCGCTACAGCGCCTTTGCCAAGCTGAAGCAAGGTAATCACACCTTTCCGTGATAAATTCAATACACTCACTAAACTCTCACCATCATTAGCTGCAAGGACGCCAAATTTGGACAATTTCTCTGCAGTGCATTTTGTTATATTGACAACATTCTTGGCAATTCCGGCCTCTTCACAATTTGTGGTTCTTTGCTCTTCATTGGTGTTCGTATCATAAAGATTCCATTTTACACTGGTGCAATATACCTTACATAGTCAAATTGCAGCATCAAGGACCGACTGAACCAGCTTCAATGGTTCTTAACCACAAGAAATAATTCTCTGTTTGACAAAGAGGTAAATATATTGTTAGCAAGCAATACCAGATATTTCCTCAGATAAATACGGAATAATGTAGTCAGTAAGATTACAAATTTTCCTTAGTGACACAAAAGTGTGATTTTCACTTCACTACATTTCAAAGTCGAAGCAAAGCCGATCCAAAACAAATGAGTTATCTTGGCTCCATTCCAAAACCAAACCAATACCTATATATGTTAAACCACCTTAGTACAGCTATGTATATACTACAGCTGTAAACGTGTCGCGCATAATTAGCTACTGTGTATATCTTATGTATTTTTGAATGATTGCAATATTGCCACAATATCTCTTGATTGATTATAGCAATATTGCCTCAATACAAGCATAAAATCAATCAAAGATATTGCAGCAATATTGCAATCAGTCAATGATACAAAAAACATACACGGCAGCTATTTGTGTGTGACAAACGGGCGAAGGGGTGTAGGGGCAAGTGCCCCCTGTTGGTTTTGATTTGTTTTTACTAGATATGGGGTATCTTTTGGGAAAAAAAATATATATATATAGGGACTTACTTGCAGAACAATAAACTTGAGGGAGCTGTAAGGGCAAAACTTTAGGG
This sequence comes from Lonicera japonica, assembly GCA_021464415.1. Classification (NCBI taxonomy): domain Eukaryota; kingdom Viridiplantae; phylum Streptophyta; class Magnoliopsida; order Dipsacales; family Caprifoliaceae; genus Lonicera; species Lonicera japonica. The sequence goes on along the minus strand of CM038465.1, from coordinate 44,078,999 downwards.
GACAAATACACCATTCTTCATCTTCTGTCACCCCTCTTTCTCAGCTTCTAGCTTCTCCATTTGTCATCTTTTCTCACATCTCTTTGTCTCACACAAATACACCACCACGAGTCCACAACCACACGCGCCCACAGGTATATTTATATTCCTTGATTACTTGTATAGTATTAGTTTCGTTTCTTTATTAATTGCATAATAGTAAGTGTATATTTTAAAAATTAATATTCTTTCTCTGCAATGAATATCATAAAGGGTGCGCTACATAACCGAATAGGAGATGAATTTATGAATGATTGTTTGGTGACATACATTGAACAAGATACTTTCAATAACATTGACAAAGGAGTGCTGTAATACTTCCAAAATATGAAAAATTGTAGATTGTTATTGTAAATTATTGTAATTGTTCGCATTTGCTATTTGAGTTGTATAAACTATTATTATTAATACTATTATGTTTGCGTTAAAATTTTAAGGCTTTAAATATGATTTAGTGTGTTTTGAATTTCGACCAAATTCGCCCCCCGTTGGTCTAATTCCTGACTTCGCCACTGGTGACACAAATACAACCATAGTATATACACAGCTGCACAAAGGTGGTTTAACACCAAGAAGATTTAGAATCCTAATTGTTCAACAACAATTCTCCATTAGTATCTAGAAGCCTATGGCTGGGCTCAAGTGATTCCTTTGTCAAGCTAGTTTACTTGGTAAGATGAACTGGGCCCAACCCTTGTTTAAAAGATCATATACATGTTGATCCCAAAAAGGGCAGTTCTTACCCCGCTAAGATTGTGATAGTGTGTGTATCTCAACCCAAACGAATAGCAGTGTAGCACGGACAATTATATATTTGGAAATGTATAAGCCGTTTATATAATAACTCAGTAGTTGACTGAAGGTATATACAAGTACTTTCTTAGCATTCCTGCTCTATTGAGAGTTGGGAACATGATTTGTGCCTTCAAGAACCACCTAGAAAGTACTAATTAGGCACATTCTCTAATAAAAGCTGGTAACTGATTTAAACAAGCCTCCACTGGCTGTCCTTGAGTTGTTTACTTTCATTCTGAGGCAAGCTTGAACATTTTTAGCTAACCATGGGTAGAAATGAGCCAAACTGAAATAGAATATTTTCAGCTCAGTGGGAAGCACTATCAAGATTCAGGAACATCTTAGGGCTTCATTTATGAACTAAATTACGCCATTTTTAAAACTTTATGATTTCTCCTAAATTGAGGGATTTGATTTCGTTGCCTTATGTGATTTGGGGTGCTGTAAAATCTAGGGTGATCATTAAGTGTTGATTTCCTCTTTTTTTTTTCTTCCGCAACTGTTCTTCTATCTTCTTACCTCTTTCTCCATCTTTGTCATGCTGCACATTTAGGGCTCGTTTGGTTCGAGTTTTGGGAATGGAATGGGTATGGAATGAGTATACTTGATTCCTGGAAAGTTTCTTTCCTGGCATCTAGAATGCCATGCCGATGTTTGGTTCAACCGGGAATAAGAATGGAATAAAGTATCAATTACAAAAATACCCTTCTTTTTATAAGATGAGAAGACATCACATGCTAATTTTTCAAAAGAGACAATTACTATAATAAATTACAAAAATTACACATGCCTAGCCAATAACTATCCTACAAAAATTATAATTTTTGTAATTAAAAAAAAAATTACGACAGGAAAAAAGAGCAGAAAAAAGTTCAAATTTTTTTTTTATCATTTTTGTGCAACAGCGTAACTAAAAAAAATAGTTTCAAACAATATTTTCATACATGGATGGAAAAAGAATTATTTATTCATAAGGAAGAGTGTTATTTTGGTCCAAACATGAAAAATTAAAAAAGATGCCCATTGGTAATGGTTTATTCCTTATGATTTAAATGGGAGAACTTGGGGGGAAAGGCTTGTTCCTGGAATCATTTATTCCGGACTTAAAACTTGAACCAAACGCGGGAATCGTTTCGGAATGGAATATAGCATTCCCGAAATGGTTTAAATCTTGAACCAAACGAGCCACTAGTATAGAAATTGAAGCATGGAGTTGGGCATTGATCAAACTCTTCCTCCGTTCAGTGCTCCTTTCTCTCGTTGTTTTATAGTCATGCATCATCGTTACTGCTTCGCACAACTACGATTACCAGTAAATCACCACCTTCATCTTCATGATTCTTTAGCATCACAGGCTTCCCAAAAACCTAATTGACATAGTTTCTTACATCACAAGTTGAAGGTCAAGTGTTTGGATCCCCTCGAGGCTACCTCTCATAGTGTCTCAGTGAATGCAGGTTAAAAGGTCTAAACTTAGTAGAGATTACTTAGGTGTCCTAAAAGACTTGGATACCTGATCGTTTATTAAAAAGAAAATTTCGATAAAGGAGAATAGGAATGATCTTGGTTTTTGGCTGTGGTGCAGTCATGTAGAACAAGGGTCAAAAGAGGGTTGTGATATTTTCTGTAAGGGATCCATAACGAGAAATCTAGAATCAAAAAATACTATTATTAAAGTAAGTGGATAATTGAAGCAAGGATCTTAATGACTAAAAAACACTACCTTTAATAGATAGCTATTAAGCAACTATTTCAATATTGCACATGCATCTGGTGTGTCATCACTGCTAGTATTCATAAAGCTCATAAGTAATAGCAAAAATATTAGAAACGTCATACAAGCAATTTACTTTCATGTTAATGCTTTTACTCAAGCTCCGTTTGATAACAAGATGGAAATGATAGAAAAAATAATTTATTTGTGCGAGAAGTAGAAAGATAAGTTGAGGGATGTGGTGAGATGTTCTCTCACTTTTTGGCTTTTTTCCATCGAAAATTTTTCTTTGGGTGGTGAGAAAGAAAAAATTTCCAAAAACATCAAGAAGGATGGAGGACTATACTCATGAAAATGTAGTCCATCTCACCACATGACTCGACTTATTTTCCGACTTCTAACACAAATATATTGTTTTTCTTATCAGTTTCCATCTTGTTATCAAACGGAACCTCAATTTACAAAATTTGACTCCTTCATATGAGATTGATCTAATACAAGACAAAATTGAGTCGATGAAACAAGATCATGATCCCTGAAACAAATTGTGTATCATGTGATACAAGAACAAATACAGGCATTTGGTAGTTAGTACCTTAATCTCTGATTTGAATCTTTTGTTAGATTTAACAGTTCCAAAACAAAATTCTCCGCGATAACCATCAACTCCGTGGAAGTCGAAACAAGATATCTTGCCAAAATTGAAAAATTAGAAGCAGAAAAGCTCAGAACATCCAGAAGCAACTGAAATTGAAAGTTCAAAGATGTCACAGAAGACATCTATAAAATGCAGACAAATGCCACATATCCAGCACTTGGGAAATAAGAAAGGTACAAGGATTCAGTTTTAAGAAGCATATAATTAACATTGGAAGAAGAAAAACATAGTCAAACAGAAATTAAAGCTGTACGAGGTTAAGATGCACAATTGAAGTGCCTTCAACAAAAATCTAAAAAGAATTAGGAAATTTACATAAACCCTAAATAGCATCTGCACAACCAACCCTCCCTCACGCATGCATAGACAGACACACATTCTCATTAGTATTACTAGCATTGAACACAATCTATATCTACATAATATACAAACCAAGTGTGGGACTCATTTTGATGGGACCAATGTAGCAACAATTGAGGCCAAGTCAAACACATTACAATAAAAATATATGTAGAAATGTGAATGTATATGACATGGAGAAGATAGTGCCATAGACAGAAAAAATTCTTTATAAATGTGGTCAGCGTCATAAGCACAGCTGCTATATATATAATATATAATCCTGAGAGGACAGTCCTCTATTTAAGAAAAAGTACCGTCCTTTTGGGGTCAAATGGATGAACTTTCGTATAATATTTAGAGAACAGGATTTCATGATGGGTAGATATGTCCACCAGATGACCATATTTCATCAAAAAATTCAATCTATAAGTGGATGCATCAAAAAACTGATATATATGTGCATTCTCAGCCAGTGGAATTTTTTATTGTCATCTCGTTCTCAATTGAATTTTTAAAGATCATCTCCACCTAGTTTTATCCAAAAAATAAGATTAAAAAAAAGACATACATTTACCCCTCAAAATGGGTGATCTTTTTCTTGAAGAGAAGATCGTCCCCTCTAGAGCCCTTCACAGAGGGGCTACATCTATGTTTGAAGATTTTTTTTTTCAACTAGGCTAGTTTTTAAACTTATTTTGGAGAATGGGGTTGTTTTCATCTTATTTGGGTAAAAGGGGTACTTTTTAAAAATGCCAAAAATAATGGCGATTTTACATTAAAAAACGCCATTTGTCCATCTTACTAAATTAATAAAATCGCCAGAAGGGGTGCCATTTTTGACGTTAAAAACGCCATCTAATGTGGCGATTTTATGCTCCTAATTTTGCCCAAAAATCGCCATTAGGAGTGGCGGTTTTAACCCAAAAAACGCCACCTCTTGTGCCGTTTTTGAGCTTCACCGTCTACTCTCCAAACATTTGAAACCAAACCAAAAAAAAACAAAACAAACAAAAAAAGCCACCTCTAATGGCGTTTTTTTTAAAAAAAAGCGCCACCTCAATCAACATTTTTAAAATGGCTCTCAGTTCCATGCAAAATCGAGTGAACCCTAATCACTATTCTGCGATTTCGTACTTTCACGACTACGCGGATCTCTCTATACTCTAATACTTTCACGACTACGCGGATCCAACTCTAACATGGTATCAGAGGCTTAGAGGAAAGTAATTATCAATATTCTGCGATTTCGTCTCAGTTCGTGTTTTAATCTGTTTTTCTGCGATTTCGCCCTAGTTTGTGCTTCAGCTCAGTTCGTGCTTCTAGATCTGGTATGCGTACTATCTGACTTATGTAAGTCTTAAGCTTTTGGGGTGTGTGTACACTTGTGTTTGTTTGTTGGTGAAGTATTCATCAGTAGGTATTTGAGAAGTGTTTCTCTATAGTAGTTGGTTGTTGTTTGACTTGTGTCAACGTAAGCCCTCTAGCTGTTTGATAGAATGCTTGAATCGAATATGTCTGAGGACACCCTAAGCTCTTTGAGTCAAGTGACTACGAAATTTAGGGGTCCAACTGAATTCAACCCTGGGCATTGCATCACCACAGTTAAGTTGAACGATCACAACTACCTTGAATGGTCTCAATCTGCTTTGATTAGTCTGACAGGTCAAAGAGTGATTAATCATGTTGAAGGAACTGTTACCATTCCTGCCGAGGGAGATCCCAAACGTGCCGAGTGGCGGGGTGACAATGCCTATGTCAAAGGATTGATTCTCAGATCGATGGAGCCGGAGATAAGTAGGGGGTTCCTATTTGCTAAAACTGTGAAGGAATTATGGGATGCTGTTAAAGATACATATTCATCTGCTTGAAACTTTTCTAGGCTATATGAGCTTCAACAGGAAATTGCCCACTTTAAGCAAGAAAATCAGTCCCTCTCTGCATACTACCAGGCCTTACGGGCTAAATGGGACGAGTCTGATCATTACCAGGACTTCTTTCCTACAAACACAGTCGATGCTAAAGCGTTTAAAGCCTTTGTGGAGAGGACCAGAATTTTTCAGTTCTTGGGAGGATTGAATCCTCAATATGAAAATGCTCGAGTACAAGTGTTGGGTCGGTATCCAGTTCCGACTACTATTAAAGAGGTGTTTAACTACATCCAAAGTGAAGAAAGTAGAAGGAAGGCCATGAACCCTAGGGTAGAAGTTGTTACACCATTCTCAGAAAGGGCTGCTCTTGTCTCACAAAGGGGGCGATTCGATGATAAGAGCCACCTAGTGTGTACTCATTGTGAACGTCCACGCCACACTAAGGAAACTTGCTGGAATTTGCATCCACATCTCCGTCCGGCTAATTTTGACAAGAAACAAGTGGCTGAAAAATCCAAGCAAGCTTCTTCTCGTCCTCCACCTAAGGCCAATAATGCTTCTGCCACTACTGTTGATGCTCCTGGCCTCCCACCTGGAATAGATATGGAGCAGATATGCCGAATGGTTGCAGCTGCATACCAGAACGCTTCCGCATCTTCTTCAGCATCACAACCAGTCCAGTCAGGTACTAATTCCTCGGCACATCATGCTTCCACATCTTCTGATGAAAGAACCTGGATTATTGATTCAGGTGCTAGCGATCATATGACTGGTATGGCTTCTGATTTCTCCTCATACACTTTATACTCGGGTAAGGAAAAAATTACTCTTGCAGATGGCTCTTTATCCTCCATTGTAGGGAAAGAAAACATTCATATCTCAGATAATCTTACGTTATCCTCTGCTCTTCATGTTCCCAACCTTAGCACACCTCTTTTGTCTGTTAGTTCCATTACAAAAGATTTGAATTGTAGTGTGACCTTCTTTCCTTCTCATTGAGTCTTTCAGGACTTGAAGACGAGGAAGACGATTGGAAGTGGGCGTGAAGACAATGAATTGTATTTGATGGATTCTCGGGTCAAAGACGTTTTTAGTGCTACCAAGTCTAGTGTAGCAAATAGTGGTGTCAATAAAGATCTGTTAATGCGATGGCATAATAGATTAGGTCATATTCCTGTTTTTGTTTTGAAGCATGTGCTTCCTCAGTTTTCTAGTGTAGGTTTTTTTGAGTTAAATTGTGAACCGTGTGTTCTTGCAAAACATTGTCGTGTATCTTATCCTATTAGTATTAATAAAAGTACTGCCCCTTTGCAACTTATTCATTCAGACGTGTGGGGTCCCAAAAAAACTACTTCCTTACTTGGTTTTCGATATTTTATTGTGTTTGTTGATGACTTTAGTCGCTATACGTGGCTATATCTTCTGAAAACAAAGGATGAAGTACAATCAGTCTTTCAGGTGTTTCATAAAATGGTGTGTACTCAGTTTGGTCGTCCTTTAAAAGTTCTTCGATCTGATAATGGGGGGGAATTTATGTCTAATAGCCTTGCCACCTTTTTTTCTGATCATGGGATACTTCATCAAACCTCGTGTGCTGATACCCCACAATAAAACGGGGTAGCTGAGAGAAAGCACCGTCATATTATAGAAGTGAGTCGTTCCCTTCTTATTGGTATGGGGGTCCCAAAATCGTATTGGGCTGATGCTGTCCTAACAGCTACTTTTCTTGTCAATCGAATGCCATCTAAGGTTCTTAACCTTGAGTCTCCCGCCTCTGTTTTGTATGGTCATACATCGGTCTTCCCTATCCCTCCAAAAGTATTTGGCTGTATTTGTTATGTTCATATCCACCATAAAAAAGACAAAATGGATCCGAAATCAATCCCTTGCATCTTCCTCGGGTATTCAGCTACTCAAAAGGGCTATCGTTGCTATGATTCTGGTTCTCGTCGTCATTTTGTCTCTCGGGATGTCACATTATTTGAGTCAATTCCGTACTTCACCACTACCAGGCATTCTCTACAGGGGGAGAATGCTGATTTACAGGAAATTCCATTGCCTGTTCCTGTTACAGGTGTAGAGACGCCTGTTACTGTTCCGTGTGTTACCGTTTCTCCTCAGGGGGAGAGCTGCCTTATTACTGTTCCCACTCCTCAAATGGAGCATCAGCCTCTAAAAGTATACACGAGACGAGAAAAACAATATATTGTCTCTCCCCACGACCAAGAAGTCTTCTCTTCTCCAGGTAATCCCTCTCTTGATCTTGATGTTCTTATTGCCATTCGTAAAGGAACACGTACTTGCGCTAAATATCCTATATCCCACTTTGTATTGTATGACAAATTATCACATTCCTATCAAGCTTTTACGTCATATGTTTCTTTTGTATCTGTCCCTTCTAAAGTTTCACATGCCCTTAAACAAACTCAGTGGAAAGAAGCAATGCTTGAAGAAATGAAAGCTCTTGAAAAGAATGGTACTTGGGATATTGTTCAGTTGCCAAAAGAAAAAAAAACTAGTTGGCTGCAAATGGGTATATACGGTGAAGTATCGAGCTGATGGGACAATTGAGAGGTACAAAGCCCGTTTAGTTGCAAAAGGTTATACTCAGACTCATGGAATTGATTACCAGGAGACATTTGCGCTTCTTGCCAAAATGAACTCCATACGTGTTCTCATTTCATTGGCAGCAAATTTATCTTAGCCGTTATTTCAACTTGATGTGAAGAACGCTTTCTTTCATGGCGATTTACATGAAGAGGTGTATATGACCATGCCTCCGGGGATTAAACTTGCCAATGATCAGAATTTGGTGTGCAAGCTAAAAAAGGCTCTATATGGGCTTAAGCAATCGCCTCGAGCCTGGTTTGAAAGGTTCAGTTCAGCCATGAAAAGGGGAGAATACAAACAGAGTCAAGCAGATCATACTCTCTTTGTCAAAAGGTGCAATGATCGAACTACAGCTCTTATTGTGTATGTGGATGATATTGTAGTCACGGGAGATGATCTGAAAGAAATATATCGGTTGAAGAAATTCTTGGGCACAGAATTCGAGACTAAGGATCTCGGATCTCTGAGATACTTTCTTGGCATTGAGGTGTGCAGATCTAAGAGAGGAGTGTTTATCTCTCAAAGAAAGTATGTTATTGACATGTTAACCGAAACAGGCAAGCTCGGTGCTAAACCTACAGAGACTCCGATTAACCAAAATCACAAGCTTAATTAGGAGGATGGTGAGCTATTAGAAGATATTGGGAGATTTCAGCGATTAGTTGGGAGATTGATATATCTCTCACTTACACGGCCAGATATTTCATATACTGTCAGTGTAATTAGTCAATTTATGCATGCTCCCCGTTCCCCTCACCTTGAGGCAGCATATCAGATCTTGTGTTATCTTAAGGATTCTCCTGGGAAGGGAATTCTATTTGGCTGCCATGGTCATTTGCGGGTTGAAGCCTACACCGATGCTGATTGGGCAGGGTCAGTTATAGACAGGCGATCTACATCAGGGTATTGTACTTTTGTTGGTGGGAATCTTGTGTCTTGGCGTAGCAAGAAACAGTCGGTAGTCGCCAGATCTAGTGCCGAGGCTGAGTTCAGATCTATGGCACTTGGAGTTTGTGAGTTATTGTGGTTAGGAACTATGCTCGCCGAGTTGGGGCACCCAGTGCATGAGCCAATGAGCTTATATTGTGACAACAAGGCGACAATCAGTATCGCCCACAATCCAGTCCAACACGATAGGACAAAGCATGTTGAAGTCGACCGACACTTTATCAAAGAAAAAATTAACATTGGATTGATTTGTACTCCTTACGTTAATACTCGTAACCAGTTAACTGATGTGTTAACCAAGGGGGTGAACAAGGTTTCTTTACAAACTATATTAGGCAAGCTGGGTATGTTAGATATTTTCGTACCAGCTTGAGGGGGAGTGTTGTAAGTGCTACTTATGTAGATATGTGGCTAGTCTAGTATTATTGTATATTATAGGGACCATTCTGTAATTATCAATATTCTTTGTTATATAAATAGAATGAGATGGGAACTAGGTCAAGACTAGTTCACCAAATCCTACAACATTGTTCTCCCTTTCTTCTCTCTATACTCTAACTACTCTAACAATTTTTGCTCAACCATTCAGAATTCTTCATTTAAGTCTTCGAAACACTCCATAAATTACAACTTAAATACTTATGAATGCACAAATCTACAATTCAATACCTGAAGGTGAACTAATTTTAGGAAATTTATGCAACCCAACGGGCCCGAAATAAATACAAGTAACTGAGAGCAAGCAACTAGTACAACCGCATAAAAGTGTCAATCATTAAACAGTCTTTCAAAAGCAAGGATCACCAATCAGCACACAAACTCTACCAACAAATAATATTAGATAATTGGCAATTGTGAGCTGTTCCCACACCACAAATTACTGTTGTTACAACAACAGCATAACCTTGGAACAAATGCCACCCTCTACAGTATAGCAAATAGGGTAGGTTGTATGAGTGGGTCTTGGCTGTTAAACTATCTAGGGATGCCATTAGATGGTCATCCTAGTAGTTCATCATTTTGGGATCCAATGGTAGAAAGAGTGTCTAGGAGGCTAGAAGGTTGGAATAAAGGGTGTCTTTCAAGGGGGGTAGATTGGTTTTGGTACAATCCGTTCTAGGTAGTATACCCACATACTTCCCATCTCTCATTAAAATCCCAATTAAAATTGTTAAATTATTGGAAAAAATGATGAGAGATTTTTTTTGGGAAGGCAAAGGGGAAGGTAGGAGTGACCACTTAGTTAAGTGGAAAGTTGCTTCTACGTCTAAAAAATTCGGGGGTCTTAGTGTGGGAAACTTGATGAGAAGAAACTTGGCTTTACTCGGTAAGTGGTTGCGGAGATTTCCTATGGAATAAAATTTACTTTGGCATTCTGTTATAGTAAGCAAATACAGCATTCAACCAAATGGTTAGCATGCAAATGTCGTTATTTTTTTTATCAGAAACAAAACGCTTTTATTAGAAACTAATTAAAGCGATACAAAAAAGATTACATCTTTAGTAAACCAGCAGTCCACCAAAGCCCCTCAAAAAGTATCAAAAGATTACAATATACCAAAAAATGATAGAATTTACAAAAAACCAAACAACAATCAAATGATCAGGTGTTTCAAGCTCTTGACATGTCTACCACCTCTAACCACCGTCTTCCATCACCTCTACCACCGTCCTTAACCTCCAGCTTGCATCCGTCAACAATCATCATCTTTCCAACCTTCTATCATCGTCGATCATCATCCATTTTCATCTTTCTACCTTCGTCCTTTGATTTCTAAACTCATCAAACTCTAAGCCAATTCTTACATACACCGACCATCATCATATTCGATTAAGTTCCTTTCTCCATATTTTTTGATCAGTGCATCGACCATCATCATATTCGATTAAGTTCCTTTCTCCATATTTTTTGATCAGTGCATGTCGATTTTCTCTTTCTTCACCAATCATCATTCATCTATCCCTATCTACCTTCGTCCCTTGCCCTCTGATCTCATCAATCTCCGAACCATCATCTCCAACCATTGATCATCATCATATTAGTAGGAAGACGAACGGTTTATTGTTTCATCCTTTGATCGTTGAAAAATGGAGGGCCCATTCTTTGACAGAAGGAAGACGAACATCCACTGGACCATCAAATCTTGATAGGAAAAGGGTTTAAAGGCAAGGAGAATCTGAAGAGTGGAGTCTCTACTTTTCGAAATAAAGAAAGGAGCTTCAAATTCGAGTTTAAATCCTTCAGGTTTGAGATTGAAAATGGGGGTAGTTCTGTAAAAATTATTGAACAGACTTGCAATCAGAATATTGTAGTATCTATTGATTTTGGAGGGGTCTCTTGGCTAATTAGTAATCTTAAAAAGGCTAAAGAATAGTTTAGCAAAGGCTATTTTTTTCTCAAAATATCAAGCTTCATTTGCTTTATTCTTACTGCAGAGATACAATAACCAAAATGGCAGTTTCATAAGTCTGTCCAAAATTCATCAGAGTATAGTAAAAAATGTTGTGGTATTTCCAGCTGGGAAAAATGGGGAGGGATGGCTGGGTATTGCTAAGGAGTTGAACGTTCTTCTATTCGGTCCCCCCATAAGGCAGAAATGGCTGGATCAAAAGAAGTCGGTTTGGAGTAGAGGAGTAATAAGGAAGGAGACAAAAAATGTAAGAGAAGAAGCTCGTTCAACATATGCAGAAATTGTGGCATTAAAGAGGAAGGTAAGTAAAGTGGAGAATATCAATATCGGGCAAACAGAATATTCAAACGAAGTTAATCGAGATTGGAACAAAATTACAAGAGAGAAAGGGACATTTGTAGAGGTTGTTCGTAGGGGTAATTTCAAAAAAGTAAATGATGTAAAACAAGGGCAAAACACAGGCAAGCTGTACTACAAGGAGATGAACCAGTTAAAGCTGGATGACTAGAGCAAAATTATAGTATGCGCGAGGGAGAGTTTGTGGCATGAATGGTCTAGCATCCAAGTTTATTTAAATAAGCTTTTTGGAACATATTATGAACTATTCCCATTTCTACCAGATAAAGCAATCTCTCATTGTGGCATAAGTAAAGAAGCTGACGATTTAAGGAAAGATATAACACGGTTCTCCACACGGTCCACATCAATAGTTCTGAAAAAATGGCATCCAACAGAGGTGTTTCAAGACAATAAGGTGGCCTTTACGGGTGGTTGGATTGAGGTGGAGGACCTTCCTTTGAATCTATGGCGAACAGAAGTTTTTATGAAGATTGGTGAGTTGTGTGGTGGCTTCGAAGGGTTGGATAGGGCAACAGAAAGTAAACTGAGATTATTTGCACCGAGGTTGAAAGTGAGAGGTAATAAAAGTGGTTTCATTCCAGCAGCGATTGATTTAAGAGATGAAGAAGAAAACAGGTTTACTATCTGTTTGAAATCCCGTTCTAGTTTGGATTTTAAAAAGAAATGTATTTTGAAAACTTTTGGCCTGAGGAAGGTTTGCTTGGTTGTTGTATGATTAAGGTGGATGGCATTAGAAAAAACAAGAAAACATTTGTGAGAGAGAAATCATTTGAAGAATTGGAGCCAAATCGAAGCATTGGCAGGGAAGGTGGAGATGTAGAAGGGGAAAAAGAAGAAGATCTCATAATACATGATGAGTCAGTCCATTAAAGGAGGGGAACGTAATGGTAGAGGGGAAATTAATGAGATAATTAAAAAAGGGGATAAGAAAGATTTGTCATCAGTCGATAGGAAATCATTTAATGTAAAGAACAAGGAGGGCAAGAATAGATATTTAGTTAATGTTTCTAGAATCTTTGCCACATTAAAGGAAGGGCTTAAAGATAAAACATACCAAGTCCAGGTGTATGGTTCGGGTACGTAACCCAAAGGTGATAAATAGAGGACGAAGCAAGGAGTTTAATGAAGCTGGGTCAAAGCTGAATATGTCTTGTGGGTCAGTTGAGAAGCTTGTTTCAAGTAGCTGGATCAGGCTCAAGAGAAACAAATTTATTAAGGAAAAATAGGAAAGCCATAAAACTTTGAAAGTTTACAAAAAAAAAGAAAGTCAATAAGTCAAAAGTAGTAATTGAAGAGGAGAACGTGACAGAAGCAGAAACGGACACCGATATTAATTCTCCTTTGGTTCGTTCGTTGGAAAGTTTGAAGGTACAAGATTTTGGGGTAGTGAGAGATACTAACAGGTCGGATGAAGAGGAAATTATCTCAATCAATGATGGAGGGGTCGATATATATGATGATAGCCCAGAGACAGACACAATACCGTCAGATACGGATTTTGTCTTTTCTGACGATGATGAAGAAGAAATGAAAGGGAAGGAGAAGGGGGTATTCCATAATTGATTTTGATGTGAACGAGGGATGGTCAGAATGTTTATTTGGTAGGGATGATTTGATACTTTTGAAGGATGATGATAAGTGGGGTCATTTTCTTTGGTAGGGCTGAGTTTCGAGCTTGATTTCGGTGGTTTTAAATTAAATCTAATTATTCCGGCTGATATTCCAGCAATGACGGTTCTATCTTTCGATGGTGTATTATCATATGTTCCAACTGATGGTTGTGGATTTGAGAGTACTGCAATTAATTCGTTAGTACATCAAGAGCAGATTAAGCAGTCCGAAGCTATTGTTCCAATTATTCCATATACGGCATGCACCAAGTATGGAATCTGAAGTAGTAGCGGTGGAAAACAAATCATTACCCGTACTTGAATATGAGCAGTGTGATTCATCTTCGGGTGTAAACTAGAATGATGCCTATTCAAAAAATATGGGTACTCCAGTATGTAATTTGGAGTTAAATGCGCTGAGTGGGGAGGATAAATGGATAGGGTTAAGTAGTGAAGATAAGAAAAGATTCAAAGAACTATTATTGAAGATGGGGATATCCATGGTTCCTATTCAGAGTTTGAATAAAAGTAAAGGAAGATACAGAGGAAGCGGGAGAAAAAAAAGGTGCTAGAGAGCTGAAGAATTTGAGATGTTCTATTAATTATGAAAAGCATGGAGTAGAGGATTTTATGAAGAGGGGTGATGTTGAGTTTCAATGAAGATCACATCATGGAATGTGAGGGGGTTGGGGAGCAAGAAAAAAAGGAGGTATATTAAGGAGGTTGTGTGCAAAGAGAGACCAAATGTAATTATTTTGCAAGAAACAAAAAAAGTGGAGATTAATTGGGCAGTTGTTGGGTCGGTATGGGGAGTGAGATTTAAAGACTAGGCATTTGTTCCATCTGAAGGGAGATCAGGTGGTATTTTGATTATCTGGGATGTGAGAGTTGTATCAGTGGAGGAATGCGTGAAGGGGGGCTACACGCTCTCATTAAATCTGAAATTGAAAAGTGGAGAATTTTGGTGGTTAACGGGGGTCTATGGTCCTTATAGATACAGAGAAAGGAAGGATATTTGGGAAGAACTATCAAGTTTATACGGGTTATGTGGGGATAAATGGTGCATTGGTGGTGATTTCAACGTTACTCGATATCCATCGGAAAAGAAAGGCAGTGATAATGGTAGAATAACAAAAAGTATGAAGAATTTTGATGAATTTATTAAGGAGGCGGGATTACATGATTTGGAAATCAATGTGAACTATACATGGTCGAACGGCAGTGCTCAATCTCGGCTAGACAGATTTTTATTTTCAAATAAATGGGAGACATTTTCCTTGGCTAGGCAAGAAGTTCTCATCAGACTTGTGTCGGATCATTTTCCTTTGATTCTTGATACTAACCCCATTAAATGGGGTCCGACTCCCTTTCGTTTCGAAAACATGTGGCTGCATCATAAGGAGTTCTTAGGCAATTTTAAAAAGTGGTGGGAGGAGTGTAGAGTGGAAGGGTGGGAGGGCTATAAATTCATGAAGAAACTTGATCATGTTAAGCGTGAAATTAAAGGATGGAATAAAGATGTTCTCGGAGATGTGCATATTCATAAGGGGTTGATTTTAAGACGTATACAGGAGATTGAGAAGATGAGCGTGAGAGAATCTTTATCAGATGAGCAAATCGTGGAAAGGGGCAATTTAAGGGCGGAGCTCGATAAAGTGTTATTGAAGGAAGAAATTTCATGGTTCCAAAAGTCCAAAGTGAAATGGGCTATTGAATGGGATGCAAATTCTAAATTATTTCATTGAGTTGCTATTTGCAAATTGGAGAAAGACGATGGCTCTCTTATAGAAGAGGAAAGTGAAATTGAGAGAGAAATAATAAATTTTTTAAGAAATTATATTCAAAAAAGGAGGGTCCGTGCTTGGGGTTTGAAGGCTTAGATTGGGCTCCAATCAAAGATGGTAGCAGTAGATGGTTAGAAAGACCTTTTGAAGAGAGTGAAATCAAGAGAGCAATTGATGAATGTGAGGGAGACAAGGCGCCCGGACCGGACTGCTTCTCTATAGAGATGTAAAAAAAAGGGATGGGAAGTGATTAAGGGAGAGGTAATAGGAGTTTTCAAGGAATTCTTTGAGAATGGTGTGGTGAATGCATGTATGAATTCTACTTTTATTTGCCTTATTCCTAAGAAGGTGGCTTCTATTAAAATTAAGGATTTTAGACCTATTAGCCTTGTTACTAGTCTCTATAAGATTTTGGCTAAGGTTTTGTCCTTAAGGTTGAAGGAAGTTTTGAATGATACGGTTGGGAAATCACAAGGGGCTTTTGTGAAAGGGAGACAAATTCTTGGTTTAGTCTTGGTTGCTAATGAAGGGGTGGAGGAATATCGAAAGAAGAAAAAGGAAGGCGTTGTTCTCAAAGTCGACTTTGAAAAAGCATACGATCATGTGGAATGGAGGTTTGTAAATCATGTATTTAAAAAGAAAGGTTTTGGTACAAAATGGAGGAGATGGATCAATGGGTGCTTAGCTTCGGTCAATTTTTCGGTAATAATTAACGGGAGACCAAGAGAAATTTTCAAGGCATCCCGAGGTCTTAGATAGGGGGATCCTCTATCCCCATTTTTTTTTTGTGCTAGTAGTGGATGTGCTCCATCGGTTAGTTGAAAAAACCAAAGAAAAAAAGTTAGTGGATGGTTTTTGCATTGGTCGGGAAGAGATTAGTTTGTCTTATTTACAATTTGTGGATGATACAATTTTTTTTCTTTCAAAAGATGAGGAGAAATTAGCAAATCTTATGGGAATTCTAGACATTTTTTGGTATGCCTCGGGTTTGAAAATTAATCTAGATAAAAGTGAGATTGTTGGTATTAATGTGAATGAAAATGAGGTGTTTCATATGGGTAGAAAGCTTGGCTGTGTGGTGGGTGAGTGGCCTTTATCTTATCTAGGGCTGCTATTGAGAGACAACCCAAGAAGGGTAGGTTTTTGGAGCCCCGTGATTGAAAAAGTGGGAAAAAGGTTAGATGGATGGTTTAAGGGTTGTTTATCCAGAGGTGGTAGACTAACGTTGATACAATCAGTTCTTGAAAGCATTCCTATATATTATCTTTCACTTTTCAAGATTCCAGTGGCGGTTGCTAAAGTGATTGAGAGAATGATGAGAAACTTTCTTTAGGAAGGCTATGAAAAAGATAGGGTGGATCATCTGGTGAATTGGGAGAAGGTGTGTTTGAGTAAAAAACATGGAGGGTTGGGCATTGGCAACATTTTAAAGCGAAATGAAGCTCTTTTTGGAAAATGGACTTCGAGATTTCCTAGAGAACAAGATTCATTTTGGTGTGCAATTATCAGAAGTAAATACGGGACCCATGAGAACGGTTAGGATTCTAATGTAGTGGTAAAAAGTTCGCATCAAAACCCATGGAAAGCAATATCCGCAAACATTGACAAGTTTGTTAAACATACTCATTTTAACGTGGGGAATGGAGAAAGAATTAAGTTCTGGACAGATTTGTGGGGTGGGGGATGCGCCCCTAGCTTCTTCATATCTGTCAATTTATTGGAACATTACTTTTCGAAGGAATTTCGATCATAGGGAGACTAATGACTTTTTAAAGCTTATAAATATGGTGGACAATGGGTTCTCGGGTAATTCTGAAGCAGATTGTAGAATTTGGTTGGGGGAGAAGTCTGGGTTATTTTCTACCAAGTCATATTTTGAGAACTTAACTTCCCCATCTAGTGGTAGTTCTTTTGCTCTTTATAATTCGATTTGAAAGGTGGGTATTCCTCCTAAGGTGAAAGTTCTTGCTTGGTTGGTTGCCTGGAGGAAAGTTAATACGTATGATGTACTCCAAATCAAGAAACCCTATAAGGCCTTGTCTCCATCATGGTGTGTGATGTGCATGTGTAATAGCGTGACGATTGATCATTTACTGGTTCATTGCCCTTTTGTTCATCCCATTTGGAATAATATTCGTAGAAAACTTGATATTATTTCAGTTTTCAAGTCCTGGCCCGATGTTTTATTAACTGGTTTGAGTTTAGAGGTAATAAGAAGAAGTCTAAGGTGTTATGGAGGTCATGTTGTATGGTTGTCTTATGGTGTGTTTGGGGTTAAAGAAATAAAAGAATTTTCGAAGGCAAGTCGGAGCATGTCAAGGATATCTAGCAGAGGGTTAAGTCTTGTGTATCTTTATGGGCCTATACGTCCAGTTTGTTTAGTCTGTTGCCACTTGATGATCTTAGATGGGATTAGTGTGCAGTTATGAGTTGAAGGATTTTGGATATAGTTTTAGCATGGTGTATTGGGGGAATTAATTAGTAGATTGCTTTTTTCTGTTTATTTTTGTTTGATGTTTTGTTGATGCTGATTTTTCTTCTTTTTTTTTCCTTTTTTTGCTTTGGGGCTTTTGGTAGACTACTTGTAAACCATCAGTCCCGTTTTGCTTGTATTGATTCTCTTTTATCAATATAAGTTTTGTTTTTGATCAAAAAAAAATCAAATGACCAGGCCATAAATAAGGCTACTACTGGATAGCTGCATTCCAATTCCCACATAAATCTGAGACTGATAAGGATCCAAACTGGTTCGAAGAAATGGCCCAACATGAAGCTAGCTGTTTGATTTTAAACCATACTTCACCTACTACGCAAGATTTATCTTCAAAAATTCTAGCGTTTCTTTCCTGCCAAATTCCCCAAGCTAATGCTAAACAACAACATCTCCATAACAATTTTGATTTCTTTTTATTCCCACTAAACTGCCACTCCATGCCTAATAAATCATGCCATGAGCTAGGCAAGGCTCCAATAACTTTGAATTCCCCCCCCCCCCCACCTTATTCCACATATAATTGGAGAAGCTACAGTGAAGTAACATATGATCAATAGTCTCACCTCCTTTTTGCAAAGAGAACACTAAGAAGGAGAAATTGTGAGATTTGGCCTTCTTTTTTGTAATAAATCGCAAGTATTAACTCTTTTCCAAGAAGCCAACCAAGCGAAAACTTTCACCTTCGGAGGGATACCAACTTTCCAAATAAAATTGCGAGGCACAAAGATAAGGTCCGACGGTGAATTGATGAGCCAGTGAAAGAAAGATTTACAAGAGAATATTCCCGACTTTTCCCCAACTCAAATTCTATAGTCTCTCTTGGATCTTGAGAATGATAAAGTAGGTCCAACAATAACAAAAATCCCCAATATCCCTATCACTTAAATTTCTTTGAAATTCTAAATCCCATGAGAGAGAGTCAATAGAATTCCAACGAATGACTGATGCTATGAAACTGTTGGTGTTCCGAGAAATTCTATATAACCGGGGAAAGAGAGAAGCAAGAGAAGAATCCCCAACCCATATATCTTCCCAAAACCTAATGGAATTACCCATACCCACCTTAAGTTGAATAAATGGTTTAAATTTAACAATGCCACTAGAAATGGCTTTCCAAGGATTCCTATGAGTGCCATTAGTAACCACGTTTGTGTCCCACCCATTTTCATGAAGTCCATACTTACTTTTAGTTACTGAGCACCACAATGAATTTTGTTCAATGGGAAATCTCCAAAGCCATTTCCCTAACAAAGCTTCGTTTTTCTTAGCAATGTTATCGATGCCCAACCCCCCTTTATCTTTACTTTTACACACCAAATCCTAATTCAGTAAGTGATCGGAAGCTCCCTCCCTGAAACCTTCCAAAAACAAGTTTCTCAGTAATTTTTCAATTGTGTTACACACCGAAATTGGCATCTTGAAATGACATAGGTAATAAATTAAAATGCTTTCAAGGACTGATTGAGTCAAAGTTAACCTACCCCCCCCCTCGAAAGACATCCTTTTAGCTAACCTTCTAATCTTTTAGATATTTTTTCAATCACCGGACCCCAGAACTCAACTTGGCAGGGGTTATCTCCAAAAGGCATCCTGTGAACACCTCATTTTGCGACCCCAGCAAAAATCATGATCTCCAAAGAAATGAACATGCATGCATGCACGAGCATTCTTAGGTGCACACATACTTTATACATGTGATACAGGTCAAAGAAGAAAGCCGAAAGGACCCTGGATGAGAAGTTACAGAATTATCGAAATGTGCCGGAATCGAAAACAGTCAAAAATCCTGAAAACTTGTGAAAGGAGAGTTACGCATTTCTGATCATCCTCAAACTTTAAGAGTTGTTAGACATTACCATAAGGAGTAACATACTCGAAAATCAGCTCGATCCGACGGTCGAATTTTCAAAAATTTAGAAAACCGTGAGTTTGTTTTGGGTGATCAAATGGAGGCCTTCTCGAAGTTAAAATGATCTAAAGTTTATTCAATAGATAGGTCTTATCTTGGGGAAGAACATATTCAAAGCTTAGCTTTGTCGGACATGGGATCATCAAGAATTAATTTGTCTATCGTGCAATTCTAGTCGAAATATCCTTCATAGCAAATTAAAATAAATAAAGGCCTTCTTGAATTCTGATCGACCTCAAATTTGAATATAAGCTATAAAAAATTTGGAGGGAAAACATATCCAAAATTTAGGAAAATCCAACGTCTAGAAGTTCAATTGTCGAGGTTGTTGTACGCAAGTACGTTTCCCATGCGGGAACAAACTCTTTGTACCAATCCGGGGAGACCGAGTCCTTCCTGAACTCCGATCATCTCCATTTTTTATAGAGTCTAGAAGACTTCTACTGGAAATACATATCCAAAACTTAGCATAATCCAACGGCTAGAAGTTCAATTGTAAAGGTTGTTGTACGCAAGTATATTTCCTATGCATGAACAAACTCTTTGTACCAATCCGAGGAGACCGAGTCCTTCCGGAACTCCAATCGTCTGCAAATTTGTATAGGGTCTAAAAGACTTATAATTTCAATATATATCCAAAATTCAGTATGATCCAATGGTTATAACTTGACTTTACGTGCAAACAAGTGACCTTGTCTACAACAAGTACCTTTCCTACATAGAAACAAACTCTTCGTACCAATCAGAGCAAAAAGAAACCTTCCCAAACTCTGATCGATCTGAAATTTTTACACGATCTATAAGACTTCTATTTTCAACACATATCCAAAAATATGCATGATCCAACGGTGGGAAGGCTTCGCGATATGCTCTAAGAGTCCTGGTTCCAATCTCTTTTCTTGCTCTCTAAGTATTTTTTCAACTATAAATAAACCCCCCCCATTCATATTTTTCATCAACAATCAAAGGGATTTTGTGATACACACCAAGAGACCCTTATTCTCTCCCTCCAAGGGGGCTCAGGTATAATTTTCTCTCTCTTCTTTTATTTGTCAGTTTTATAATTCATATTCTTGTCTGCATAATTTATATCACTTAAATACTTTATAGCTTTTCAAAACCCTTTTTCAAATTGTTTTCAAAACCAAAGGCGTATAATAAACCCTAATCCAATTCCAAAATAGTATTATTATTTTCTTACTTTTCCAAAAGTCCGGATTAGCGGTATTGTTATACGAAGGAATCGATAATCGCTATATATTCAATCTAACTCATAGATTGCGGTGTGTATGTGATAAATACTCGATTATGAAAGCACTATTGCCATCTATACCGGTTTAATCAATAGACTTTGGTATACGATCAGTCAACTCGCCCCATATAATATCGAATATAAGATTCCACATTGAATCAGTTTTCGAAAAGCCTAACGCTTTACAAAATCACTTGTTTCATTGCATCTACTATTGTCAAACTCTCTTTTCCAAATCACACACACACACACAATTATTTTCAAAATCATGGGTGAACTAGGAAACACATCGTTTTCATCCCATCCCCAAAATTTTGATTTCTAAGGCAAGTACGAAAAGCTGTAAAGTAATTGCAATACCATGCAGGAACTGAATTATAACACACGCATATCCTACTCAAGAGACCGAAGGACGAATTGGATGCCTAACACCTTCCCAATTCGTAACTTAATCCCCGAACTTTCGAATCAACTGGTTTCGCACACATTGTGTATAAGAGGATATTTAGTCCATAAATACGTCTCTTTTACACAAACCTTTTGTTTGTTTAGTAAAACAAACTGTCGATTCTTATTCTTTTCAAAACCTAATTTCCAAAGCAACAAAGGAATCGCCGCCCACGAGGACCCCCGGGCATCTAGAATGCGGGTTCTCATTGTGGCGACTCCGCTGGGGAGATTTTAAGAGGATTAGACTCTAAACAAGAGTAGAATATGCATGGATAATTGTTTATGTTTGCATGCTTTCTTTTTTGGCCTTATTCTTAGGATAACATAGATGCGATTTAGGTGGATACCTTGATTCCCTTTTTGTTTGTAATAATTGTTTGAGATAAATCTTTTCATAAATAAAAACTGAAAGTATTCCAACAAACCCTAAAGCGTTCTTCATAATGTACCCCCATAATTGTTATTTTGCATGCACCCACTATCGTCATGCATTATCGCGAGTGTGAATTTACCCTATCAACCTCGGGACCAAAGTCGTGACTAGGCCGTGGACTTGCGGGTCTGCACTAGCCAAAAGCGCATGGGGCCACTCTCCTTGGCCAAGTACTAAACTGAGGTATATCGAGTGACGAGAACACTCACGTACCCAGAATGTATATCAAAAGGTCTTTGCACGTACTCGCCCTTGGGGTATATAGCAAGACCTAGCCAAATAGGAAGGAGTCTTAAACCTTACCCCTTTCAACCACGCTTGCATGTAGGATGTGTTAGCCTAGTACACGTGAATTTATGCATGTTTTTTCTGACCGTCAGTCGTGAGATTAGTGAACAAAAGGCCTTTTCATGCATACCAACTCTTGGTTTGACAAGTACGGCCAGTGGCTGTCCAACCTCGTCAGTAGAAATCCCTCACTAAAACTCATTAGTGATAATTTTCCTATCATTATTTTCATGAAAAAGCAACTCTAAGAGAGAACTTCCTAATTTTCAAAAAATGTTTTTAAAAATGTTTTCTAAAAAATGAGTTATTTTCCAAAATGAATTTTTCAAAAAATAATTTTCAAAATCGGAAGGTTAAAGGGACACCCCGGGAATTTATATTCCCACCCTAAACCTGTCCACAGAGCTCTCAAGTTGTTACTGTCAGTCTGTTTTCACCTTAACACCAAAAAGTGGTTTTCGATTTGCATATCATCGAGTCACACTTTTTTCCGAGAATTACACAATCAATTGGCAAAAAGTATCAGTTATCTAGTTCTAGCTCGTCGTCCTTATCTCCGTCTTTTCTCCACCGTCTTTTCTCCACGACGTGCTCTCGATTATCACAATGACCAGATAGAAGTTAACGAAGAAAGAGTTAATGATGCCGAGGCTCAACACCATACAGCGGATCTGCCGCCCGTTCCTATTTTACCAATCAATCCCGAAGCCCTTACTCCATAACAGCTTTACCAAATGATACAGGGTTTGGCTCAGTCTATGAACGCCATGACCGATCTTCATAGGACCACCCAGGCCCGTCTGGATACCTTACTTGCTGCCCGGGCACCTGCTGAACTGAATCAACCAAATCCTAATCCTTCTCACAACCAAGGCCAAGGCCAACCAATTCTCCCACCTCAGCAAAATGTCCTATCAGTTCCCCCACTACGCCAAGGCCCACCAGTACCAGATGCTGTCAATGTATGGATCCATCCTGAACACAATTAACCCCGACAACACCATAACCCACTCTTCGAAGGGCATGAACCAAATTCGTATATGGGGTAGTACGCTGAGTCGGTAGTTGAACAGGCTAAGGAGAATGAAGCCATTACCCTACCGAAGGAACAAATGAAGGTTGTGAATCAAAAAGTGATGGATAAGGCGGATGACATAGCCGATCTCCAAAATATGTCTCTTTTCCTTGAAGCCAAGTTGCCGGTGGGTTTTAAGCTCCCCAATGTGGAAAAATTCTCGGAAAATAGCCCGCCCCATCTACATCTTAAGGCTTATGTTCGCACTATGCAGTTGTATAGGTTGAATGAGACTCACTTGGCCCGAGGTTTTCATCAAACTTTAACAGGGCCCGTGTACAGTTGGTTTCTGGGGTTGGAAAAACACAGGGTGGCCGATTGGAAGAGTATTGTAAAGGAATTCATAGAGCACTACAAGTCAAACGAAGAACTGAAGGTTACTCGTAAACACCTTGAAATGGCTAAGCAGCGAGAAACTGAGAGTGTCAGTGATTTTATCACACATTCGAGAGAGTTGGTATCACAAATGATTGACCGAGTCCCTGAGAAGAACAATTGGGGTTAATAGGCAAGAATTTTAAGCCCGAAATCAGAAATGGCATAGGGTGACAGTACTTCAAAAAATATAAAGCTTTGATGCATGTGGCCAACGAAACTGAGGAAGAATTGGCAAAGGCCGCTGATGTTAAGAAAGCCTCGTCCCAGTACAAGAAACCTGCTTCTACTATTAATCAAGTATGGTCTCAGCAAAATTTGAGGTCTTATTAGAGAAGTAATTTTCAGTATCCATGAGAACGGGAATCTGCCCAAGGCCAAGGGTTAGGGAGAAGAAAAAAAGACCGATGGTTATGATGATGGTGGCCGGAGCTGGCAATAGTGGAGAACGGTGGTAGCAATGGTGGAGAGGCGGTAGTAGCCAGAGGTAGCAATGGAAGAAAGATGGTGATGGTTTGTGAATGTATGTATATGTATGAGAAAGAAAATGGGAGGGTGAAAGAGGTGGAGATGGTGATGGAATATCAACACATTTAGATATTTATCTATGCAAATTGGAATTGATGTATTTTTATACATCAAAGTTAAGCTATACAATATAATGAATTATAAAATTCACATAATAAACATTGTATTATGATGTAATATAGTATATATATAACCTTAATAATCATTAATGTCAGTCGTGAGTTTGAACTCTATATCTAGGTGATCGAGTAATGGAAGATGAGGACCTTATATAACCCTTACATGTCACACCTTAACAACAAAATAATACTTACTTAAAAATACCATTAAATTAAAATAACATAATAATGTTATCATTTTCAAAATCAACATCATTTCATATCCACAAATTTTATTTTTTTAAACAACATTGTCTTAAAAAGCGATACTAACAAATATTTACAACTCACACACATATAAAGATGTCTAGTCAAAGTACACAAAATAAAACTAGTAAATATTTACATTTCAAAACATAGTGTCTTTTTTCATAAACCTTCCCACCCATTCTAGATATGGCAGTGGACGTCCCTTCTTGATACCTGTAAAAAGAAACATATATAAAGGTATGAGCTATAGGCTCAGTGAATGCACCACCTTCCTCAATAGTAATATGTAACAGTATATATACATATACACATATCATATATAACCACATTGAATTCCTATCCTCTAACCATCATATAAGGCATCAAATGTACCACACACATAACCACTTTTTAGCCTCAATTATTAGGTATCAAGCATCCATACTATATACCCATCCTCTAGCCCGATATATATTGGGTATCAGATGTACCTTTCCATACACTTTTTTCATTTTAGTCACGACTCAACTCCATTTTACCAAGCACAATAATATCATCATACATATTCTACACCACCCTTCACATTTATACATTCAAATGTATATAAATTCTAAGTGAGTACACTCACCTCAAGTCCACACCAACGTAATTCCAAGTTCTATTTTCTTAGTGCGTTAGAAGTAACTGTTCCTTCACCTATCAATCTAATATAATTAGTATTCCAATTCTACATCAATATAATCATTTATAAATGTGCAAAATATACTAACAGTCACACAAATGTATACTCCTTATGCACTTGTTAATTTACAATACATTACAACTATTCAAAATTAGGTGCAGTCCGAATCCCCTGCATATACTAGGTACTTTCCATTCTCCGATCATTCCCAAATTTTTAGAGTAGTTACCAAACATGTCTATAAACAATATTCCAGAATTTGAGCATAATCCAACGGCTAAAACATTGGATATTCACAAAACAACTCGGTACAAACATGTTGTCCAGAATATAACGTATGGCAATGGTCCAACTTCATGGATTAAACTGTACCAATTGGTCGAGAGCTATGTGCACTACCATATATTTATGGAAAGCTCTATGTGTTTACTTTGTAATTCAATTTACGGTGCATAAATCGGAATTTTCTACAAGGAGTTATAACAATTCTCCCACAGTGACACCAATCTGCCAAAATTATAAAACTTATAAACTTTTAGCATGATTTCTACTTATATCATCTATTATTATCTCTTCATGATCAAGAAAATTCAATTATATCATCACAACACACAAGAACACCAAGAAACAAACTCAAAACCATGTTCTTTCATTTTCAATCATAATTTTTCAATTTCGATTACTACAAACACGATAAAAGGATGATAAAAACATAAATAGCATAGTTTGAACTTACCAAACTTTAATTCTCTAATTTTCTTTCTTTTTTTCTTCTTATCCCTCTTTTTTTCTTCTTTTCCCTGTTTTTTTCTCAATTTTCTCTTATATTTTTAAGATCATCAATTAATTCAATCATACACATATTGTGCCATTTACACACTACCCACTATATTTCTATATCACAGACTTAAATTCACTTACATACTTTATTTTCAAATAAGTTCCTCGTGAATTATTATTCTAACATGTGTTTTTATAATATAAACAAACATAACTCACATTCTTCCTATAAAATCAAAAATCATGGCAAAATACACAATTCCACTATTCACCACACATTAGGAATAAATTGATATTATCAAATGCACAAACATGATTGTAAATACTAATAAATACTTAAACATGTTTAAATGATGCTAAAATATTTGTTTTAAGATTGGGGATGTCACATTACAAGTGCAAGTTTCAAGCTCCATTAATTACTAGGGCCGGCCACAATTCGCTTGCCAAACTAAAATGGTCGATTTTATAGCGAATTGACCAATGTCGGTATACTCAAAATGAAAATCGCCATCGAACCAAATTGGTCAATAAACCGATTTGATCGATCGGTTTCGGTTTTATAAGGTCATAAATCGACCATCAATAGCAATAAGTAGTAGGCAGCACTAAGTACTAAAGAATCAAAGTGGCACTAACTAAGATTAGTCAGCATTAGTTCTATAAAAAAAATTCATCAAATTTGAGCATGTAGTGAAATTTGGGGAAATAAAGCAATTTAACATATATTTGACAAAACAAAACAGAGAAAACAGAAGAATCATACTTGGGAGAAATTTAAAGGAACTAAGAAAACATATAAGGGTTGAAACTTTGCCTAATATATAAATTAACATAAAATATTTTGAAGAATTTGATTGTTATACTTTTGACTCTTTTTGCCCAAAATCATTCAAGAAGTTTCTTACCCTATAGAGAGAAGACGGAAGTTACTAAGAGAGAGGGACAACTGACGATGAGAGTGACTAAGTGAGAGAGAGGAAGTGAGGAACGGACAGAGTGAGAGAGAGAAAGAGAGCCTAAGAGGGAGGTAATGCCGCCGTTGTGTGCGTGAGAATGTTAGAGGGACAGAGGACTGGATTGCCGAGTGTACTAACTAAGTGAGCTAGTGAGAATTTAATAAACTAGTAAAACTTACAAAAAAATTTAAAACAAATGGGCGGTCAATAGGTAAAACTGCACTTATGTACAACAATTAACCGTTACCGATATCGAAAATGGACAATAATCGATGGGCGGTTACTAACCAAAAAAGATCGGTTCTGTTACCAACCAATTTAGGTCGGTTTGCGAGTTTCGATACAAAAAATCCACCCTTATTGCTTACTTCCCTTGACACCACAACATCCATGTGCTTCATATCTCTTTTCTTTCCTTTTCAGCATTCTAGTCCATACACACCTATACAAATTTTTTGCCTATGGTGTTACTTGAACCATTTCACTTAAGTAATATAAGAAAGTAACTAATAACTTGGCCTCCCTCATTATTGGATCTCCAATCCAATCTAGAGGGAGAGAAGCAACTTTATTAATACAAAAAGAAAAAATTGCACGCCACGATAACAATTTACCTTAAGGAAAATCGTAACGGCAAAAACAATAATAATTGAATTGAAATAATGAACTCCCTTCTTTTCTGCCCTTTTTCCATCCATGGAAAACTTGTCAAATTCAATGTATATAGGTAGGAATATATAGGGAAAAAAAAACCTTGCGTTTGAGTTCCAACAAAAATCCTTTTATAACTAAGTCATCAGATATTAGAGGAGCATTAACTCAACAAAAATCCTTTTCTAACTATGTCATCAGATATTGGAGAAGCGTTAATCTCTTCCAAGTGGCTTCACTGCTTCACATCCACATCAGTTTTAACAATAAAAAAGGAAGATGATATTGTCCATTAGTTCAAAATTGTTGACTGAAAGACCACAAAATATGCAAAAATTCGCATTAAAAACAAACTGTCTTCATCGCTTCTATACTAGGAACTGGAAACCTTAACCCCCCCCAAAAAAAAAGAAAAAAACAACCAATTGTAATTCTAAAAATGCCTCGATATACAAACCCGCATCAATAATCACACATTAAATCAGAGTGTTACAGTTCTTTGCTGCATAAATTGTTGTATATACTATATAATACTAAACTAGGAAACTAGAAAATGACTAAAAATTAACTGCGGCAAAGAATTGTGATTTTATGTTTCATTCTGAAATCCCAGGTTCTAGAATAGAAGAAAAAATTGGATTCAACGTGAAAGCTACTGAGTTTTCATCCAGAACTTACTCGAGCAAAAATTAGTGAAAATTTCAATATTCTGCATAGTGGTCGCCATTAATGGATGGGGGAGTCGAAAGGGTCGGTAAAAGAGGAAAGACATCATAGTACAGTGTAGTACAACAAAGTGGGGAGAAGTGTGCCTTTAGAGAGAGTCATGTTGTCATTTTTATTATAAACATATAAAATTTATATGTGTATACATATATTAATGAAAAGGAAGGTTGTACCAGCACTTCCTTTGAAAGCGAGTCGATCCTTTCCAAATGGGGAGGGTGGTCATATTAGATGGCCCTTCAATTCTTCACTGACAACATAAGCAAAACAAAATATGCTAATTAGATGCCATAAATTTCTTTTTAAATTGAAAAATAACAAAAAGAAAAAAATGTAAACACTTACATTCACAATGATATACTCTATTTCCTTATGTATAAACATGATGGCGTGTGGCCAGATTATCATAAAGTGTGTTACATTTAAGTCCTTATCTTCCTCGTAAGGATGCTGAAGCGTGTTCCTAATGAACGTGACAATCTTATTGTTTACACCGTCGTACTGATTAACGCAACCCTGCAATGTGAACTATGGATATTATAGACTCTATGCCAATAATCTGAACGAAAACCCGTTCCAAAAGGCTGTAATTCAGTCCACCACTCGCCTATATCTCTAGATGTATCGTTAATATAATTGAGCGAGAAATTGTTGATTTAGTTGTTTATATACTTGCCGTTGAACTCCCAAAGTCTATCTACCAATAAATGTACTCGAGCAGCACTCCAAAATAGAGGATGGTGGTATAAAAACTAATATGCATTCCTAAAATTAAAATATGACCAACATTATATATTTTTTGTCATCTACTAAATTTATGAAATAATGAAATTTCAATTCAATGGTTACATCAATTTAGCAGAATCTTCTTCTTTTAGCAAACTTAACACTCGGGATCTAAAATCCTCCCATTCGTACGGCATGCAATCAAGATATCCATGGCAAGCCATCTCAATAAGGTCTACTAAATCAATGAAATCTTTTATTATACCCTAACGATGAGCTTAAAAATAATTAAAGAATGAAATTTGTCATAAAAATATTTAGAAATAAGAAAAATGAATTGAAGAAGTCACAACATACTTAAGAATGCTCAAAATGTGTAAAGCAAACATTTTCGTTATGCACGCGAAAAAAAGTCCATTCCTTCAATATTCTGTGGTAGCCTTTCTCATTGTTGTGCACACTTTGAAGAAACATGATAATGGGACTACAGATTTCAAATACAACTATTATTATCATATACCATGAAACAATTATAAAGAATACATACAAATTTGATCCTTTGCTGTTAATTAACCACTACTCTCAAACAAAAAAAAATACTCCTTTTGTGATCCTTATATTTTTTTTCTTTCTTTTACTTGTAGTTTTTCTACATCATAATAATATAACATGGAGTAAGCATTTTGTTTTACCCACTTTTTGACGAATAGATCTAATTCATATAAATAATGTTTGGCAGTAAGCCTATAATCCTATAAAGAATGAACTATTTAACAATTTCTTCCTTTCCGTAATATAAATAGATGAAATAACATACATAATCTTTGCATATTTTTACCCATATGTAACAGTGTTGAATTAGTAAATAGATAGCAAACAGTGTTGAATTAGTGTTCTCACTTCTTGGTTAATTTATTTACTCAATATATGTAATCCTTACTGCCATATATGTGTACATGCAGTTATGTATAGTGCAGACTGGGATGTGGTTGGAGAGGATTTAACTACAGCCATTCTCAATTTTTTTTAATAACAAGAAGATGTTGAAGGCTAGGAATAACACTGCGATAACATTCATTCCTAAAATTCGTGTCCCTAACACTATGAGAGATTTTAGATTTATATCTTATTAAGTCTATGGTAAAGATGGAGTTTTTGGTCAAGATAGGGTTTTTTTGAAACTTATTTAGCAAACTAGGGTAGTTTTGAGCTTATTTGGTAAAATGGGGTTGAGCATAAAAACGTGAGAAGCTCTCACATTTTTAACCGAAAAAACGTCACTTCCAACGGCTATTTTACAAAAAAAAACATTACAGCTCATAGAAGTGTGATTTGCTATCACGTTTTTACACGTAAAAACGTGATTTGGTCTCACGTTTCTATGTGTAAAAACGTGAGAAGCTATTACGTTTTTAAGTTGACCAAATTTTTCTTCTCCGTGAATTTTTTTGCCAAAATCCTCCATATATGCTCGTATATTTTTTTCTTATATCATTTAATGTCTTCTTTATTTTAAATATTTTTTTTAATTCATTCTCACATTTTTTCTTTTTTCTTTTTTAATCACATGAGATTTATGAAATCACATTTTTATGGTCTTATTTTTTTTATATCATTTGTTTTCGTCTTTATTTAATGAATAAATTATTTTTGATTCACTCTCACATATTTTTTTTCTTTTTTAATCACATGAGATTGATAGAGCAATGTTTTTATGATTGTTTTTTCTATGATATTTGTTTTCGTCTTTATTTCATGGAAACAATTATTTTTTCTTAATTATTTTATGAATTTGTATTTTAATCTTAGGACTTATCTTACTTTGATTGTTCGATTATTATTAAAATATGAATTATATTTTCCTATCTACTATAACTATTAATTTAATTATTTAGACACAATAAAGATAACTACTAATTTTATTTAACAAAATTATTTAAAAAAATACATGAAGAAAAGTGGACTTACGATAAACCATTACATATAGTTGAAATTATAAATGAACATAAAAACTATCTGTCATATACTTTAGACGAAGAAGCATTACATCCCTCGGACGAAGTGAAAATAGAGGAGTCGTAGCCATCTACATCCGTTTAATTAAAATAAACATGTTATTTTAATCAATTTCCATTTGCATCTGCGCATCTGAAGTCGTTGCCATTTCTTCAGTATTGTATGTAATGCCTATGTTCAAAGACTCTGCTTTCCATATGCAAGTTTGGCATACATTGTTCAGCAAATCTTCTGGGTCATGTCCGTGCAAAGATCCATCTGTGTTGGTTACCCATTTGAACTGAGTCGGTTCATGACTACCGTTGTCCATTGCAGACTTTTTTGAATTGAACTTTGCTATCAGAAGGACATGTTTATCAATAGGCGAAGTCAATGGATGCAGTGAGCTTTGTCCGGAAACAACCACCCTCCAGTCTTCACCAAACACTTCAAACCAAAACTTGTCAAATAGAGTATAGTCATAGTATACCCATCGATTCCACGTAATGTATAAATATGGTGAGAAAACAATAGGCATGTGATAAGTATTTAGCAAGTACCACAGATATACATAAAATAAAGGCGTCCAAGAGTGTGAAGGCACGAACGCAAGGGGTAAACGATAAGGAAATTCGAGATTAAGCCAATAATATAAAAACTGCTTAGCCTCAAAAGAGGAGGTGGAGTTCGCAACAACCTTTGACACATTGATATAATTCTACGAGCTTCATTTCGCAATAATCGATCTCGTATTTCTCCTTGAATTTCAAATGGAAGGAGGGGAACCAAATCATCAATTCTGGACGAGTTAGCCATGTTTTGTGGCTAGTAAGACGAGAGTAAGATGATAGCTGAATTTTTGTAGTAAGATTGGAGTGAAATGAGAGTAATATGAATATAATTATTATATAGGAATGAAATGGCTAGCTTTTTTTAAACATGTATTGTAAAATCACGCATTGATGTATGTGCTGATTTATGACTGAAGTTTTCAGTCATAAACACTGTTATCACCTTTCATAAAGCTTTTACAATGATGTGACAGGACAATGAAAAAATATCAGCTTTCATAAAGCTTGACGCATTGGTTTTTACAGTTTTTACAGTCAATGGTCATATCATGTCTTGTAAATCCAGTACCCTTTACAATTTCATTTATATTTGAAGTGATTCGTCACATCACTCATAACAACACATTTAAGTAGAGAACACGTGTATAGTAGAAAATGTAGATATTTTTTCATTAATTAAAAGCTTAATACATAACTAGAGACGAAAGCTTATATATAAGTGTCCGTGGTTACAAGTTCGATAAAATAAAAACATTACACTTGAAAAATATTATAACATAAATAGACATCAACTTAAACATTACATTTGAAAAAGATTAGAACATAAATAGACATCAACTTAAACATTACATATTAGATACCAAATCTTAATTAATAGTGCTCTTAAGTACCCTCCAATACATCTTGTAGAGAAAGTCCACGCCTTCTTCCACCAAGTACATCAGATCAGCATTTTCCTCTTGCAAAAACGAAAAATAAGTCATTAAATGTTAAAATAGTAAAAAATAATGTCAACTAATAATTAATAAAATACAATTACTAAAGTAAACTTTTACCATTTCCATCTCTACTTCGCTGGAAAATTTTACGAGGTAATGGACCCTACTTCTAGGATAATCAATCAAAAAATTTGGATGAGGAGTAGGCCTTTCCTTTTCATTGTAAAAGCGGTTCCATTTTGCAACCGCTAGTTCTACCTTTGCCCACAGTTGAGCAAGTTGTTCAGGGGTCACAACCCTGTCATTCCATAAATAGCTCTATGTCTTAGGTTCTGCATTAAAAATTGTAGCCATTCTCTCCCATTTTTTGGGGTTATCACTTTCACACCAAGTACCATCACGGGTGACTTGTTTCTAAGCAAGACACAAATTAATTTCGTCAATGTATGAGAAGCCATCGGGGTTATTATTTGAGCTTGAAGATGCCATTGCTGTTATGAGTGATAGAAAGTATAGATGTGGTGGAAAAACAAGAGTTACTTTTCATCTTTATATAATGTTTACATATACATGCATTACTACATTGCGCCGATATGACAACACATTGCAAAACCTTCGTGATTTGAACTGTCACTGATATTTTTATTTATTGCTATAACTTTTTAAATAAAGTAAAAATTAGGGTTGCAGATATTATCAGTGGTCAAAATTAGGGTTGCAGATGAGGTGCGGGGTGGTGGATTTGACCTGTCACTGATATTTTTATTAGTGATTTATATAGGGGTAAGATACGAAAACACACGACAATCTGATAATGATTTTACAATTCACTGATGGGTTTAAGTCATTGATAGAAGTGCATATGACTCACGTTGGTCCTTAGGGTTTCTAATTTTTTCAGTGATTGATACAATAGCACGATATGAAAATGCACTGATAAGTGTAAATAATTTCACACCTCACTTATGGCCATAAGTCATTGCTTGTATTGTGATATTATGGTAATTGATTAAAAAGATTATATTAGGATTTTAAGAAATTTTTGACAGAGTTTCCTTTGTTTTATAGCAAACCGAATTTTTAGAACCTGTAAGACAAGTATGTAAATCAACATTTATAACAAATTGTCTTAGATCCCAAAAATAATAAATAAGTTAGACAAATAAGTCTACTATATACATATCTAGTATATAATAATATTTTCATATACAATATCAACCACAAAAAAATGAAGTACTAAGTACCACAAGCTGGTTTTTTTCTTTTTCTTTTAGGCCTCCCATCGTCAACTGCACCTATATGTGTCTCTATAGGTCTTTCATCGCCCCTACCTCTACCCCTGCCTTTACCCCTACCTCTCCCGACAGGTACATGTGTTAAGTCAAGATCTGTACCCATACCTCTACCCCTGCCAATATCAACCATAGTACTATCTACATGCTCAATATACTCCACTTGTGTCAACACCTCTGTACTAGGCAATGGTGAAAGTGTCGGCACTACTGGAGCCCTGTGTCCGGGGGTATGAGGTGATCCAAATGCCGGTAAATATTGGTTGGGTTGTGAATGCGGGGAAAATAACGTGGAGGGTGGTGGATATGCGGTGGAAGGCTGTGGAGATTTTGTTGGGTTGCGAATGCGGGGAAAATAACGTGGAGGGTGGTGGATATGTAATGGGAGGCCGCAGTGAGTGGTCGTGGAGATGAGGTGGAGGGTGGTGGATATGCGGTGGAAGTTCGTGAAGATGATGTGGGGGTGGTGGATATGCGGTGGGAGGCCGCAGTGAGTGACCATGGAGATGAGGTGGAGGGTGGTTGATATGCGGTGGGAGTCTGTGGAGATGATGTGGGGGGTGGTGGATATGCGGTGGGAGGCTACAGTGAACGGCCGTGGAGATGAGGTGGAGGGTGGTGGATATGTGGTGGGAGGCCGTGGAGATGAGATGGGAGGTGGTGGATATGTGGTGGTATGTGGCGATGAGGTGGAGGGTGGTGGATATGCGGTAGAAGGCCATGGAGAGGCAGTGGGGGTCGTCGATATGCAGTGGGGGGTCGTCGATATGTGGTAGAAGGCTATGGAGATGAGGTGGAGGGTGGTGGATATGCGATAGGAGGCCGTGGAGATACAGTGCGGGGTGGTCGATATGCGGTGGGGGATGGTGGACATGTAGTGGGAGGTCGTGGAAATGAGGTGGATGGTGGTGTAGATATGGTGGTATGTGGTGGAGATGAAGTGAGCCGTAGTGGAGATAGGGGCGATAGTGGAGATGTGGTGGTATGTGGTGGAGATGAGGTGGGTGGTAATGGAGATATGATGGGCAGTAGTGGAGATGTGGTGGTATATGGTGGAGATGAGGTGGGCGGTAGTAGAGATGTGGGGGTATGTGGTGGACATGTGGTGGGAGGTCGTGAAGATGAGGTGGAGGGTGGTGTAGATATGGTGGTATGTGGTGGAGATGAAGTGAGCGGTAGTGGAGATGTGGGGGGCGATAGTGGAGATGTGGGGGTATGTGGTGGACATGTGGTGGGAGGTCGTGAAGATAAAGTGGAGGGTGGTGTAGATATGGTGGTATATGGTGGAGATGAAGTGAGCAGTAGTGAAGATGTGGGGGGCGGTAGTGGAGATGTGGTGGTATGTGGTGGACATATGGTGGGAGGTCGTGGAGATGAGGTGGAGGGTGGTGTAGATATGGTGGTATGTGGTGGAGATAAAGTGAGCGGTAGTGGAGATGTGGGGGTATGTGGTGGAGGTGTGGTGGAGGTGTGGTGGCCGGTGGTGGAGATGTAGTGGAAGGTGGTGGACTGCTGGGGGGATGTACATGAGATGAAGATACCTCTGGGTGAGTAGGGGCGGAGGAACTGGATGTAGCTGTATTTGTATGCCTCTTACTCACTCGACGTCCACGTGGACGTGGAATCGGGGCTATTGGCTCTCGCAACTGAAGTGGGTCAACGCTAAGTCGAAACTCTTGTGGGACAGCGACAAGTGCCCCATGTGACAAGTCCGATATCTCCTCTAATGTGGGGTCTTCAGTAATTGACCGTATAAGATGTCTTTGTGCTAAAGCATATATCCTTGCAAGCACATCTCCCTGTACAATGAAAACAAAACTTAAAATTAGAAGAATTCAAATGTAAGAATAAAGAATATAAGGATCGCTAACAACATAAATTTAATTTACCAATTTCTCCACTGCTGCTGTGACGAGCTCAGCCCCGAACTCTGGTGGGCGGTCCGGTGGGGGACTTATAAAACGACGTGTGATGGTACGAAACCAAATCATATATGGATCGTCGTAATTGATCGGACCCTGTAATGCGATCGCGTTCACTACATGATCATTGCGCCCGCCCCAGTAATCAATGTAGTCGCGATGTATCTGGCTCCAATCACAAGGTTCCCCTCGTGCCCTCCCCCTCATATCCATATCATGAAGTTGTGGAGCAGTGTCGAATGTTTCTGGGAGGGCCTGGTGTAAACCAAACTGACGCATCACCCGATCTAGAAGGTGCCATTCCACAACCTCAAAGCAAATTAGGGGTACCCTGTGCGCGCCATATTTGCTGGCCAACAACACAATATGTAGGCAACGATGCCAATAAATGTGCTGTATATGGTCGCCATATCATCTGTAACATATCACATATGTATTATTAATAAATAATGAATAAAAAATATAAGTAATTAATACAAATTCCTAAGTAAATTTCGGCAGAGTTCCGTTTGTTTATTAAACAATCCAATAATTTCAAAAATACCTGTTAAGTGCAAATAATTTCAACCATACCACAATTTCATATTTAGTTTTACAATACATTAATAATTAATGAATACAATTTTTTCCTAATTTTTACAAATTCCTAAGTAAATTTCGGCAGAGTTCCGTCTGTTTATTAAACAATTCAATAATTTCAAAGATACCTATTAAGTACAAATAATTTCAACCATACCACAATTTCACATTTCCTTGTATAATACATTAAATATTTCACATATACCTGCTCGGTGTGCATACAGTCCAACTGGTCTATATAGTGAGCCAATATGTGTGTCGGCGTCCGATCGAGTGAAAATCTTTTTCGCCACCTATACGAAATAATGCTTACATCAAGGGGAAAGTACATGTATACTCCACTTGCAAAAGTATTAAAATATCACTATGCTTGTTATATATTCCTTACCTAGCTCCATGGGGTGGTCCATCAATCACAGGAACAACTTCCCCATCTGCAATTGATGTACCAAGTCGTCGGGGTTGAATATGTGTCAATCGCTCCCAACTCCATAGCTGACAAAAAGAAAATTGGGGGAAAAAATATAAGTTAGATTAATTAAAATAAATAATAATTATATTTAATAAATATACCGTTGGACCGTAATATGATAAGGGGGCCCTCAATCTGCTTGGATTTTCTACGTGAGGCCCGGCACATCTCTCTATACAAAATAGCAAGTGCAGCACTCCCCTAACTATACTGTCCCACCATATTTAAATTCTCAAGAAGTGGGAGTAGTGAAACCTTAACAAAAGAAGTCGATTTATCGGACAAAATAGATCCCCCAAGCGAGTGAAGAATCCATGCCCGAACATATCGCTCTACGGCCGCGTCATCAGGTACCTCCTGAAATGTATTAGCTATCCAAGATAGCTTTATCTTTGACTTGTTCAAAGATGTAGCGTCAGGGCGGACGCCTAGTATACACTCACAAATATCAACAGGATCTCCAAGTAACGGTGTCGCAATGATGGGATGACCATCGACTGGCAATCCTAGCAATATGGAGACATCATGTAATGTGATGGTACACTCTCCAACAGGGAGATGGAATGTATGTGTCTCCTGTCGCCATCGCTCGACCAATGTAGTGATTAAAGCGTGGTCATACTGTATATGGCCTACACGATACACTCCATAAAATCCAACTCGTAACAATAATCGCTGCACTCTCTCAGGTAATATAATATGTCATCCATCTCTATGCCTAAAATCCGTATCGTTCCTGCGTACCTCTAATAAACCAGGATCCTCGCCATCCCAAATAGAAGACGATCTGTGGTCCTCCTGTAAATATAAGACGCGTTGGTCTTCAGGACCTCGATCCATCTACACTAACACACAAAATATAAAATGTATATTAGATTTAATCATACCACAATGTAATTAACATCAACATATAAGAGAGTATAATAATATAAGTAACAATTAAAGTATATTAAGTCACGAAAATAACATATTAAGATTAAAATTCAGGATACAACATTACATTAAGATAAAAATAAATTTGAAGATTACATTACATCATAAGAAGTTGAAACAACTAACACAACTTCATAAGCCTAAATAGGTAAATTACATATCGTCTTCATAAGCTAAAAATGAAAACAACTAACACAACTTCATTTTTTCTTATTCCGGCCACAAGTGCGTCGGTCATGTCCCGCTTCCCCATAAAGTCCGCAATGGTTACTTTGTCGTTGATCACTTAAGTCCATCTCATTGTGAATGCGCCTTGACGGTCGACCCTTCTGTCATAACAGAATATGATTAGGGATCAAAACAGTTGCAGTAGATGGGATTAATTCCCCTCAGTACTCATTTAGCAAAGCAGGATTCATTGCAGGAGCATAAGTAGCCACATAAGCCGCAAGACTCAAATATGGATCAATTAAATACTTTGGCTGCAACCTTAAATCAGCACACACCGCCATGACATGAATACAAGGATGCTTATAAACATACCACCTCCCACAGCTGCACATGCGTTCCTTAATGTTGACATTCTTAACTTTACCTTTACGAGATGTGATGGCCGCATGGCCCTCAGAAAGATTATGCCTAAAGACACAGTATTTATTGACATCCTTTTCGAGATCCGCTAATTTAATCGCCATGTCCGGGGTATGTTCCAACTCTGGATCATTTTGCCTTTCTACGCCCTGATGTCTTCGTTAACAAAAATAAGTAACGAGGCGATGAAATATGAGCTGCACAGACGCACTAACAGGCAAGGACCTCGCACCTAGTAAAACCCCGTTGAATACTTTTGAAATGTTTGTCAAGTTAACCCCATATCGATACCTTCCATCATAAACAAAAGTCCACTTTTCGAGTAGAATCTCATTTAACCACTTCCACAGTTTTTTTCCTTCAATCTGTTGGTGTTCATCATACGTTTTTATCATTTCCATGTAGTGAATGAATTTTGGAAACTGGGTTGCAGTAGCAGCCTTCCACATTAGTAGCCTTAACATTCTATCCGGTTTACATTTGCTTGTGAAGTTACTACGAATGTGACGCATGCAAAATCGATGATATATTTTCGGCTCCTGAAATTGGGCATCAGAATTTATTACTGCTAGTATACCCCTGTAGCGATCAGAAAGTAAGCATATACCTTCTCGTCCCTTAACAACATAATACCAAACCCGTTTTAAAAAATAATGCCAGGTATCGTAACTTTCTTCCTCTCTGTATCCGAACGCAAGGGGAAAAATACCCTCATTTGCATTCATGGCCATTGCAATAAATAACTTTCCATTCTACTTACCCCGAAGATGTGTCGCGTCTACACTAATAATAGGCCGACAATGCACGAAACCTTCAATAGAACCACTAAACGCCAAAAAATTCTTGTCAAAAACACGACTATTCGCATCAAATTGGTTGCTTCTCAACTCATGGATTGTCCCTACATTGTTATACTGAATAGATGCTAAGTATCTTGGCATTATCGCATAAGACCCTTTCCAATCGCCAAATAAAATGGCAATTGCTTTTTGCTTTGCATTCCATGCTTTCCAATAAGAGACCTTGTAGCCATATTGATCCTTCATATAAACAACAATAACGGCAATCTTAAGGGCTGGATCAACCTTCAACATGCGCATTATTTTGTTTGCAATGAATTTACTGTCCAGATGTTTGCGGCTTAGTTTCAAATGATCAAATTTGCATGTGTGGGGACCCTCATACTTGGTTATTTCAAATTGACCGTGCTTTTTCTTCCTCTTACATGCACGAAAACGCCATTTGCACTCTTTTTCATGTAATTTACACTTAATTGCCCATATATTTGTCTTAGATTCATCAACAATATATTCATTAGAATTTTTGATTGCGAACAATTTCATGGCAGTCTTCAAGTCTGCTTTCGTCTCGTAAATTAGCCCTTTACGCAATTCATTTTCACCCACAAGCTGCTCATATATTAACACCTCCTCATCCATATTTGTAACATGAAATTGTGTGTAGAAAGGCGGAATATCATTATCATCCTCCCTAATCTCATTCGGTTCTTCCCCTTCATCACTTTCGCTATTGCTGAAATCTTGCATAATTTCATATTCGGTGTCTACGTCCTCTCCAATGTCGTATTCTACTTCCAAGTCATAATCTATACCACCTCCCCCACAGACGTGGACTCGGGTGGGGGCTGAGATGATTTGTGAGCTTTGTTATTAGTGCCACCAAAGTTGAGGTGTCTTGATGGTCGCGAAGTGGAACCGAAGAGAGAAATAGGAGGGTCTTCATTGATAGGGTCAGAAAACTCCTATCGTGGTAATGGATCAATGTACATAGGGGCAGAATGTGTTAACAGTGGTGATATGTATGGTCCGGACAATGGCAAATTTTCTCCAATTGGGTATACATCATAATCCAAATCCATTTTTTCAATATACAAATCAATTGCATTAACAACGGGAGCATTGGAAATATTTGTCATTGCAAAGTCCAAACTTTCATCATCTTTAATCTCATGAAGGAAGTAATTCCAAGTAGTTTTGGTTACAAAAAAAGGGACATCTACAAGTCATCTTATGCGTGGACGGCGTACGGTCAATATCCATAACAGAATAAACTTTCTCGACCAATTCTGAGTAACTACTACCTTCTTCCAGGACAATGCCACTTTCATGTGGCTTATCGTATGTCAAACCCTGCTCCCCATTAATTATATTGCCACCCCAATACAGCCGAAGACAATAACGTCTACTTCCCATTATCCACCTTCAATACAATAACCCAGTTTAGTTTACTTTCAATAAAAATATCTTGAACCAAGAAAATATGAAGTTGTAGGTTTTGGTTTGTAGTTTCTAATTAATGTGTGGGTAGTCTTTAGAAAAGGAAAGACTTGTCTTCGTTATCACTCTATTGAAACTATAAATTTTAATTCTAGTTTCGACACACGCCTTCAAACTCTAAATTTTAATTATAGCATAACAACTAAAGGAGAGCATGGGCTGAGGCGAAAATTAAACAAAATATACACATTAACTTTTTCTCTCTACCATACCTTTTTACTCTCTGATTAACTTTTTAATTAAATCTTAGAATATTATAAATTTAAACTCAAAGTTCAAATTTTAACATATTTGGACCCTATTAATCTATATTCTTAGAAAGTATAAAAAAAGTAATAATGGAAATATAAATATAGTATGGTGTAGCTTGGTTGCATAGCCTTAGATACTTTTATACATCTATATAACAAGGAAAGGTTTTTTTTTTCTAGTAAAGAGCTTTTGAAATTCTACCTAACCAGATGTCTAGATTTAGTTTCATAAATTTACTTTTTCTTACACACATTTTAGACCATAGGATGTGGTTTATCTCCAAGAAGCATTCTCCACTAAATAGGTTGTGGCAATTACGTAATATTCACCAACAGTAAATGTTAAATTTAGTTATCTTCACAAACTATCGTTGTTATCTTCCTTTAAAAAAATGGTATTCTCTAAAGTAATAAAAAAACAAAAGTATTATTTTTAACAAAAATGTTATTTTGTTAGATTATTTGTTAAATTACTAATGTTTTAAACCTTTCATATATAATAATGGAAAGGTTTTTTTTGACTAAAGAGCACAAAATAGCGAAAACGAAATTTTTATTTTTACGTGTAAGTTTTTTGAATGTGTCTTAAATTGGATGATGCATCATGAACGTCTTTGATTAAAAAAAATTGGTGTGCCGTGCCGGATGATACGGGCATACCCTAGTACAATAAGAATTCAAATTTTAATAAAATTAATGTAATTAAAATATATTATTCAAACTATGTAATTTATGTAATTTTTACATACAATAAGAACTAAGATTTTTTATATTTATACATACAATAGAAAGGAGAGAAAGCCTTCTGCTTTTATTGATGTAATTAAAGCCAAATGCCCATCAGTTTTGTCCCCCACCCACCTCCAACCAAGTGACCCCATTTTCTCTCCTTTGCTTTTTTCTTCCCTTTTTGTTATTCTCTCAGACTGTGGACATTCTATCTTTTTCTCTTGCATTTT
Source organism: Lonicera japonica (assembly GCA_021464415.1). Taxonomy (NCBI): domain Eukaryota; kingdom Viridiplantae; phylum Streptophyta; class Magnoliopsida; order Dipsacales; family Caprifoliaceae; genus Lonicera; species Lonicera japonica. The sequence continues at coordinate 44,037,384 of CM038465.1, read as the reverse complement.
TCTCTTCAATTTCTTTTTCTTTCCCATCTGTTTCTTCCTTTCCTTCCCACTCAAACATCTTTCTTGCATTAACCCTTCATCTATTCTCTTTCTATATGCGTATATATATGCTTATATATACACATGTTTAGATAATTATAAATCAGAAAAATACAAGATCGCAAAAATCGAAAGGTGGGCGTTAATTCTCTTATTTTCTCTTTTTGTATGCGTATGCGTGTATATTATGTATGTATACTAATTAGATCTAAGAAATGTTTTGTCAAAATATATTTTTTTTTTTCATTTTGTATGTATATTATAAATATGTTTGTATGTATGGATTTGTTGGTAGTGAAATGAAGGTATAGATCTGAATATGTTTTCATTTTCCTCTCAATACTTAGACCAATTGGACCGATTAAAAGAGCCTTCACATGTTTCCCATATAAACACATACATGATTATTTACAAATACGCAAAAAAAATCATTCTCTCTATACTACCTCTAATCCTTATAATAGATCTTACAAAATATCCTATAAAATCAGTTAATCGTTGGAGAAAATCAGTTAACGAGATTACCTTGAGTAGATTGGGCGACGACGACGAGAGGAAGCACCGGGGCAGGAAACTCGGCGAGGGGGTGCTATCTGACTGGCGAGAGGAAGCAACCAAGAGGGGAAATCGAGGTAGAGAGATAGAGAGTGACTGAACGGAGCCAGCGATGGCGGCAATCGGCGCTGGCACGCCGGCGACGAGCTGGAAATTGGAGAGAGGCAGGGCGCGGGGATGGAGGTGGTTGCGAGAGGGGAAATTGATGGGGAGAGAGAGAGAGGTGACGGGGTGTGAAGGAGGTGGGCGGCGAGGGGCGGCGGGGCCGGCGAGGGACGGCGACGTGGAGAGGGCGAGAGGTTGAAGATGGTGCCGGCAATTTGAAAGAGGAGTGCTGCTTTTACTGTCTGTTTTTTTTTTTACGCATATAGATATTTTCTGAGAACGGAGGGTGAAAATTTGGTTGTCATAAAAGTGTGAGAAGGTTTCACGTTTTTACACATAAAAACGTGAGACCAAATCACGTTTTTATGTGTAAAAACGTGAGACCATCTCACGCTTTTATGGGGTGAATTTTTTTTTATAAGATAGGCATTTGATATCACGTTTTTATGCTCAACCTTATTTTCCCAAATAAGCTAAAAAGTACCCTACTTTGCAAAATAAGTTTTAAAAGTACCCTATTTTGACCAAAAACTCGTAAAGATGGGGGATGTACTTTCGCCTCGAAAGTCACGTTGTTATCTACAGAGCCGTCTCTTTGGTGACCGTACAAATAGTGGATAGGTCATCATGATGATTAAACATTAAGGTTATTAGGCAAGCTTCTTTAACCCTATAAAACCTACCCAATTTTTTTATTTTCACATTCTTTAACCTTGTGGTTTTAGCCCTTTCTAAGCCCTAGCCTTTATCTCTACAACCCTACCTTTTTTTGGGGAAAAATAGGGTCGTTCGAAACTTTTGGGTTCTCTTAATGGCTGGGTAACAGGTTCAGGAGTTTGGAAAGATCAGGGTTGCTTCTTATGATCTCTCATTTCATCCCTTAAACACATTACCCTTCCTTCTTCCCATAATGGCCCGTATATTGACTACGCTTGGAAATGTGTAATATATACACCCAAGTGTAGGTAGTCAGCTTATAGTACTCGATAAGATCGAAGACGAACTCAGGGAAAGGGAAAAGGTTTTCAAAAGATTGGTTTTAATTTCTTCAAAGGAAAAATAAGAAAAATAAACGAAAAGATGATTGAATTATGGAATTTGGAAGAGCGGAATAAAAAATTGAATCCTAAACTAAAGGTGAATGCTAACTAAGGGAAAATAGGAAAGAAAATTAAAGTAAATGTTTTACTAAATAAGGGGAAAATGTTAAGGGTATCTGCAGTTATGACATGCAAGACTGTGTGATTTAGTGGTTCAAAATACAACTATAAACTTGGCTTTCTACTAAAATTAATATCCTTAGGCTTACCAATCATTAGGTCCTAGAGTTCAAGAGCGTATCATGAGAGTACATGATAAGATCCATATAGGCCACACTTAGCTATAGTTTCCAAAAAATAGGACTCATGATCTTCACAGGGGTCGGTTACTAACTTAGTAATGCTAGTGCATGATAAAAACAAACTATGTCTAATCAATTTTAATATAAACCATAAATCTAACTAATTTATAAGGTTTGATTATGCATATGCGTGACATTTAGGTACAAGAACTGTCAAGCACTAAGCATTTAACCTTTGTGGTTACCTGCTATAGAGTTGTTCCTAACACAAAGAGTTTGATAACCCTTAGTGCTCTGTCTCTTTCCTCAGATCTAGAAAAGCCTATCAAAGTAGTATTCAAAGTTACCAAGTGCTCTTGGGTGATACCTTTTGCCTTTAAAGTGTTGTAATACTTCATATCAGAGGTAGCACCAGTATCTACCAAAATTCAATGGATGTTGTTGCTTCCAACCAATGATATGACCACCAAAGGATCATTATGTAGGGTTTCCACTCATTTTAGATATTTGCTTATAAATATGAGGCCTGACTCTTTTGCCCTCATCTGCTTTGTAGGCCTGAAATGGAACACATCTACCTCAGCCTGGCCTATTTGCACTCTTTTGATAAAGGCTTTCTTAGCCTTGTTGCTAGAGCCACTAAAGGATGATCCCCCTTCTATCATAAGGATTTCCTCTATGGCTTTATTCCCATAATCTTTTGGAGGTCTATTGTTGTTTCTCTCCATATACTAACTAAGCAATTCTCTCTGAATAAGTTTCTCAATTTTGTCTTTCAATCTCTAATAGTGGTCAGTGTCATGACCATGGTCCCTGTGGTACTGGTGATATTTGGATAGGTCCCTCTTTTTTTGGGGGGTTTTCATCTTCTTAATAAGGGGAGTTCAGTTTGATCCATCTGCACGAATATCTTTCTTGCTAGAGCTGTTAAAGGCGTGTATTGTTGAGGCTTATTTTTTGGTTCAGGGCTATTTTTGTATTTTTGTTCTTTTTCTTGTTCTCCTTATTGATGAGGAACGTCTCATCCTTCTCGTCATTCCATGAAATGACTAGTCTTGAAAGGGTAGACAAGTTCCCCCTAGTAGTTTTTCATCCCTAATTAGTTTGTTTAACTCTTCCCTTAGGTCTATCATCGTTCTGGGAGCTTCTCTTGCCAATGTCATTAAGCAATGGGGAGAGCTTACCCATTTGAGAAAAGCTACCACGGCTATCCCATCATTCAATTCACTTCTCGTCAAACTTTCTTGGTTGAACATGTGGTAATATTTTTTTTAAGTTTTCCCCTATCTTCTGCTTGACAGTGAATAGATAAATAAAGAGTTTGGAATACTTTCTCTCGCCTATGAAGTGGGCCACAAACTTGGTTCTGAATTTTTGGAAATCATGGATGGAATTAGGAGGCAAGTGGTTGTACCACATTCGAGCTCCCTTTAGTGTAGTAGTGAAAGACCTGCATATTATGGTGTATGGGATATCTTGCAACTCCATCAAGGATTGGCATTACTTACAGTGATCAACAGTGTTGCTAGAACCATTAAATGTTTCTAATGTTGGGAGTTTGAACCTTGGTGGAATGAATAGTCCTGCACCAATAGAGACAAGGGTGATTCCAAATCCCTAGCCTGGCCACAGAGAAATTGCTAAGAGTGCCCTTATTGCCCTCATTATCTCTCTGACTTGGTTTTTGACTTCCATCTTAACTTTTTACAGGGGAAAGAGTGATGCCCCCATTATTAGAGTAATATACTAAAAGCCACAGTTTTCTTGTTGGTTTGGATATGTTATAAACTCAAATTTGATGTGTATTAGAACTGGTAAGTACCCACAGACGGTGACAGATGATGGTTTCTAAATTCGCTTGGACTTAATTAACCATTGTCGAGTTTTAGGAATCGGCAAGTAAGTCCAATATTAATATATTTTTTTGGTGATACTGTGCCAAAGTTAATGAAAAAAATTGGCAAAAGTTAACCACATTTTCATAATTTCCAAAAATTTTGTCACAAACCACAAAGTTACAAAATAAATCAACATTTTAAACAAAACCAATATCCCAATTTTATGCAAAGTCAAGTTAATATATTACCATAAAATTGGTGTATGAACCTCGCCCATTAACCAAAAAGAAATTAATAATATACCATAATCTAAGCGCTTGTTACTTTGTGTTGAGACGAGACTTTTAAACCTCTTGCTTTGTGTAAGTTGTGTAGGCTGCGTGGACTGTGTTGGCTGTGTTACAACTTTATGTTATTCACCTCTTGTCTCTGCAGCTTCTTCTTGATGTTCATCTTCACTTGTTGTCTTTGCCGCTTCACGTTCATTTTTACTAGCTTCTTGATTATTTTATTCTTCATTGCAATCATCTCCGCTACCTTCTTGATTAATTTGTTCTCCACTACAGCCATCATCCTTTTCAACCATAGCGTTGCCATTACCGAATATTGGGTCAAGAATTTCAATCATTTTTTTCAATAGTGTTTTGTTGGCTTGCCTTTCCCCGTCAAAATAAATTTTTTTTCAAAAGCCCAAATGCCCTCCTACCTTCAGCAACCTACAGTTATATGCAAATACATAAACAAAATGACATACATATATAGAATTAAATATAACTTGGCGATAAATTAAGAAATATTATTTTACGATCACCTTATCTTCAATAGGTCATCCCATCTTAACTATTTTAGCTGTCCATACATGATCAAATCATTTTTTAGGTTCTAGACTCGCACATGGCTTATCTTTGTGACCCAACCCATGTAGTTAGTGTGGGAATCCCAACAGGACCCCCCCGACACCGTTCGACACGTGGCTCTATTCGTAAACGATTTTAGAGTCGCTAGTACGTTTTACGGACAAATTGACAAAAGTGTGTTTTTGTACCCTTATAAGGGTACAATGCAGTCTGCGTAACCAGATTAGGGCTCGAAAACTATGTTATGATGCCGGAAAGTATAAGGCATCTGCGTCTCCCTTTCGGCTTCTAAATGAACATGCTTGTATTTATCTTTTATCTGTTTTTATTGTTCAGCCCCAAAGATATATATACGAGTTGCTAAATACGATATAAACATGATCCTACTACATTCGGGCAAAAAAAGGGCTCTGGTGTAGAAGCCCGTACAAGCAATTAGAAAGTCTGGACGGGTTATCCAGATTGTCTGGACGGTCAATCCAGATTGTCCATTTGGGCAATCCAGATTGTCCGTACGGGCAATCTAAGAAAATACATAAAAAATTACACATTATAAAATAGAGAATGCAGTAATGTCATAAAGCATGCAGGGGAGGTTTTTTGGCCTAAATCCCTAGATTTTCAGTACGGGTAATCCAGCGGGGTTTTTCGATTCAGTTGTTACTTAAGCAGAACATGAATATAGTGGCATGGCAATTATTGATTCAGTCATGAGTTCAGTTCGAAAGAGATTTCGGCTTATGTTTGTGTCAATGATCTTTTTTGGTTGAGTTCTATTAATCAAAATTAGGCGCAATGTATACATATGAGATGATTTAATATTTAAAGATACATAGATAATATTTACGGGCACATGTATGCAAGTAATAACATACAATATTAAAAGTAGGAATTTATATAATAAGAATAAGTTTGTATACCTTTTATGAAAATATAGAACTTTGATTCAATAAATAAGAGTCTATTACAATTTCTTTCACTAATCCAGCAAAGTTTAAATGCAAATCTCTCTTTCTAAATACAAATTTCTCTATTTTCTCACTGTTTTCACTCTATTTTTATGCTGTTTGAGAATCAAATTTTGAACCTTTGTCTTGAGCTTCCTCTTGGCTTATATAGCTGAAGAAACTGCCTTCGACTGCAGACTGTCCGTACGGACAATCAAATAGCCCGGACGGGTAATCAGATTGTCCGAACGGGGAATCCATACACAGCCTCGGCCTTTACTTTTCTTGTTTCGGGAGACACATTTGGCCATTCTCCGTCTAATTCGTACATTACCCGTACGGGTAATCAAATTGCCTGGTGGAGGAATCTGGATTGTCCCTATTATATGTATTTTCAGTTTCAGTCGGGGTACAAACTAGGGTACCCCAAACCCTCCCCAAACTTTATAGTTCGGTTTCGATTCAGTTCGGTTTCGATTTTCGTACCTATGAAACCCAAACCCTCCCCAAATTATTCGGTTTCGGTCCGGTTCAGTCTCATTCAGTTTTTTTTGTATTGTTAAAACTTTAGTTCAAAATTACACTAAAAATATAAATTCACTCAAAAGGCGTTACAAAAAAATTATATAATGTATTTATTTTAATAATTAGCTTAAGTAATTATTTCTAAATGTAAATAATCCATAGGGTTTGGTCATTTATATAATGTAAATGTTGTAAGAAACTTTCTTTTTTTTTCACCATATTATAAGACAACTTAAGTAATTACATTAAGTTAGCAAATTTTTTTTAAAAAAGATTCGGTTTTTTTGGTCCAATTAGGGGACCCCGAATCCCCAACCCATATCGACCCAAATCAATCGGTTTCGGTTTCGGTTTTTGATTTCGATTTCGGATTTTTTTTCGGTTCAGGAAATTTTGGATCGCAACAGATCGGTTCGGTTCGGTTCTTTCATTCAGTTTTCGGATTTCTGACAACACCCCTAGTCCGTACGGGTAATCTGATGACCCGTTTTGCATTTTTGGTCCTCCTCTGTTTGCGGACCTTCAGTTTGGCTGCTACAATTTATGGGCTTTTATCAACACTTTTCGAGTATTTTTCTACTGAAACTAGCCTCGTATGGGTCACGAAATAAAGTATCCACAGAACTCCTCGGTGCTTGTATGCTTCAAAGTAAGTATACAACGTCGAGAAATGTTTAAGACTGGTAAGATCCGCATTTTGGGAGCCTTACGTATTTTTCAAAAACACAATCTAATGGTTGTTTTCTTTTGATATGAGTCTCAGCCCTACCCAGTATGTCTTCCTCCTTGGAAGAAAATGGACCCTCTTAGGTTGATGGATTGCCCGTACGGGTGATCTGATTGTCCATACAAATTATCTGATTGTCCGTATTGGTTTTACTTCGATGCTTGCCATTACCCGTTCCGGAAGGCCAATTACCCATTTTGGAGCTTCGATTACCCATTTCGGAGGCCCGATTACCCGTTTCGGGGGCTCAATTATTCGTACGGACAATCCTGTTGAACAAATACTTCCGACGTGCGTTAGTTGCGTCACACTGTTCTAGTTCAATTTCTCAGACTTTCGGAGCTCTTCTTCTCGATACTCCACTTTTTGAAGACTTTTACCTTAGCTATGGAGGAATTTCACGACCCTATCACCGAGATCATCAACCATGGTCTTGCTGGCACCCTACCGTTCAACCTGAACTACCATTTTCTGAACGGCCAAGCCTACCACCGCCCTCGCGCAGATGATTGGCATGATGTTTTGTTCGAAGGGGCCAATCTTACTGACATTAGGCATCAAGTGCAATATTTACGTGCTCGGGAACCCACTAGTAATTCTGAATTCTTTCTTCAGGAGCCGGAGAGCCGCATCTGCACTTATCCCTCGCCTCCTCAGCAGGTATTTTTCGCTTCTGTAGCCTTTATATATATATATATATATTTCTGCGTTGGTTAGTAAATGACAGCATATATACATGTATATAAATGCACCAATTATGCACTGGAGTTTGAATAGCCCATGACACCTCACTCATGACATTGACAGCCTATGAAAAAGGCGTTTTGGGACAGTTTCAGACATGCGACAGACTTTGAATTTTGTGATGCCTTGCTTTAAGTTTCAAAAATACAAATGTAATCAAACAAAATAATATAAAAGAGGACAAAGCGACAAAGACCTTGCTAAGTGAATAAGATAAAAGACACGTGACGTGACAGAAATTTGGGTGTGCCCCGACAGTGGACAAGTTGGTAATTTATAATAGTTATAATCATAACAATTAACAAGAATGATAATAATAAATATAACAATAAACAAAATAATAATAATAATAAATTTAATGATTGTCTTGCCTTTTCAAGAGACATATTGTATGTCTTGCCTTTTTGGGAAACGGATCATATGTCTTACCTTTTTGGGAGACTTGGTTTTGTCTTGCCATTTTTAGGAGACGGATTGAATGTCTTGCTTTTTCGGGAGACTTGCTTTTGTCTTGCCATTTTTGGGAGACGGAGCTTTGTTTTACCATTTTGGGAGACGGATCGTATGTCTTGCATTTTCGAGAGACTTGGTTTTGTTTTGCCATTTTTAGGAAACGGATTGAATGTCTTGCCTTTCCGGGAGACTTACTTTTGTTTTTCCATTTTTGGGATATAGAGTATTGAAAATTATTACAATGTCCCTCAAAGACAAAATTAGTACAAATGGCTACTGTTTAGGTAAAAAATTACTAAAATGCCCTGAAAGACAAAGTTAGTACAAATGGATACCGTTTAGGTAAAAAAATACTAAAATGCCCTTAAAAGACAAAGTTAGTACAAATGGCTATCGTTTAGGTAAAAAATTACTAAAATGCCCCTAAAAGACAAAGGTAGTACAAATGGATACCGTTTAGGAAGAAAATTACTAAAATGCCCCTGAAAGACAAAGTTAGTACAAATGATTACTGTTTAGGTATAAAATTACTAAAATGCCCCTGAAAGACAAAGTTAGTACAAATGGCTACTGTTTAGGTAGAAGATTACTAAAATGCGAGATAGCTTTTTATTATTCATGCATGTTTACCTGATTGTGTCTTCTGAACTTTGGTTGCCATTTTCTTTTCAGGGTGGTGGTGGTGTGAGAGGTCGAGGCTCGATTCGGCCATTGACAGATGCTTGGGAGAGATGTCCTTTGGACGTCTCGATGTTGATCCACACGGTGGGGTTGGGCCCTTTCTTGGATTCACTCGTGTGGGCCCCAAAAAAGAGGAATTTACATCTTTTATCGGTTCTGGCGCAGCGTTGGTGGGATACTACCAACACTTTTCACTTCAGATTTAGCGAGATGACGATGACTCCCCTTGACTTCCAGATGATGGTTGGATTGCCATTTGAGGGGCAGACTATTTTCATTGATCGAAGGAGGGTGATTACTAGTGAGGGGATGCAGGCTGCGATGGGTTACCCCTTGGCTGCAGGGAACGCCATCAGGGTCGAGTATATGAAGGTGTATCTACAACATTGGCGACAAGACGAGGTTTTGAAATTCGTGGAGGTTAGGCAGAGGCCCGCACATTTTTTATGTATATGCTAGGTCAGTCATTGGTATCCAATTCTTCTAGGTCAATGCACTTGTGGTGGCTTCATCTTTTTAGAGATTTCTTGTCTATTGAGGGGATGAACTGGAAATCGTGACGCTCTATCATTCTATGAATTTATTCTCTTGCGGTATTTATGATAGTCATATTGGCATGTCTTACTTATGGGAGGTATACAATTTGCACCATTGACTTTCTTTATTGTATTTGCAAGTCATTCCCTGAAAATAAGAAAACAAACATTAAGTCTTACTTGCATGTTCATTCACTTCGCAGGTTTGGTTCCTCGCACACTTTGACGGGGGACACGTGTTGCAGCCACTCCGATTCTCAGATATTAGCTGGCCTCTCCAGAATCTATATCGGGCCACGAACAGGAAGATAGGGCACCTTGTCACCCTCGAGCAGGTGAGGGCTGCATTGGACGGCTTGGCGGAGGCTCAGGTAATGCTCATCATCTTTGAACTCTAAAAATTTTGAGCTTATACGGTTTTGTAAACAACTTTAATGAGATTCTTCTTCTTTCTGCTCCTTCAGGTCACTTGGATCCCATACCCTTACACCAAGTGGGGGGTGAGCTGACCCGGCTACTTTCTCAACATCGTATTGTCTTCTGCCGGGAGTATGAGTACCAGATATACATGGCTGAGAGGGTTATTCGATAGCATTCTTCCGGCTTTCCGTTACGGGCTCTGGTTGATCCTCCTCTTTTCATGCGATGTCCTGAGTAGATGGAGGTCGAGGTCATTACCCAGCTAGCTGGGGGGATATACTTTTATGGTTTCCTTAGGGGGGCCGAGGTAGTGTATGGAGATTATATTGCCTGACACTTGATGTCGGGTCATCCCTCTGTGGCTGTTGAGATTATGCGGCTTATGGCAATTCTCGGTGGGTATGCTCCTCCCACTGCTGGTCCCGAGGTTGCGCCTCCTCTTCCACCACCAGTTGACTCTCCTGACCATCCTACCTCTCCCGAGGGTGCTCCTGATGAGGGACAGGGTGATTATGTTCTGATGGGAGGTATCGATTTCGGGGGTTTTGATTTCAACGAGTCTGCACCGCTCCTTCCACTGCATCCACGCGGGGCCCCTTATTTCGATCTGGCTCCTTCTCTCGGTGGTGTACCTTTGCTGATGCTGCCTCCTACTTACGAGGCTGGTCCTTTCCATGACATAGGGCCATCATATTTGGTGGGTCCCTCTCACCAAGCCGGGCCCACTTATCCGACCTATCACTTGCCTGCTATCCCATTATCATATCCTGTTATCCGGGGTGGTGTAGTTGGTTCCCAAGACATTCCCTTAAACCCGGCTCCTTGTGAGCAATATTTTCCACTCCCCAAGAGTATGTTAGACCATAAGGTATGATATTTCTTCCCTACCCCTATCTTCATGGTATTCTGGTTTACCCATACCTTTACTTATGCATTAATTTCTTTCTCAGATGGGTACATTTTACACACGGGTGATTCAAGATGCTTTCATGGCGGCCAGTTCTTGGTCGGCTTTTGGGACGAATTAGGCTACCTAGGTGGAGGCGCTTTGGCAGGCTTTTGGAGCTACGAGTATTGGGGGTACTCGGTCCTGGACCCGTACTCAGAGCCGGTCCATGCAAAGGGGAGGGTAGTCAAGTCCCGGAGGAGTCGTGTGCAAGCAAAAGCACCCAGCAAGATTGATGGTTTTGTTTTTTAGAGGTGGTTTCTTTAGGACAATCTCTTTAGGATTTTCTTTACGGTTGGATTAATTTTTAAGTGATTTCTTTCTTTAGATGGATTGAATGGTTGTTTGATTAGATCTCAATGGTTTTGAATGGTTCAGGTTATAGGACAACTGACTCTCAGTTTCTTGCTTTTGTGTACCTGCACATTTGTTACTACTATATATTTATATTACCTACAAAATAGACGTTAGGGGGCGGCAAATAACTGGCAAAGAAATATAGAAAATATTAATAGAAAACCTTAAATAAACGAATTATTAAATAATAAAAAGAGCCAACATTTACTGGCCACAAAGAATCAACCAAAAGATAACAAAAGGAGGTGGAATAATAATAAAAAAAACAATGGTTTAAATACTATAAGCATGCAACAGTTGGCCGAAAAGGAACAAAAACGAACATTTGCAGGAAATAAACAATTTTATTCTAAAAAATTGGTGAAAAGGGGAGACTGAAAAAATAATAAAATCTCACAACCAATTGCCCGGACGGGGAATCTAGATTGTCCGTACGGGCAATGTAAATTGTCCGGACGGACAATCTCAAATCTAGGGCTTCCTATAAAAATAACCCCCTGGAAGCAATGGACCCTGAAAATTCTTCCAGGCGATCAAAAATTTCCGATTCCCAAAAATAATATGCTCTCCTCCGTGATTCCCTCTATAATACCATCTCTGATACCTTTCAACTTGGCCCCATACGATATCTCTTCTACTGGCGGTCCCAATTGACTGGCCTATATTGCATGTAGCTTTGTATTTTTGATAGCCGAATTTGCCTGTGTTCCGATTTGGACTAGATGAACTTTGTACGACGTACAGAGATTTCTCCTGCATTATAGAGATGGGAATAAGGACAGCCAATCCCTGCCCGGCTTCTTCAATTTTGTTTGGCAGAATCTGTCTGCTCTGTTTGGTATACCCAAAGCCTTCGCTCGTCGAGCCGTGATTGGCAACAAGGTCGACCTGCCCATGCTGATTGATTACTTTATGCAACGGAGGGGGCAAGCTTCGACTAACACCGGTCGCCACAATTTGGCGATTATAATGCTCTTTGTAGATCTTATGCTTGTCAGCCCTGTCCCTTTAATTCATTTCGGGGTTTTAAACATGGTGAAGGGAGTTTTTCTTGACAGGGCTAACCCCGTGCCCATCATTCTTTCCGAGACTCTCTAGTGGATGGATGGTTACTCTCAACAATCGATATATTTCGGCGGTAGCCCCCTTTTATTGTTCACATGGCTCTTGGAGAGGTTTGGTATGCTAGCTCAGCCAAAGCTCATGATAATTGATGCAGTAGCATTGTTTCGAAGGCGCCGCGTCTGGATTGGTTCGGCAACCACGGCATATCAACGATTCAGTGGACCGTTCCCTGGTGGACTATTACTTATTTTGTGCCCAAGATGCCAAACGTATACTGTGTGTGACTAATTGGTTTGAATTGGTCTTCTTTCTATACCCCGAGCAGGTTGTTTTGGTAGTTCAGAAGAGCGCAGACGATCTCCCAACCTCTGCGGGATTTTCACAAGTAGTGTGTTGCCATGACTCGTGCCAAAGAAGTCCATCTTTTGGAGAACTTATGGGCTGCTCGCCACGCATATGTGGAGGTCACTGATCTCTCGGTTCCAACCCCCCACTTTCTTTGGCGATGATCCTATCTTTATGGGGCTTTGCTCAAACTGCCTCGACAAACCGACCTTGGCTTAACAATTGGTATACTCGGATGCACATGATGGAGATGACTACTTCCCAGATTGTTCGACTGTATCGGCTGTATGAGACCCGACGCTATGAAACGGTTGCCGATCAAGGTCCCTTGGGTCTGATCTATTCCATACAGACATACGTAGAATACATGGGCAATTAGGTCTGGTGGTGCAACTCATGCTAACTTTCGCGGTTCCTAGTTTATAAGTTCAAAACACTGTGTTCCTTTAAATAAGGAAATAACCAGTATCTTTTAATATTCTTGTGTGTTGCAATTCTGACGAGTCAAATGATAAGTTTTTAGTTTCTTAATAGCCACTTGCGAACTTACATAAATGCCTTTGAAAACCTTTAAAGGACTAAATGAGTAGCGTCTGGGAATATGGGTGATGTAAAGATGAACTGGACCCGAAGTAACTTTTCGGGCTACCTACGTACCTCCTTTCGAAAAGACAAAACTTGTTATGATAAAAAGTGGAGTTTTTTTTAGAGGATCAAGTTCTCGTAGCTTTAGAATGGTGTGGAAGTGGGAAAGACGTTCTCCCCCTAAGTGTTTTTTTTTGTTTTTTTTTAGGGGTAAAATTTCTTGAGACGATCAAGATTGGTTGGTTGGGATAACAAGATGCCATTAGGGTCAACTAAGGTGGTGGCTCCTCCTGTCAAGATTTTATCAACTATGTAGGGTCCACTCCAAGTAGGGGCAAATTTTTTGCGAGGGTCCTTGATAGGCTCACTTATCTTTCTCAGAACCAAATCGCCCTCCTTGATGTTCCTTTCCTTGACATTCTTGTTGAAGGCTCGAGCCACTCGGCGCTGGTATCCTTGGTAATGGTAGGATACTTTCAAGTGCCTTTCGTCGAACATTACTAACTCTTCATATTGGCATCGTACCTACTCTTTTTTCGGGACTTGGCTTTCTAAACGAACTCGTAAGAAGGGCAGATTTTGAGCCTTGACGTATTTTTGACACTTGTGACATCTCTGAACATACTGATTGCAGCTTGCTTGTAAGGTGGTTTAGAAGTAGCCATGCCTGATGGTCTTTCTAGATAAAGTATTACCACTCATGTGGGGTCCACATTCCCGATTGTGGATTTGGCTTATGATTTCCTCGAATTGACTTTCAGGCACGCATTGGAGATGAGTACCGTCATGGTGGCACTTGTACATGACACAATCGTAAATGATGAATTATGCAGCCAGTCTCCGAAGGGTAACTCGGTCCCTCTTATCAGTACCAAATAGGTACACTCTTTTATTTAGAAGCCCCCAGATGTCGTAATACCAGACTAATTGGTCTATGGCATCCTCTTCTGGCATTTCTATCTCGAAGCAGTACGCAAGCTCGGCCCTCTTCTTAACTATTAACGGGAATACGGTCATTCTGTCCGGGATGTCTACCATGGAAGCCAAAGTAGCAAGTGCATCGGCAAAGTTATTCATATCTCTGGGTAAGTGGAAAAAATGAACTTCTTCAAACTGTACCGTGAGGCTTTTGAGGAAGACCTTATAAAGACAGAGTCTTTCATTCCGAGTTTGCCAGTTGCCCAAGGCTTGCTCATTTACTAACGATGAATCCCCGTACACTTCTAAAGCCTTGATCTTCTTTCCCCATGCTAACTATAGACCAGCAATGCAAGCTTCATACTCGGCCATGTTATTAGTACATTTGAAGTTGAGTTTGACTGCCAAAGGAGACACCTCCTTTGTTGGTGATATTAGAAGCATACCGATGCCATAACCTTTCTAATTCGCGGCCCCATCGAAGTAAAGTTTTCAATTTGATTCCCCCTAGATTTCTAAGACTAATTCATCTGAAAATTCAGCCTCCTCCCAGTTTTCGTCTGTCAACGGGTTATTTGTCAGGTAGTCTGCGATCACTTGTCCTTTGATTCCTTTTTGAGTGACATAAGTGATGTCGAACTTAGCTAGGAAGAAAAGGAACCTGGTCATTCGGCTGGACGTAGCTGACTTTTTGAACAAGTATTCGATGGGGTCCATTCTCGAGATTAGTTTGACTTGAAACGATAGTAGATAGTGCCTAAACTTTCTGGTCACCCCCACCAAAGTAGAATAGGTCTTCTCTACAGCTAAATATCTGAGTTCACAGGACGTAAACTTTCAACTGACATAATAGATTGCTCTTTCTCTTGAGGTGGCTTTTATGTATTGGGCTAGCATAGCCCCTATGGCTGTATCAGTGACAGTTAGGTATAGGAGTAAAGGTAGGTCCGGCTGTGGTGGCATTAAGATTGGTGGTTTTGACAGGTAACGCTTGATCTTTTCGAAAGCCTCTTGACATTGCTCATCCCAAACTCGGTCAGAATCCTTCCGAAGCAACTTAAAGATCGATTCGCAGATGGAGGTCAACTGTGATATAAAACGACTGATGTACTGGATCTTCCCCAAAAAATCCCCCGACTTCCTTTTCGGTCTTGGGCGCGGGCATTTCCGTGATGGCTTTTATCTTAGCAGGATCTATTTCGATAACCTCTTTACTAGCGATATGTCCCAAGAGCTTTCCTTTAGTGACCCCAAAGACACACTTTTAGGGGTTGAGCTTCATTTTGTACAACCGTAGTCTCTTGAAGAACTTCTTCAAAGCGATGGTATGGCCTTCTCTGTCTTTGGACTTGACGATCATGTTGTCTACGTAAACTTACACTTCTTTATGGATTAAATCATGTAGGATTGTTGTGGCAACCCTCTGATAAGTAGCCCCAGCTTTTTACTGTGTAGCAGTAGGCTCCCCAAGGTGTGATGAAAGTTGTTTTCTCTTCGAGGTCTGGGTGCATTTTTATCTGATTGTATCCCGCAAAACCGTCTACAAAGGACTTGAGGGCATGAGAGGCAGTACTATCGACAATGATATTGATGCTTGGTAGTGGGAAGTTATCTTTAGGGCAAGCTTTGTTAAGATCTCTGAAATCCACACATACCCATACCTTTTTGGTGGATTTGGGCACTAGCACGACGTTGGCTAGCCATGTCGGATATTCGATGACTCGAATAAACTTGACTTTCAAAAGCTTTTCTATTTCCTCTTTGACTTTCAATGACCATTCGGGTTTCAACTTTCTCAATTTCTGCTTGACCGACTTGATCTCAGAAGGAATGTGGATCTCCTGCAGGACAATTGACTGATCTATCCCTGGAATATCCGCATATAACCAGGCGAAAACATCCACAAATTCTTGTAATAAGCTAAGGAAATCATATTGCTCTTTATTGCTCAAGGTGGACCCTATCTTGACCTCCTTGGGGTTTTTTGGTGTTCCTAGGTTAACGCTAATCAGGTTGTGCTCCCATTGGCAATGGTATAGAGCCAGCAGGGTATTGAGATAAGTCTGGCTGCGGAGCGTCACTGCTTGCCTCTACATGTCCCACTGAGGGCTGCGGTACCGGGGCCCGAATGGCTAGGGCGGCCATGATGGTGTCTAGACAAGCTTGAGTCTTAGCCCAGTCGGCACTAGCTTGCACCTCCACTTTGGTAATAAAATCCCTAAATAACTACATAGTACTTTCCTCGGTTACGTCTTCCCCGGCATGGGGCATGTTTACCAGGGAAACCATCTTGGATCAAACCTAGAGGACGTAAACGTGGTCCGATTGAGACTTAGATCAAGGAGAAGAAAGGGATTGCTTCAAAACATTTTTCTCTCTCTCTCTCTCTCTCTCTCTTTCTCTTTTTTAAAAGGGAGTATTTGAAAAAGAATGATGGCGAAATAAAAAATGGTTTTATAAAAAAAATTGGTGGCGAAAATAAAAGACTGGTGAAGAACATTTAAAATAAACTTCTCTTTATTATTATTTTATTTTTTAAAAAAAAAGATGAGCATTACAACAATTTTGAGGGAACAAAAACACACAAAGTTGGCACATAAAATTTTTTATTCGTGAAAAATCTTGAATTTGTCCTAGTGGCAAAAATAATGAAATATTTGAAGAGAAAAAAGGGGGGAGAGATTTTTTTTTTTTTGCAAAAATGAAAACAAACATCAAGAATCTATAGGCTTTTCTTATCCGTTATGCTTTGACGGTGCAATCTAGGTTAGGGATTGATACGACTTCTCATTGGTATGGTTTCACGATATACACATAGTGTACGTGTGAACGACCATTTGATATACCCTAAATGTACGTGGATTGGCCTTTATGCCATCGGCACACTAAATACTTCACATTCTGAAGAATGATCTGTACGCGTGGCGCTTAATCCGATATACACAGAGTACATTCGGCCCTCGGGTAATAAAGGTATGATATATGCATGCAGTGCGAGTGTGCTTTAGTGTTGGCAATTTGCTCAATTTATTGAAAAAAAATATTTTTTTTGTTTGTCCTAGGCACAAAAATATCTACAAGGTATAACCTAGCATACTCCTATGTCAGTGGGAAACCCTAGCATATGGCTAAGTTGTCACAAAGAGGACGAAAAAGGTATATAGCATGAAGAACGGAATTTAAAACATGCGTGTACAATAAATATAAAGCAGATGGAGCATGAAAACAAGCATATACATATCATAGAATCTAGTTCGCTTAAATAGTCCCCAGCAGAGTCGCCACTGTGGGAATCCCGACAGGACCCCCCCCCCCCGACGCCGTTCGGCACGTGGCTCGATTTGTGAACTGTTTTAGAGTCACCAGCGAAAAAACAGACACAAGTGTGTTTTTTTACCCTTTTCGGAGTACAACGTAGTCTGCGCAACCAGATTAGGGTTCGGAAACTTTGTTACGACGTGGGAAGGTATTAGGCTTCCACGTCGCCCTTTTGGCTTTTAAATGGACATGCTTGTATTTATCTTTTATCTATTTATACTATTCAACCCCAAAGATATATATATATATATATATATATGAGTTGCTAAATACGATATAAACATGATCTTACTACATTCGAGCAAAAAGGGGGTCTGGTGCAGAAAGCCCGTACGGGCAATCAGAAAGTCTGGATGGGTTATCCAGATTGTCCGTACAGTCAATCCAAGAAAATACAGCAAAATTTACACATTATAAAACAGAGCATGTAGTGATGTTATAAAGCATGCAAGGGGTTTTTTTGCCTAAAGATTGTCCGTACGGGTAATCCAGCGGGGTTTTTCGATTCAGTTGTTACTTAAGCAGAACAGGAATATAGTAGCATGGAAATTTCTGATTCAGTCATGAGTTCAGTTCAAAAGAGATTTCGGCTATGTTTATGTCAATAATCTTTTTTGGTTGATTTCAATTAATCAAAGTTAGGCATAATGTATACACATGAGATGATTTGATATTTAAAGATACATAGATGCAAGGAATAACATACAATATTAAAAGTAGGAATTTATATAATAAGAATAAGTTTGTATACCTTTTACGAAAATACATAACTTTGATTCAATAAATAAGAGTCTATTACAATTTCTTTCACTAATCCAGCAAAGTTTAAATGCAAATCTCTCTTTCTAAATACAAATTTCTCTTTCTAATTACAAATTTATCTCTTTTCTCATTGTTTTCACTCTGTTTTTATGCTGTTTGAGAGTCAAATTTTGAACCTTTGTCTTGAGCTTCTTCCTGGCATATATAGCTGAAGAAACTGCCTTCGACTGCAGATTGTCCTCTCGGACAATCAGATAGCTCGGACAGGTAATCAGATTGTCCAGACAGGAAATCCATATAATGCCCCAGCCTCTACTTTTCCCGTTTTGGGAGACACATTCGGCCATTCTCCGTCTGATTCGTACATTGCCTGTACGGGTAATCAGATTGCCTGGCGGGGGAATTTGGATTGTCAGTACAGGTAATCTGATCCCGTTTCGCATTTTTGGTCCTCCTCCGTTTGCGAACCTTCAGTTTGGCTGCTATAATTTATGGGCTTTTATCAACACTTTTCGACTATTTTTCTACTGAAATTGGCCTCATAAGGGTCGCGAAATGAGGTATCCACAGTTAGCCCTAGCATCCCACAGATCCTTCACCAATTCAGTGCAACTCTTGTTCGCCTGCAAGTGATCCTCCCAACTCTCTTAGATCTAGTTGTCAACATTGTACTTGACTTTGTATTAGCCCTGCTTCTTCCCTCTTTGATCATTTGATGGCTTTGTTGTTTTCTTTAGGACGTCTTGAACGCGTCCAAATGTTGTAGCACTCAATCAAGGTATTACAGCTCCACAACATTAAAACAAACTAACTAGCCATTATAATATGCGAATTCTTAAAGTGGACAAACGTCTCGATGAGCATGCTAAGGATCCCAACAAACCTATGATAAATAGTATAATAATTACATCCATAATTTATAAATTATTCAATAAATATATAAAGTTTTGGGGAATTAAGTTCGCCTTATATCACAAACTTACTTCCTTTTCATTTAATGCATCCAGCTATGAACGCAAAAGCACCACTCCTGCATTATCGTCTCCGTGGGTCACTTTGGACAACCACTTACACATCCTAGGCCATTTATCATTATATTTTTTATTGTAAAATGGTGTCCTTACATTAAAGTGCGCATATATCCAAGCTGTGACGCCCTGAATCTCGTTCTGAGATTTTCACCTCCAAGACCCAGTTAATCATGGATGCCGTGCGCGACGACGGATTTAAAATATAAAAATCACAACTTTTAAAAACTTTTTCTTAAATAAAATATGATCCCATCTAAAATCTTATTTTACAAAATCCCGGCATGTGGAGTTCGTTTAAAAGACAAACCAACTTGTGTTATTCAAAACCATTTCATACAATGCATCCACAACCAATCACATTTAAAATCCATATCACGTCCAAAAACATTCACACCACTTTACATAAAATATTGTTAATACAATAAAACCGAAATGGATACTTTATACAAGGTCTTATATACAATACGATAAAGGCAAAACAGTTATACGGTATAGTCCTTCCTATAAAAGGACTAGAGATCAGCCTGTGGACGTCAGAGGCTTCTAGATTCGTAAATTGCATTCCAACCCCAAAGCCTATCTTGTAAAACTGTTAGAAAAGAGGGAATAAGCCAAATCCGAGCTCAGTGAAAACTATATAGGTTTTGTAAAGAAAATACACATTATAAACACATACACATGCATCTTTGTATAAAAAGTAAATCCTTTACTTTAATCCAGTATATTAAAAATCGTGCAATGCAATGCAAGTCACACCCAATGAGCATGCGAACCCCACCAAGACCCCCTATCTTAGCCACCTGGAAGCTAACTACCCAATACATCGGTCTTGTCCCTTAACCTCCTATGGAATAGATTCCTACTCATTCCAATGTTATTCGAGGATCTCTGGTGGAGAGTCACCTCCATACAATCACTAGCTTCTTAAGGTTCGCTATGCTATAAAAAAAGGGTTTTAAAGTATTCTACAACACAACCTCACAATATCTCGCACTTATGTCGAGAGTCGATAACTAATAGCCAAGCATTCATTGTTTCCTCTTTGAAGTTAGTTCATTATGATTGCCCATGCTTGGCCAACTAATAGGCTCTACATCCTATCGTCCTTTTAAGTCATTATATTACAGTTTTCCTCAATTAGCTATCCGTTAGCTATAATTACCACTGTGGTTATTAATATATTATGTTCATTATGAACAGACCATCCAATCTCATAAATCGTACGCGTTCTCATGCTTATCTATTGTATCTCTAAGGCTAATGGCTAATAACACTTCCCGTTTTTTATATTAGTACATTTTGAATGGCCATTGCTTTCCTATGTATATTATTATCCACTAGATAAGTGTTCGCGTTCATCCAACGTCATACAAATCAAGTTCAATGCATTATATAACAAACAACACATATATGATACAACAATGATAATAATGATAATAACATTCAACCACAACACAACGTCCGTATCATATCTCTAGTATAATGCCTCAGTTTTGCCCCGCGGTCAATTCAGGCCCAGAACAACAGATTCCGAATGGTCCAAGGCTCTTATCCATGTCTCCTCTAAGTGGGGAGTGGCTCAGGGACTTAGTTTTCTAAGTAAGTCATTTGGAGATAACTTTCAAGATATTTTTTTGGGAATAACACTCCGAATAGTTAACAAGGAGAACACACATACAAGTCACGTCGACACTTAGAAGGAACTACACTAAGAGACACCCTAGCAGGGTAGTATCCTTTAGTAGTCTAACTACTTCTCAGAAAACTGACCAAATGGGTCAGTAATGGCACACGGGACCTGCTCCGCTTGCCAGGGAAACTCATCTAACCCAGAACACATAATCCTATGGGAAGGCAAGATACATAGAGTGGGTTCTCCTTTATGGGCAACCACAACCACAAGAGAAATCACCTACTTCATTTTTTCGTGCACGGTTTAAGAATTTTCACCCATGGGCGGCAATAGGCGGCCCATCTTCGAGTCACGCGGGAGCTACCCAGTACTCGGTCCATCATATCCAGCCCATATGTGTGATTGCGTCAATAACATAATATATCACACCCATTCATTCTCACAATGAATATTATTAATCATATTATTATCGTCACACATATGGCTATCCGCATATAGATATAATATACACTCTCCCACTATTTATTAATCATCATTAACATCGTTATTAATCATTTCTATAAGCGTCGTCATCACGCTTATACTCCATAGGCCTATCAATCTATGATTATTCTCATACTAAGACAAACTAGCTCATTAATGGTGCCATGTATGTAAAGCTATGGCAATTTGTGTTTAATAATAGCATTCTAGTCACAATGTCAAGCTAAACCATAGCTATCGTATTTTTAGTCCCACCGATTTTCATACGCTGCACTAAGCTAAGCATATACATATGGCATTGGCAACCTAGGCCCTGCCAAAGTATGTTTATTATATTATTAAGGAGTATCAGGGTCGTATTCTTGTTACTAGTACTTATCATGCTTCACACAAGGCGCTAGACTCAAGGTACGTTGCGTATTACTCTGCCCTAATGGGTTTTTAGTGTAAATACCATAGATGTTACCCTACAATCGCAACTACAGGCATATCTATGTATTTTTATCATTAATAACCCCTAATCGTCCATTGTATGTGCATAAAACCTAAAACCCAAAATTTTTAGGTTAAACATGTGAGTATAAGATGGGTTCTTGAGGAATCATGTGATATATATGTCAAAACATGTATTTAAGGTTCAAATCATGCAATATATGTGAGAACCCATCAATATCCCTCACTAATCGAAGATTTATCTCACCCAAACCCCATGAAATGCAAACAACTTAAGATTTATATGAAAATCCCCAATTTCTATTGAAAACTCTAATACAACAACTAAATATTTGTAAAACAGGTTTTATAATCATGTTCCTACTTTAGAGAAGTTGAATCGTGTAGTCAATGAAGTGTGAAAGTCTAATCGCAAAACCTTAGCTCCATGCTCAAGCTCCAATGGAAGGAACCAAGGTTGGGGATGATGAATAGTGTTTTGAATGAGGGTTTGTGTGATTGAAGCTTAAATCTTTGGAGGGTGATGAAATATGAGTAAAAATCTCCCAAATAACTCTCTCCCACAAGCTCTCACCTCTCTCTAAAGTTGTGGCTCAAAAATGGGGAAGGATGAGGCTTAAAATGAGGTAAAAATGGTCAAAACCGACTTTCTGGTGTACCATGATTAATTATGGTCTCCCCCATGATCAATCATAGAATCCACTGCTTGCATACGCATTCTGAATCCGGAGTACTGTTCGTAATTCGGCCATCACTTCTTATTCAGAACTCCGATTGAGGTGATCTTTATGTCCACAAAACGCTAATTAAAAGATTTACAACTTCCTAGGAGGAAGTTTCCCCAAATTCTGGCTAGATAATTCTCAGAAATTCTCCGAGGACATCGCTCTGCCGAAGCGCTACCGAACGATCAGAATTTAATAACCAGCCTACTCGCATGATGTTTTAACCAATGAGGAGTGTGAATTGGACTTCGGTCAAAACATGAAAGTTGTAGAATGCTATAAAATATAGATGTAAGCATAAACGGCAACCATATCGGATAAAAGCCGAAGAAGTTACGATGCTATAAAGTTAGCCAAAAACAAGGAATCGCGTAAGACCGAAACTTATGATTTTACAAATCGGAATCGATTTGGACCACCCAAATAAAAAGATCACTCACATGAGTGTAAGGAGACTAACATAATTAATACAAAGTGTTAGAACACTACGAGAACGCTACGAGGCTCCATGAATCGAGATTTCACCACCCAAGGTTAAATGAATGGATAAATGAAGGTGAATACGGTGTAATGAAAGTATGGGGGTGTTACGCACTTACATAAGCCTATATTGATAAAAAAAGAAAGAAGAAGAATAAGCTATTAGCGATAAGTTAATAAATAATATGATCGAATCAGATAAAAGAAAAATAATATACCTGCAAAAGCGTAAAGTAACCAACTATTTACGCGGCATCAACCCGAGATGCCTTTCCTAATTGATGAAATAAATATGCAAGGATAGCCATGCCCCAAGCATACCCATGTATGGCATCCAAGTCTTGAAGGCACTCTAAGTAGCTAATGGAATCTCTGTTCCCAGTCTTGTATGCAAAAATTGTATATCCTAAGAGATATAGCAAATTTGCTCTCGCAAATTGATCAAGGAGACTACTCTCGCTCTCTTTAGATGTTCCCTTAAACATTGTATTTTCTAGTTATGCTCTGTCCAAATTAAAGAACCACTCTATTTTCGTAAATTGTACTAGGTTCTGATATTAGGTAGACTTTCAGATTGTTTGGCTATAAGACAGTGAGCAAGATATATGAAAACAAAGTGAACGCATCACTCTTTTACTAGTAACTTATATGTGTGTAACAATATCAAATATGATTCTATACATGGTATAGTGCATTAGATAAAAGCATGGTTATGTTAGCCTAATACTTAGACAAACAGCAGGAACAAGTGAAACCAAGCTTTTTATGATATCATGTTCATGGAAAAACCAAAAAAATAAAAATAAAATAAGAAGAAAACTTAAACCAAAAAAATAAATCTAATGCACAACCCTAAAACCCAAAAGAATCCACAAAAAGCTGAAGCAATATTAAAATGAGAGATGAAAGAGAGACTAACGTGAGGGAATGAATGGTAGAGGAACAAACGGTGGAGGAAAGAGCAGCGAAGGAATGAGCGGCAAAGGATGAGCAGCTATTGGAGTGTGAAGGAGAAAGAAAATTTAGGGATTGGAGAGTCAATGTTAAAGAGAGAGAAATAAGAGAAGTTTTTTAAAAATTTAATTAATTTAATTATTTCTTGTGGTGTTTTAAGAAATTTTGTGTATGTTTTTTGATAAAATTTAGTATGTAGTGTGCGGTGTATGTAGCAGTATTTTAAGATATTTTTTTTTTACTTTTGTGGTATTTTTCAGTTCGCAGTCATTTTCAAAAAAATTAGTGGTGTAATTAGATTCTCCCATTGGCTATTGCTTAGTTCCATATATTATCGCCCATATCTTTGGTGAACCTTCTGAAGTCTCACTGCCTCACTAGTTTTTATTAATGTATTGTTTTCTGACCTTGTCTTTTGGCTTTTTTATTTTTCTTAGGCAGTGAATTTGATTGTATAGGCGAGTGGAAGGAAGAGAAAAGAGAGATGAGGATTAGATATTCAGAGACACCGTGCAAGATCTCTCACCATAACCATTCCTTCCCTTTTCAAACCTTTTTGCACCGATTATTTTGTCAAAATCAATTTATAGGGTTTGGAGATAGATTGATTGATTTATTATGTATAATTCTTTAATTTATTTTTCCACGTTGTTTGGACGGCCTATTTTTTCGAAAATGGATTTATAGTTGGGGCAATTAAAAAAAAGGGCTTATTAGAGAAAGATTTTCACACTAAGGCCAAAACTTGATCCATATTACTGATTGAACTTTGCAGTCCATATTTTTAGCAAAGTTCATATTGCTCCTATTTTACATTGAACTTTCAGTCTAATTTTTAGTGCAAAGTTCTATTGCAATACATTCCAGAATTAATTTTGCAGTATATTTTATTGCAATATGAACTTTGAGATATTTTTTGAAAATCAAAAAAGGGGTAAAAATCAAAATGTTTTTATTAATTAAATGATATTTAAATTTATTCAAATACCCATAAAATATAAAACAAAATAGGCCTAACTAATTACCAATTAAAAATAGGTCCTTCATTCAAATTACCAATTAAAAATAGGCCCTTCATTCAAAAAAATATTATTCATTGGATTTTTGATAAAAATCAATGTATAATAAGCCCTTCTACATAATTTCTAGTTTATAGTTTGGGATTACAGATTGATTATTAGATTTAGAGCGACTCCTATCATTTTTCAAACTTCTCCATAGAATTAATGTAGGGAGAGATCAAATAAAAATAAAAATCCCCATACTTAAGGAGTTGCTAAATTTATCGTCAAATATAGCCCCAAACAACAAATTTTTTTAGATGAAAGCACAAATTTATATAATAAGAGGTTCTAATTTTTAAATCTTGAAAATGAATAAGGGGATACAAATTATGTTGTTGAGATTTAAGATATTTTTTAAATGGTTAATAGTGCATTTGGAATGATTACGACGTATGATGCATGGATACTGTCTCGAAGGCTACGTGTCTTTAATTAACGCACGACCCGATCAACAAAATAAACGTATCGGGTCGTAAACTAAAGGCGGACTTAGAAATTTTCTGAAAAGGTGGGCTACTAATAACAGACAAAAAAGTATCTAACAAAGTTGAACTTGACGAGTTTTTAATGATTTGAATCAATTTATTACAGGCTTTAGTTAATATATATTTAAGTTAGGGGTGGGTTAAAACTTAGCAAAAAGTGGGCTTAAATTAATCTTTTTTTATAATTTTTTTTACTATTAGTTAGTTTTTCAATTTTTTTTTCAATATTGAAATCCGCCGTATTTCTCTTTCCCGTAAACCTAGCCGCCACTCCCCCCGCCACCATCGAAACGAAACCCTAGCCCCAACTTCCCCTCGACGACTTCTCTCTGGCATCCCATAAAAGGTACGCTACTCTCTCTCTCTATGTATCTCTGTCTCCGTCTCTCTTTAGTTTCTACATATACACATGTATGTGTTTTACCATAGCTGATTGCTCTGTGTATTTCTACATTTACTTGTTTTACAACAGCTGTCTTTCTCTCTCTCTACATGGTATTTTTAAGGTGCAGGTTTAGTACTAGGTTAGTAATTGATGGAGCTTGATTCTGTGATTCATCTAATCATTTTCGAAATTGATTTATTTCGAAAATTAATCATAGCACTTGGATTTGAATTATGTGGATATGTGAGAAATAATTGATAAAAGCTTGATTCATTTAATCATTTGATTGAATTCTTAAATATTTATAATGTTGATTACATATATATATATATAATTAATTAAGAATGTGTCCCCCACGTGTCGTGTTTTTTTTAAAATTCGTGTCTATGTACGACTACTTTGTAATATTTCTAAATAATTAGTATACAATAGCTCTAAAACTCAAATGCTGAGAGGATTGGATAAATCATCCTCAAATATAACTTTTGTAATTTCATACTGCAGGTAGAAGACAAAAGTTATGTCGAGAACGCCATCGGATCAGAATGTTTCACTGTCGGTTTGGGTTTATGGGTTTTGTGAGCCAGATAAATTCTGTTGGTACTCCATTGACCTGGGACAACATGAAGTTTCTAGGGAGCTCAAACGCCAGCGGATTGATGTTGATTTGCTGAGCCATGGTCCTGTACCCAAGGAGATAGGAAAAATTATTGAACCAATTTTAGTTACACATTCTAAACAGTATTCATTTGTGGTTGTAGCGCTCGACCACTCCATTTATACCCTCGGTGGTACCGACCCATACGTAATCCCGTTGATTGCAGAACCATATATTCAATGCTTGGATACCAATCATGTGGACAAAGGCTGGAAGCAGTACACCATGGACAATGCCCGAATACGCCCACAGGTGGCTAGTTTGGACGGAAAAATTTACATCTTTGGAGGTGATGAAGGGTTTGATGAATCAATGTCACCATCCGCAGAGGTTCTTGATCCTTTGACGGGAAAGGTTGAAAAGTTGCCGAAAGGCTATGAGGATAATTATAATTTGCTGGGGGTTGATTGTGTTTTGAAAAGGATTGTGTTCCTTCCATATATTAGCCATCATGTTACCGAACAAGAAGCCAGCCTTGTGTTCTTTTACTATCCGGTGATTAAGGCGTGGAAAGAAGAAAGTCACCCCGCACTCGTCAACAGCGGACTTCAGTACTACGCTTGTGCTACACATGCGGTTGTCGGTTCAATCATCTACTGGTTCTCAGATTTTCAAGTGGAAGCTTATGATTTTGTAAACCGTAAGTTATATTATCCCTCGGTAGTCGAAGATCTGCCAGGGTACCCTCACGATTGGGAATATGCATTTAGATTATTGTTCCATATGAGCGAGGATTACTTCTGTTTATTTGGGCTTTTAACTTTCGTTGATGACTTGAAGTATAGGCAAATACATTGCACAAAATTACGTATTTCCAATTGCAACACCAACAGCAAGCTGACTGTGTCTGTGCTGGACACACAGACATACTTAATTGAAGGTAGTGTTGACTTTCATGTGATGAGTGCTCTTCTTGTGCAGGTAACTTTTGGATTCTAGGATTAACTTGCACTTGGGTTTTATGCTTTTATTTATTGTGATAATTGGAATTCTAAAATGGTTTATTACTTGTGATAATTAGAATGCGAAAATGAATCATGGTGTTTTGTCATAATTAGAAATTCACATTTGATTTTTTTTTCATAGAAATCGTCTTATATACTTGATGACAACCACATGTAATTGTTTGTTTAATATGTTTAGTATTTGAATGACAAGATTGTCTGTTATTACCATGCATTACAAAATTATATTTGGTCTCTGCATGTTTTGGTCATGTGCTTCTTATATTTGTCTATGAGCGAGCCATGCTGTGTGCTTTGTGGCAACGGCCGCATTTTTTTTTTTTAATAAAAAATAGGATTTGCGGTATGTGATTCTGGTTGGAGAAGGAAATTGAAAGGTATGTCAGCAGTTTATGATTTATAAGTGAAGCAGTGATATGATATTCTAGTTATTCTTCTTGAAGATCATGATGAGTATTTGTGGCCCTCTCTAGAGGGTTTGTAGGGATTTGTGGTCCTAGGTGGGCAAGGGCATTGGTGGTGTATGTATATTTCATACTAGTATATTCTCGGAAGTTATCATCCTTTCAAGCTATCTTTTTTCTTGTAAGGAACGTCTTTGGTCTATAAGCACCTCCTAAACAAGTCCCGGAAAGGCACTGGCAATAGAAAAAAATATACTACAAACGTATGTATGAATCAATAATTCCCATGTTTGTTAGTTTTAAACTTGACACCAAAGGTTACTATAATAGGACTTTGGGTACCATTTTGGATGTTCTGATAGTCAACCAGTCAAGCATAAGTATAGCGCCCTCAAATCTTAGGATCACAATATATATTCGATAACTGAGAGCAAACCCCCTTGTTGATTTGCGCCTTAATTAACTATAGTTTAGCAGTTTGGACTTGAAAGTAGTAATCAGGCACACAATTTTTATAATGAAATGGATCTAAAGTTTGTGGTTCTGGTTAGTGAAAGGAATTTAGACAGTTGATGAGTTTCCCGTAAGTAGGGATTGAGTATTATAGGCAATCTCCCGTAAAGATTATGATTTGCCTGTGATCCTTTCTAGTAGACCATTCGGCATGTTTTCAATGTTTTATAGTTAGTACTCCTGTGCAATGATCGTGTATAGTTGAATAATCAGAATACTAATATAATGGGAAAAGATAATAACATATAAGGGTCAGCCTTCACTGTTGTTGAACATGAATGGATGATTCACTGATGAGATAGTATTGAAGAAGAAGCATGTCAACTATGTTCGCTCGCTCACTTTGTTGACTTTATAGTTTGGTCAAATTTAGTTTTGTAAATATACATATAGTGCACATAATACACCCTATAACATAGGGAGAGTAGAAAGCTTTCTAGGTTTGGTTAGTTTTAGTAGACACATATAATGCACACGATAACATGTATAACATAGGGAGAGTAGAAAACAATAAGGGGCGAAATAAACAAAAATTTCCTGAGCATTCTCTTCGGGCTTGATACAGATGTTTGACATGAAGGGCTAATATGCTAATATATCCTTAGAATGCCAATTAAACAGTCCTACATTTTGCTTAAAAACTATATGTATATTTTTAAGCAAATGTGAATTTTTTTCTATTATATCAAAATGTGAAAAATATAGTTTTTAAGCAAATCACATTTTTTTCTATTAGAATGCCAATTAAACAGTCCTACATTTCCCTTGACTATCTCAAACATATTCGAATATTTACGTGTAATCATATACGACCTAAATTTATGATTCAGCAAACGGCAAAGCAAACGAAGCACCAATGGTACCCAAGAAAAGGCTTCTTATGCTGCCAGTGCTACACAAGAGAAGAATGCCAATGCAGCCGGTGCAACCTGAGTGAAAGCTGCCAATGCTGCTAATGCTACCCAAGAGAAAGCCGCCAGTGCTACTTGAGAGAAGGCCGCCAATGCTGAGGCCTGAGGCCGCTAGTTTCCGTCAACAGGTTCTCTCTTATTCTATATATATATTTCGTATTTGATGAGACTATAAATTCCACACTAAAAAATCGAAGTCTCGGCAAACAATATATAAAATTTAGAGACTATTCCATCCATTGCCAATCAACTTAAGTTGAATGCTCTGAATTCTAATATAAAATCAAAGGGCTGGAGTTTTACAGGTACATGTTTTGCTTCTAAAATTGGCAAAGGATAAAAAACAGGACTATTAGCCTGGTAGAGCAAAACATTTGAAAAAAATCCATAAATGCCATAAAAGCTAATAGTGAAAACAAAAATTGAAACGGTTCAAAAACTTGGATCATTGGACTGCAAAATTGGAAAAATATTAAATTCTTACAAGAAAGATGAATGATTTGATGAGATATTTTTCACACTTTTTAGTTTTCATGAAATTTTTTTGTTCCCACCACTGAAAAAAAGATTCTATCGAGAGAGAGTGACAAGCATGACACGAGATCAATAATGTCGTTCTCAAACTTATTATAAAAATTTTGCTTTTTTTTTTCAATCATTTTCAAAAATTTGCAATCAAATGCACCCTTAAAACAACTTTATGTTAGGCATATTACTTTAGTATATTTATCTTAAATAACTTATATATATATTGAACATTTTTAGATTAAAGTTTAATATTGGAATTTGTACTTTTAACAGATTGGAGAGCAGGTGGCCAGCATTGGTGTCGTAGATGGTGTGAAGAACTCTCTTGGAGTGGGTAAAAGTAAAACCTTTACCCCAAGTAACATTACGATTTTTGATTATAAGATTTAGTTCGTAAATAATTAAATATTAATATTGAGATTTAGTTTTAATTTTAGTTTGAGTTTGAGTTATGGCGAAAAGAATATTTGGGGAAATGGGGAAGCACGCCAGCATTCTGGATTAAGAAGAAAATAATTGATGCTATTAACCATTAAGGTTTGTAGTTTAACTGGTTGAAGTGTAAGGTATTCTTCAGTTAGACTATGGGTCAAATCTTGGGAGCAACACTTTTGAATGTTTATTTTTAGAGGCCTTAAAGCAACAGAACACATGTACCAACAAATCCACAAATGGGCCCAAGCCCATACCTAATACTCTAGCCCTAACCACAGCTTTTTGGGGAATGAATTTTTTTGGGGATGATAGTAAAGGCACCCTTAAATTTTGGTTTTAACACACATAAACACTTAAATTAGTTTTTTTTTTTGTTATTTTGAATGTGCACTCTTAATTGAGCACCCAAATAAAAAAACCTAAATTGTTCATTCTTTCTTAGAACACATTAGTAAATTACTCTATAAAACACATATGGAAAACATTGTTCATTCTTTGTAAGAATGTTAGTATGCTATCATCAAATATTGTTTACATGAATTAGATTTTTAATGCAAAAGGAGGTAAAACATAAATGTTACATACATAATTGTTATAAATAAAAGAAAGCAAAATAACATACAGAATTGTATTACATATAAAAAAGAAAGAAAAACAAGAAAAGCACATCGATTATGAAAGACGTAAATGATGCAGAAAGAGAATTTTTGGTGTCAACTTGCTAAGAAAAGCCATGATCTCCTTTTTGTATGCGAATAAAAGCACCCAAATTTCGAGCCGAAAAAATTCACTTTAAATTGATCAATGAAACCAAAAATTCATGTGGAAGACGGGGTGATTAACGTCCAGAGAGCTGTGATTTTAGGGATTTTTTTTTTTGAGGATTGATTGAAAACAATAATCCTCTTTCATACTATGTAGATGTTGCATTTGGGAGCGCAAGCGTTAAAGAGACTAACTTCCTCATGTTAATTGGCCGGAAGAAGTATAACAAATATTAATGTGTTATCTATACTACTATCGAAAGCAAACTCACCTTCATATATTTCAGAATAATTATGACACCAATTATCTCCATTTCACTAACACACACTGCTTAATGAAGAAACCATTGAACTTAAAGAAGAAGAAGAAGAAGAAGAAGAAGAAGTGCTCTTTTGTTATAGCTATTCTGAAAAATTAACATGTTTTGATGATTGGGAATGCAAATAGCATCGTTGATTTTATTTTATTATTCGTATCAAGTCACAAATATAAACTAGAAAATGAAACTAAAATGACAATTATAGATATTTTGTATTTTTCTTTCTTATTTTAATGAGAATGACAAACATGTTCTTTTATTTCTTAATTCATTAAATCATATCACTAATTGAAAAAAAGAAGAAGAAATGCTCTTTTGTTACAGCTATTCTGAAAAATGGAGGGCTGTCAACATGTTTTGATGATTGGGAATGCAAATAGCATCGTTGATTTTATTTTATTAATCGTATCAAGTCACAAATATAAACTAAAATGACAATTATAGATATTTTGTATTTTTCTTTCTTATTTTAATGAGAATGACAAACATGTTCTTTTATTTCTTAATTCATTAAATCATATCACTAATTGAAAAAAAAGAAAAAACTAAATCATATCACTCAAAAATGGGTAATGAAGGAATATAACAGTAGATAGAGAATATGCAGAGAGTGAAGAAGAATAAGTGAAAGTGATGAAGAAATCATGAGATTTATTCTCATGGTTGTAAAGATAGACCTGTTTTTTCTTGTTTCCTTTTTTATTTTATTAAGGTGATTAAATAATTAGAGTGCTCTTTTAAAATTAAAAATTAAGTTTTGGTATTTAAAGAAAAGGTATTAAAACAAGAAATTGATGGTGCTTTTACCATCACCCTTTTTTTTAGTTTATTTTGCCCACAGCTTTTCTTTTTCTTTTCTTGGTGATTGTGCAATGAATTTGAGAGCAGATTTTGATTGTCTTTTTGTTCTTTAATTCGGCAGAGGTTAGATTTTTTTTTTTCTCGGAGCATAAAGAGCAACCCTTTATTTACTTTGTTTTACTTATAAGCATACTAAGCTAGACTAGTTACTAGGGTTAATAATTAGTAATATTTAATTGATTACATTGCACACACTCATGTCAAATAGACTCTACCAATTTGATACTTTCATGTTAAAAATAATTCTTCTAATTTGATGTTTATTTTGATTGAAAAAAATAAATAAATAAGGTTACATTCATATTATGATTTGTTAGATTAAGTTTATGATTTTCTAAAAGTGGATATAAATTGTTTTCTAACGGGTGTAGTGAGTGTTTTGACCTTATACAAACGTTTGGTTGTAGACGAATTACAACTTGAATTTTATAAATTAATTGAATTTTTTTTTCCCACATCTAATAGAATCAATAGACTAAATTAGTGGGAGATAAAATGTAGAGTTTATTGGGTATGAGTATTAGAAAAATGATATCCAATATATGATTTCGCCACCCTAGTATTTTATTAATTGGTAATTTTAATCATGTTTTTATTTGATAGAATATTTCTCTCAATTTCTAAGCTATGATCCTGATACACTATCTGAATCATCACCGTCAGATAGCTCATCCTCAATCGAGCTTCCATTTATGATTATTCTCAATAGAGATGTCTCTTCTATTGATCCCGACAACCACAACCACTACACCTATTCACTAGTCCACTCGGGTAAGATGGCGTCATCATCACTTTCGTGATTATCACTATTACTCCACCATATCCTCACACCATGAGCCTTCATCTTATAAAGAATCTAGTTCTAATCTAGCAAGTTATGTCTGGTGAATTGCAGGCCTTAGAAAAAAGTTCAAACATAAAATTTGGTTACTCTTTCACATGGGTAAACTACAGTTGGTTGCAGATGGGTTTATAAAATTAAAACTCGCTCTAATGGCTTAGTAGAACAGTACAAAGCCTAACTCATTGCCCACAGTTTCAGACAGGAGTATAGTATTGATTATGAGAAATCCTTTACTATTGTTGCCTATATGACATATGTTCATAAATTTTTTGCCATTAATGTTATTCGAAAATGGGATTTTTTTCAAGAGGATGTGAAAAATTCTTTTGTTAATGGTAGTCTCACAAGAAAGTCCCTAAATATTCCCATTCTTCCTCTCAAGTTCACAAACTTTACCATACCTTATTTGGGCCTCAAACAGGCGTGTGCGGTTTGCAAAATTCTACTATATTGTTGGCAAGGTTGGTTTTGACTCAAGTGCTTTTGATTCGAGCCTCTTCATTGGAAAAATAAAACGTGGTATCATACTTCTTCTTGTGTACGTTTATAATATCGTAATCCCTAGAAGTGATGTTGCTGGTATATCTAACCACAGATAATCTCTCAACCAGCTTTCTGAAATAAAAGATTGCAGGTGTCTGAACTACTTTTTGAACCACGAGGTTCTCTCTAATTTTGTCATCTATTATATCTCTCGAGCAAAATATCTCTCTAATATTCTTGCTCAAGCAAGTCTCACCGACGGCAAGACCACACCAACTCTGATAGAAATTAGTCACAAGCTCTCCTCTCTTGACAGTACTTCTTTTAGTAATGAAACTCGATCTATTTAAAAAATTGGTCAGCACCCTTATCTATATCTTATTGTAACTCATCCAGATATTGATTATGTGATTCATCTAGTTAGTCTCTTTATGTTAGCTCCTCACTCTGTAAATTTTGTTGTTGTTCTTGGATTCTTCATTACCACAAGTGAATGAAGTTTCATGTACTTAATTTATCCTCCACATCTTCACTTGACTTACGAGCCTATTATGATGCTGACTAGGCAGGTGACCCTACTGATAGAAGACCCACCACTGATTACTACTTCTTCTTAGGGGACTTGTTGATTTCATGGCATAGTAAGAAACACTCTCTCATCTCCAAATCCAGTACCTGAGGCGGAATATTGCGCTCTTGGGAATATTACATAGCATCTCGTACGGCTTCGATGGCTTCTAGAGAAAATGGATGTTCCTTAAAGTCTTTCCATTCTTTTATACTTTGTCAATCAAAGTATGACTCAAATAGCTCGTAATGATATTTTTCATAAACACACCAAACACATATAAATCGATGATTACCAATTTGTTCGTCAACGTGTCATTTGCAGCACCGTTCATCTTCTACTTGTTTCTTCAAAAGATCAATTTGTTGATGTCTTTTACTAAAGTTCACCCACCTAACCGATTTCACGCTCTTGTTTCCAAACTCTAGACGGTCTCACATTTACCACCTTGAATTTGAGGAGGGATGTTAGTAATATATTATCTTGTACGTATTTATCCCTTATATTTATCTCTAGAATTATTTTTCTTATTTATCTTCTTATACGTAACCCTAATGCAACACCTATAAATATAGGAACTCTCGTATCTTTGTTTATCAATTTAATATAAGAATTCTATCTTTCTCTTCTATATAACTAACAAAGAGGATGTGAAAGAATATTAATGTAATTGAGTAGAACACTTGAAGAAAGAATGTGTCTAATGATAGTTCATATTTATTTATTTTTCCAAAACAGAAAGGAGACTTTACTTTATATACAAAGTATAAGGAGCATGGCCTGGTGTTTTAATTTTTTTATTTTTGTCTTAAACATCCAATGAACCTAGAAACTGGAGCATGGCCCGGTTGATGTCTTGATTTAGTTACATAGGTTACATCATTACATAAGACTACTTAATACAAAATTCAGGCTTGGTGGTAGTACAGGTGTTATGGTGAATCTGAAAACCGAACGTCCAAACTATACCGATTCATTAAAATCATAACATAAAAAATTGAAATCGAAACAAAGAAACCAAACCGAAACCAAATAAGTTTGGTTTAGATTAATTTGGGGTATGCTAGTGCATAACCGAATTGAACCAAACTGACTCGTATATATAACTTGAAGATTATATTACTTCACTATCTAAAATTTCATGTTCCTAAAATTTACAAAATCTAATGAGAATATAACTCTTTGAGCTATCATGAATATTAGAGCTATATTATAAAGGTAATAGTTAATATTTTTCTAACCAAAATAAATAAGAGCAAATATAAAGTTACTTTTTTCATGATTAAAATAAGTGTTACCAATAGCTCAGTCCAAAAATATATATCTAGTCCTATAAAATATATGTTAAATTTTCATTCTAACCTAAATCAACCTAATTAAATATTAATATTATATTAGCCCGACCCTTTTAAAAAAACTTGAATCTGCCCTTTTATATCCTTCAAAAGAAATTTGGATCCGTCCTTTCATACGCGAGTGGGGAAATGCAGTCGCCAGTCAAAAGAAACTTGGATCCGCCCTTGTTATATGCGAGTGGAGAAATGTAGTGGCCAATGTCCAAGTCAAAGGCAGCAATATTCGCTCTCCTTAATTTATCAAACCAACTTCTTTCCTCCACAAAATGTTACACTATCAACCAACCAAAAACACTATATATACATCCCACAACCTTTATACAATTTCCAAAAATACATCACTACTGTATATTATTCTTAATTTTTTATTTTTATTTTAAACTATTTGAAGAAAAAAAATTATTAAAGATGTCGAGTGCCCAAATGAATCCAGGACAAGCCCATGCCCAAGCTCAGGTAATTAATTAATCGCTTGTATGTTCTAATCAATTTTTTGTTATGATAAATTAAAGTTAATTATCTATAATTTTTGTTGGTTATCTTTCTAAGGAGAACGGTATTCTCATCAAGAAGAAGAAGGACCGTTCATTTCAAGAACTAAATCAGTGAATTTTTGACGAAATTTGGTTGTTGAAATAAATACTCTGATGAGAAGATTATATTTATAAGATTTCATTAAAAAAAATTCAATCAAAAATATGTTTAATAATGAAAACTTCTGGTGCGTACCGGTCTATACAGACTGAATCTTTAGAGAAGTTTTTTCATTGCTAAAATCATTTTCCCAATATTTTAGCAACAGAAAACTGTCACTAAAAGTCCCAATGCATACAAATTGGTCCATACCAGATCTGGAGTCTATATATATATGAATTTGGCTGCTGAGACTTTTTACGCTCATCTCACTCAATCCTAAACTGATACAAGAGATATAAAGTTACGTTGTGTTGATTTCTTGAAAACTCAGCAAAGTGGCTACTATATATTTTCAATGAAATGAAATTTTAGTGCAAATGAAATGTCTGTGTGTTTGGTTGGTTGGTATTAGAAGTTATAAAATTCAATTGCACCACTTTGTCATATTAGTTTTCATTAAAATGTGAGAAATTGTGTAGAAGTAAATCACATTTTTTTTTAAATCTATAATGCCAATAAAATAGTCCTACAATTTCCTTGATTATCAAACAAATTCGCAATATTTACAGGTAATCAAGGTAAACAAATAGGACCTAAATTTTATGTTCATTATTTTTGTGAGTATGTAGGGCAAGACAGAGGAGTGGATGGATTCGGCAAAGAACAAAGCAAACGAAGCACGTGATAAGGCTGCCAATGCTGCCAATGCTACCCAAGAGAAGGCTTCCAATGCCGCCCATGCAACGCAAGAGAAGGCGGCCGATGCTGCTAGTGCTACCCGAGACAAAGCTGCCAACGTTGCCAGTGCCACCCAAGAGAAGGCTGCGAATGCCGCCAGTGCCACCCAAGAGAAGGCCGTCCAACAGAAGGACCAGACTGCCAGTTTCCTTCAACAGGTTCTCTCTTATATCCTTGATATAGATTGTGTATTTCTATTTCTATTTATATTTGGTGTTCGTTTGATTCGAATTTTTATTCATTTTTGAAAAAAATTCAAAACTCAAACTAAACGAATATTTAGGCACCGTTTGATAGCAATATAGAAAATGAAAAGAAAAATAACTAATTTAGATGAGAAGATGGAAAATAAGTTAAGGTATGTGGTGAGATTAACTCTTGCTTTTTGCTTTTTACCATGACAAAATTTTCTTTGGGTGATGGTGAAGAAAATTTTTCCACAAAATATTAAAAGATGATGGAGGACATATACTCACAAAAATAAGTATAAGATGGAGAGTATCTCACCATATGCCTCAACTTATTTAATTTCCATCTTCTCATCCAAATTAGTTGTTTTTATTTTTATTGTTCATGTTGCTATCAAACGGAGCTTTAGACTCCGGTTAATAGCAACATGGTAAGAAAAACAATTGATTATTGTGAGAAGTTAGAAGATCTAAATATGGTGAGATTAACTCTTACTTTTTCACTTTTTATATGGAATTTTTTTTCTTTGAGGGGTGAGGAAATAAAAAAAATCACCAAAAAAAGAGATAAAGAATGATGGATGACATCTACTTATAAAAATGAGCATTAGATGGAGAGTATATATCTCACCACATATATAAATTTATTTTTCAATTTCTCACATAAAACGGTTGTTTTTTACTCATCTTCAAGTTACTATCAAACCAAACTTTAGATACAATAAACATATATATATACACACATATATATATAACAACTGAGCCCCAAAAGTGGGCAAAGCAACTAAATACCGCTGATTATTAGAAGAAATCAAACTAATAAGCTTTTCGGGCAGGGTCAACATGCAAAAGAACAATCCTTCAAACAAAATTTTATTGCATAATTGGAAAAATATTAATTTTCAAGAAAGGTTAAATATATATTTAGATAAAATGGTTTCCGAGAATTATTTTTTTGCATTTTCCTTAGTTTTATGATTTTTTTTCTTACCCATCACTTTCAAAAATTAGATTCTATGAAAAACTAAAAAAAGTATCAAAATATCTCACAAGATCAGTAATCTCATTCTCAAACTTCTCATAAAAAATTTGCTGTTTTTTTCATTCCTTTTCCAACATTTTATAATCTAATGCACCCTAAATATTGGAAAATAACTATATGCTTTATGTTACACATAATACTTTAGTATATTTTTCTTAAGTAACATTTGTATTGAACATTTTTAGTTTAAAGTTTAATGTTGGAATTTGTTATTTGTAATTTTTCCAGACAGGAGAGCAGATGGCCAGCATGGCACAAGGTGCTGTAGATGGCGTGAAGAACTCTCTTGGAGTGGGTCAACAAAAGAAATGAAACAAAACTTAGTTTCCTCCATAACAAATTGTCATATAAATGCAATTCATAAATCTTAATGCTATTTTATTTTTATTTATTTATATTGTTTTAGGGTTTCCTAATAAAAGATTTAGCCCTAATGCATATTGTACTAGCATTGTAAAATGTGTATAGGGTTTTACGCTTTTAGGGTTTTGCTTTTGACCTAGTTGGGTATTAAGAGGTATGTATAGTCCTTTGATTGATAAAGGGTTATATTAAAACTCTTACCAAATGTAATAAATGATTCAAAGTAATATAAACGCGATGATATATTGAGCGTTCATTTGATATCACTGTTGGTCGGAAAATAACCCGAGAGGGGGGGGGGTGAATAGGGTTTTTAAAACTTAATGCGGAATTTAAAAACTTTTCGAAAATGT
The DNA here is from genome assembly GCA_021464415.1 of Lonicera japonica. Classification (NCBI taxonomy): domain Eukaryota; kingdom Viridiplantae; phylum Streptophyta; class Magnoliopsida; order Dipsacales; family Caprifoliaceae; genus Lonicera; species Lonicera japonica. The sequence goes on along the minus strand of CM038465.1, from coordinate 43,998,697 downwards.
TTAAGTAAAACAATTTACTAAACAAATTTATTAAGGAATGTAAGCAAATAAACAATCAAGCACAAGAGCAAATAATTAAGCAATCTCAAACAAACAATAATATAGCAAGTAAATAAAGAGATTGAGTAAGAAAGATTGAACCAATCGAAGTCAAAGATTTTTTTTTCACACGGTTCGGCTTGGAAACCCCTACTCCGCGCTCGGTTAGTTCCCCGGGAACTTTCACTATAACCGATCTCCTTCCGGGTGAAGACCAAACCACTACAAGTGTATTCTTCTCACACACTCTTATAAGTATTGAAAACACCTTCAATACTTTCACAAGAAATCCCTCTTACTAATTCTATGAGATACACCTCTCACAAAAATGATTTGAACAAATTTTGGTGACTAACACCAATGTACAATAGCTCTCGTGCATATCAACTTACAAATGAAGCTCACACTAAGAGATATCAATATTGATCAACAATTTTTTTGCTCAAAATAAGAATGATTGATCAAAAACAATGTTCTTGAATCTTTGAATGAATGTAGATAGATAATGATGTATGTAAATGATTCAAGTCAGTAAAAATGAGTCTTAAACCTCATATATATAGCTTGAGAAAGCTTATAGCCGTTTGTAGTGGATTAATAGATTAATAAGGCAAAAATACATAATTAGTAAAAATCCAACGGCTAGTTTTTGAAGCATCAGTCGACTGAGTAGGGCTCCTTAGTCGACTGAGCAAGCATCAGTTGACTGAGCCACTCTGCTTAGTCGACTGGTGGCTACTGCCCATCAGTCCAAAAAATGCAATTTTTACACTTTCGTATTTTAACTCTAAAATCAATTCTAATGCTTTGGGAACTTCAAAAATAAGTTCCTAAGACACATATTTTCGGGAAAACACAAAATATGATCATTTGAATTAATTATGAATTAATTTGAAAAACGGTTTTTGAAAGGTGTTTGTTTTTCAAAGAGCTTTAATTCAATTTGATTTTGATCAATCTATTTGGATAAAGAAATAAAAAGTTTAAGAGCTATAATTGGAAATCAAATATGAATCTTTACAACAAAACTACTCACTCAAATATGATCTTATGAGTCTTCGAAAGCTTTGTTTGTGTCTTCGATTATTTTCTTCCTTAGCTCTTGTTCTTGTAGAGAGATCCTTTTGGTAGAGCATCAATCATGTAGTTGTGTGAGGTATGAGGCATAGAAAAAATACACTTGTGTTGGTGAATGATCTATATTCCGGGTTTTTGATTTTGTCCTCATGAGATCATTTATAGTGGCTATCACTTAAAACATCAACTTTGTTAAATTACACAAGATTAAATATATTGTTATTATCAAAACAAGATTAATGACTTAAAGGTCAACAATCACCATGGAAAATAATGGCAAAACATATTGATATTCGTGAAAAGTTGAAAAATAAGTTGAGGAATGTGGTGAGATGTTCTTTTATTTATTTGATTTTTTCTATTGAAATTTTTTCTTTGAATGGTGATGGAGAAATTTTCCACAAAAAACAAAGAAGGATGGATCAAGGACATCTTGTAACACCCCTATCCCACTTAGTGTAACCGATATTACTTAACTAAGATCCGGGGGTTACCAACTCATCTTAGCCTTAGCTAAGACGAGGCACAAACATTAAGTCAATCCATATTTATAAAGATTTACATTGCCACATACGGACATATTCACACATCACATATATATACAACTGCCTAGAGATAATTTACACAAATAAAACAAAATATAAAACATTCTTATATATATCGTATCATTTCAGCTACCGTAGTTAGGCGAGATTATAACTATGTATAACAAAAGTCTTTGCGGTATCAAACGTTTAAAGCGTTCCGGAGCCCAGTTCTAGTTGTTCATTCATGTTCATATCACATGTGATTTTAATTCAACATGCAAATTGGAGGTATGAGTATGTCCAATTCAGAAGGGGTATCAAGCTTGTACCAAGAATTTAACATATAATTATCACCAAATTTCATAACATACTATTCAAAATAGGGGTGTAATACTAATTGCCCCTATTATTAAATATGCCAATCAGTTCATGTTATATATGCTTGATGCAATTTCACTTGGCTTCCTTAACTACACCCATTCGTTACTCAGCGCATACAAATCCACCATGTGGTATTCTTATGCGAACCTATGACACTCAATACACAATTAGGTATCCCACATCTTCAACCCATTCGGTTTATAATCACAACGAACTCATACCCAACTTTCCTAACACGTTCGTTTACCCGAGTTCACAAAACACCTTGTCGTACCTAGGTTCCCAGACTACTAGTCACTGCGGACCCTAGGTAACCTTTACTTCTACTCAATCTCTGGAGGTTTAAAAATCTCAACCCCAAGGCGACTGGCCCGACTTATTTCGCCAACAAGGAATTTTATGTTTTCTCGGCTTTACTATACCCAACCCGGATATTCCATGACCAATCTCATTTCATCTATCCAAAATTTATGTCTATCTCGTCCCACTTCCTGGTCTTTAATCAAAATCAGCATCTTTCCATCATTCGGCTCCACAATTTACTTCCATGCGGAATTTATTAACCTGCTAATGCATGCCATGTACCAATTGCAAAAATAATACATGCAAGAATTGCACAGTGGCTTGGTTTGTAGTGGCAAATCATAAGTGGTTAAGGGAAATTACAATCTTGCATTCCTTCCTTCTATTCCTTCTATTCCTCTTCAACCCGTTCAATAAGAAGTCTAAGAAGTATTGAGTTTATGATATAAACAATCTTTTATAAAACACATACATTTCTTCCTTCTATTCCTTTTTCATCATTTAAGATTTGTCACTTTATCTCTTAATATTCATGAATGCAAACAACAATTATTAAATTTTTCTCACAAGAAGAATTTCCCAAACAATTTGACATAATTCAATACATGCAAGTATAATCAAAGCTTTAAATCACATTATTCAACACATGCATGCATTATATTATTAAAGCTTGACATCACAAAATTCAACAACACAAGCATGGAAAAGAAGGATCAAACCCCTACCTCAAGATTTAAAAAAAAAATTGATGGAAATTGCTTCAACTTCTTTAGCCCTAGTTTCCCCTTTTTCAAATTCTTCAATTCCCAAGCCAAGCTTAAGGGGTGAAGTTCAATTCTTACACTTTGCTAAGCATTCCCACAATTATTATTGGAAATTTCTTAAGAATTCCCCAGTTTTCTCAAATGTTCTCTACTCCCTCTCTCTAGATCGTTCTCAACTTAGTTGGGAAGAATGAGGGTGCAAAAGGTGTATGCAAAAGGTGTGTTGGGGTAAATAACCCCGAGTTAAAGCTTAAAAGTCTGGTCAAACTTGTTTTTGATCAGTGGGGCATGATCGATCATGACCCTGCTCCAGCCAAGTCCCGAGAGGGTCTATTCCATGATCAATCATGGCCTGAACTCTATTAAGGTCCCGAGGCCACCCTTTCCAAATCAAGCCCTTAAATTTCTATTCCCTACCTTCTTAAGACCCTTTTCACAGTTACCATATGAATTAATTAAACACAACGTATTACACATCTCCTCATAAAATTAATCATGAGATGGAGAACATCTCACCACATCAATTAATTTATTTTCCAAATTCTCACACAAATCAATAGTTTTTATTTTTATTTTTCATCTTGTTAATTATCAAGTCCTTTAAATTATCCGGTCAGCTTCTAGATCTTGTGAATAGCTTCTCGTTTGTTGATTTTGTTTGGTTGGATGAATTGTACAAGTTATAAATATGTTCATTTTGAATAATACAATCGTTAATTTGTTAATTTTGATATAATTTTTTTGAGGAATTTTATATTTTTCCTGCAAATTTAGTAATTTACAAACATGTCATTAAGATTTCTCATTTAATGCACTAGAAATTTACTCAAACTTTATAATTTTTTGAATTACTTCATTTTTTGCAACCATCACACATAATAGAAAACTAATGAATGAAGTTATTTTAGAATATCTTCAATGTGTCGATAATATATCAAATTAAAGCAATTGGAATGAACAACATACTAGAAAGATAAAATGAAATCCATCAGAGCTCACACGCGCCACCACTCTCCCTCCCTCACGCATCTGCATTATCTTCAACCTCCAGCCACGGCCTATTGATTTTTAGAACTCTGAATGAGTTTTAATTTCTCCCTTGTTTTAAGTCCAAATTGAGTTATTCTTTGAGCCTAACTTGTCTATTTTTTCAAGAGGATTTAGAAAATGTAAATTCCAGAGCTTAATTCAAATTGTAGAAAAAGTTAGTATGATCGATTTGTATAAAACCGTGCAACTTTGACCGTTAAATTCGAGAGTTCAAGAAAATTTGATTTAAGGGGACTCTTCCATCATCTTAGTAGGTCCAAAAACATACGTACATATATATAATTTATAAGATTTCGTGGCCTACAGAAGTGAGTAAAAACTTTGCAAAATTTCAATGAAATTTACAATTATAATTTTATGAGTCAAATGTACATGACAAGTTAATTGAAGCGCGCTCCATATAATTTATAAGATTTCGTGACCTACAGAAGTGATAATGCTAATATGTTCATGTACGTTAAAGAAGCTTTTGAGTAATAGTTTCATTTCAGAGCTGCTCTATAGAAATCTTCACAACTTCGGCTTACTTTCTCGCAAATTTTTCTTGGTGATTTGGTGTGAGTTTTGAACTAATTAAATTATTGTGCTATGTATAACCTGGTGCATATCCTGGTACAAGTAACTACCAAGACTCAAGAGTTGAAGAGTGGAAGTGCATGGAAGTGAAGATTTCATAAAGGCCCCTCAACTTGTGTTATTTGCAGTTTAGTCCCTCCACATTTGGGTATAATTATCTTGATCTACATTGTCGCTTTGTTGCCTACAGTAACACGTGAAATATACTCCCTCTATCTCAATTTAATTGTCAAACTTTGAAAAACTAAAAATTAAGGAGACATAATAATTACTCCAAGAGAAAATACTTATTTCCAAAAATACTGTTTACTTTTCTCTTAATAAAAAAAAGGTGGCGGGACCCAAAATAAAGAAAGTGGTGGGAGCTTAAAGGGTAATATTGAAAATAATAAAAAATGCTGTAATTAATGACCTACTAAATAGAGAAAGTGGACAATTATTTTGGGACATCCGAAAATAGAATAGTGGACAATTAAATTAGGACGGAGGGAGTAAATAACTTGAGGGTTCAAACTCGTAATATTTGTTTCTCGTCTCCTCTATTAGGTTGTGAGAATATCTCGTAGTGTATTTATATATATTTAGCGAAAAAATGACATAAGCAATTTATTAATAGAAAAGAAAAGAAAAATATATCATAATTTATTCTCAAGTCATCCACGATAGGGAGAAAAATATGGAGAATGTTTTAATAAATCACTTATTTTTTACTTTAATTTTTCAAAAACAAAATTTATTTTTAAATCATTTCTAACATTTTTTATCAAATGAATCCTGCATGTCGAAAATAATCACAGAAATTTTTAATCATATACAAAAAGAATTAATGAAATTAAACCCATGCGTGCATAATGCCCTAGCAAATGAAACTAATTGTAGTTTTGAAAATGATGGGTCAACTAAGAAAAGTGAGATACAGAGAATAATTATTGGAGATAACTTATTTAAAAATTAAGACTTTTCTATCAACATAATACACATTGATAAATAGACTAAATCATATCTCTTAAAAAGGACCTTAACACATGAGATATATATAAATGAATTTATAAGAAAATCTATTGAATCTAGTGTTGGGAGTTTTGTATGTATTTGAAAAAATGGGAGATAGGAAAACCAAAGCAAGCACCAAAGTAGGCATTCTTGTGTTTTCCCAAGTGCTACGTAAGAGAGAAATAAAACATTTCATAGATTTTTATAAGGAATAATTTGCCTAAGGGCTTGAGCCCTTTGGGCATTTGACTTTTATCCTATTTGGTGAGGATTTGGATGGTATGGCTCACCACTTGGGCTGGGCTTACTTTGAATAAAATATTATATTTTTAGACAAAATTCTTTTGAGAAATTTTACTTATTTAAAATAAAATTATTTTCTTATTTGGAATTTCGAAATTAGTTTTGACTAAGTCTTACTCCATTGCTTTGGATATCTCCCACTATTGCTTTTCTCTCCCTCAATGTAATGACACAATGGAAAGAAAATACTTTTTTTAAAAAAAGTTTCATCTTCTACCTCAAAAAATATACGAAACAAATCCTCCATTTCCATCTACTAATTCGAGTTTTAAAAAAAAATCTTCCAAATTTTTTTTACCTCCGGCAAGAATAATTTACCGATTCGGACCAAAGTTATAAAGGGAGATAAGATTCCGATTTTCCACCATGCAAAGGAATCGAGAAAGAGGGAAAATCTGGGCTTGTTGTATCCTGGGAGCGGTGTGGCCTGTCTGAACTACTAGCACAAATACCGAGCAAAGGTCGCGAGACATCTTAAAAAGAGCGACCTAGTTTGCGATTCAACTCGGTATTTTCCGATCGCTATTTAGTAATTTCATTCCTGTTTCAACGTCCGGTGTAAGTGTTATGTGAATGTCGGGAGAATGAAATAGACATAGAGGTTTTCTTAAATGCATTAAGTTAATTTATCTTAACTATAATTATTGGGCTTATACTTTTAAAACATAATAAATGCATCATGTGGTATTTCATCAAATGGTAATAATATATACTCATCATGTATTCAAGTCATTGATTAAGCACGCATTATTTTCATTTTCGAAGCCTGAGGGATGATTACATAATTTCACATGTAAATTAACCAAAAACCCAACTCTCACTTAATATATATAGTATATACTATGATATGAACGTGGAAGGCGCGCATTTCGGCAGTTATTAAAACCGTGTCAAATTTTTTAGCTTTTGTAATTTTATCCTCGATCATATGCTAATATTTCAAAAACAACCAAAAAAAAGGGGGGAAAAGAAATCTACTAATGCATAAGCAATGACTCGAACATTTCTCATTTGTAAGAACATAATATCTCCCAATCATTACACCACTTCTTATTATTATAACACTTTTTCTTTCACTTGTATAAAACTCAATCACACATACATTGGTTGTACACGAAAATCTAGTAAGTCCAAATTTGTTGACCATCACAAAAAGAACGTTAGAGCTATGACCTACATGCTTTGTAATTGGTTGGTATACTTAGTAGAATTTTCGTCAATGTGAAACATTTCATCTATTTTTTTAAACAAAAACTCAAAAATAAAAATATTTAATGACGCGATAATATTAACCAATTACAAGATAACCCCCGCTCTCAACAAAGTTGGATGAAAATTTAGTAGATCGATATAAAATCCATATGGGTAGAGATGCTGACCGTACGTGCAGAAAATGCACTTGCTCAATGTCCAGGTCTCAGGCAAAACAAGCCTCTCTCCTCCACACATTTTGCACTTAACAATCAACCAAAGCACTAAATAAGTACAAGTGCCTTATCCTTCATACAATTACAAAATCACATCAACATCAACTTTATCATTCTTATTTATTTTATTTTATTTTTGAAAATACTTGGAAATATACCTTATTTAACTTTAAAAAAAAATTTAAGAAATTAGTTATTAATTAAAGATGTCAAGTGCTCAAATGAATCCGGGACAAGCCCATGCCCAAACTCAGGTAATAATTATCTTTAATTTGCCTTCATGAATACAATTATTAATCACTTGTATGCTTCAATTTTTACCATTAATTATATAATTATTAATTGTATATATACCGGAACATGTGGCACACACGATATGTGTGCAATATTACACTTATTAATTTTTTGATTCAAAATTAAATATGTGATTTTCTTTAGTCAAGTAGTAATAGTTTCAAGTCGTAGATTAATAGTTTTTTAATAGATGCAAGTAATATCTCTTGAAAAGGAACCCTCTCTTTATTTTTTTAGAAAAATGAAGATTGCCCATTTTAAGAAATAATGAATGGATTTTTGATGAAATTTAAAATTGCTATAACATATAGATTACCAATACAAAATTTTATCATAAAAACTTGATCTAAAAATGGATGTAATGAAAAATTGCCATAACACATGTATAACATTATTTATTATAGGTAGATTATTGGTACTTCCCAAAAGACCACCAAACAATATAGAGATTCTTACATTACTAATATAATGCAATAGATAAGCTCTGTTTTGCTTTACTTCACTACTTTCAATATAATATAATCACATAAGTATATTTATTGCTATATATACACTCACGCACAATCAATCTCTCTCTTAGGAGAATAATAGTTTTATAAGAAAAAGGACCATTCATTTCGAGTAATTAATGAATGATTTTTTTGACAAAATTTAATAAAAGATAACTATATATGATGAGACTGTACTTGGTTCATCGAAGACTCAATGGACTTGCTACTCTTTTTGGCATAAAAAGATTTTGGTGCAAATGAATTGTGACTACTTGGTGTCAGAACTAATGAAATCAATCACACCACTTTTTAATATTTGATTTGTATCGAAATATGAAAAATAATTTTTAAGCAAATCACATTTTTTCTATTAGAATGCCAATTAAACGGTCTTACATTTTCTTTGATTATCTCAAACATATTTGCAATATTTACAAGTAATCAAATACTACCTAAATTTATGTCCAGTATTTATGTCAGTACATAGGGCAAGACAGAGGAGTGAATGGATTCGGCAATGAGCAAAGCAAACGAAGCATGTGAGAATTGGCAAAGCATGAGACTATAAATTCCACACTGGAAAAATCAAAGGTCCGGTAAACAATATATAAAATTTAAGGACTATTCTATCCGTCATCAATTAACTTTGAGTTGATGAACGCTGTGAATTCTAATATAATATTATCAAAGTGCTAGAGTTTTATGGGTATATGTTTTGCTTCTAAAATTGGCGAAAGATAAAAAAAAAATTGGACTATTCAACCCGGTAGAGCGAAACATTTAAAAAAAATCCATAAATGCCACAAAAGCTAATAGTTAAAAAAAAATTGAACATGTTCAATAACTTGGATCATTGGACTGCAAATTAAAATGGAAAAATATTAAATTCTTACAAAAAGTTAAAAAATGAGATGAATAATTTAATGAGATATACATTTATCACACTTTTCCTTATTTTTTGTGAAAATTTTCCGTTATCCACCACTAAAAAAATCTATCAAAAAAAACGTGACAAGCATCTCACGAGATCAATAATCTCATTCTCAAACTGTTGGAGCATTATGTATTTGAAGAAAAAAATTGACAAGGCAAGATTGGTGTTTTCCCAAGTCCCACATAGGAGAAAGAAAAATCCAGTTTTTATATGGGAAAATTGGCTTAAGGGCTTGAACCCTTTGGGCATTAGAATTTTGTGCTATTAGGTGAGGACTTGGATGAATGTGGTTCACCACATGCGCTGACCAACCCGACCGGACCCGGTCCGGGCTTTGGGCTTGTCTTGTGCAATGTATAAATTTTTTATACATAATAGTTTTAAATAAAATTTATTTTTTAACTTTCAAAAGTGGTCAAGCCTCTTCCAAACAACTCCCAATTTTCTCTCCATGTCTCCGTGAATTTTTCCAACGAAACGGATTTTTTAATTATTATCCTACCGTTTTAGTTTTTTTTGAATATATAGAAAAGAAAATTTTTACTTATAGATCCATATCTTCTTCAACAGTGCAAAACCGAAAAGATTAAAAAGAACCCTAAAAAAATTTGCCTCCGGCCGGGAAATTTTTGCCTCCGCCAGTAAATAATTTACCAATTCCGAGCATATATTTGAGAGTATTTGTCGAACGATCAACGGTGGTGCACGTCGATCGTACAGGAGAGTATCTAGGCTGTTTCATCCTGGAGACGGCGTAGCGAATACTGAACTACTAGCACAATTCCGGACAGAGCTGCGAAACGTCTTAAAGAGAGCGACCTAGTCTGTGACTCAACCCGGTCGTGTACTCTCTTTCTTTATTTAATTTTCGTTTCTGCAGTTCATATTTTTCAACACAAACTTATAAAAATTTTGTTATTTTTCTCAATCATTTTCAAAAGTTCATAATCAAACGTACCCTAAAAATAATTTTGTGCTAGCTTTATGTTAGGCATATTACTTTAGTTTATTTATCTTAAATAACTTTTATATATATTGAACATTTTTACATTAAAGTTTAATATTGGAATTACTTTTTACTGATAGGAGAGCAGGCGGCCAACATGGTGCAAGGTGTTGTAGATGGTGTGAAAAACTCTCTTGGAGTGGGTAAAAGACTAAAAGTAAAACCTTTACCCCCGGTAACATTACCACTTTTGATAATAAGATTTAGTTCGTAAATAATCATATATTGATATTGAGATTTAGTTTGAAATTCTCAATTTTTTTATTTAACCTGGAAAAAAAAATTAGTTTTCTATTTAAAATTTTGGGTCTGCCCATAGTCATACTGACCTTACTCTATGATTAGTTAGTATGTCTAGTAAAGTACTCATTTAGAAAAAATAAATTAACTAATTAAGATTCAAAAATATTAACCCATTAGAAAATGGGGGCACCAACACGATCAACAAATTTGAATTAATATTTACTAATAGACTGTTGTCACTAGCATTAAATACAAAATACAAACGAGAATCAATCGAGATATATAAAAATTGACCTAAATATAATTCTATACATGGTATAGTGCATTAGATAAAATTAATCGAGATACACGATCAACAAAGTGACCGCATCACTTTTTGACCAATAACTTATAGGTGGCCGGTATAAAAATATCAAATCTGATTCTATACATGGTATAGTGCATTAGATAAAAGCATGCATGGCTAGCCTAATACTTGGACAAACGGCAAGTACAAGAGAAACCAAGCTTTTTATGATATTCTTTCAAAGACCACTACTTCATGTTCATGAAAAAACCAAAAAAAATAAGAAGAAGAAGAAGAAGAAAACTTAAACCAACAAAATAAATCTAATGCATAACCCTAAAAACAAAAAAACAAAAAAAGCACGAAAAGCTAAAGTAATATTAAAATGAGAGATGAAAGAGAGACTAACATGAAGGAAGAAACAGCATAGGAAAGATCGGCGGAGGAATGAGCGGCGAAGGACGAGCAGCAATTGGAGTGTTTAGGAGAGAGCAAAGTTCGGGCTTGGAAAGTGAATGTTAAAGAGAGAGAAATAAGAGAAGTTTTAAAAAAAAATTTATTTAATTATTTTTTGTGGTGTTTTAAGGAATAATGTGTACATTTTATGGTAAAATTTAGTACGTAGTGTGTGGTGTATGTAGTGGTGTTTTAAGAATTGTTTTTCTTACTTTTGTGATATTTTTCAGTTTGCGATAGTTTTCAAAAGGTGTAATTAGAATATCCCGCTGGCTATTGCTTGGTTCCATATATTATAGCCCATACATTTACGCCTCGTTTGATTCAGGTATTAGGGTCAGTGGGATTAATAATACTAGTATTAATAGTACTGGATTATTAATCCTGGAATTAATTTAATACCAATACCCTGTTTGATTCATGCAGTATTAATACTGGGATATCTCAGGTTGATGTTAATACCATGTTTGGTTCTGTAACTCATATACAAAATTATATTTTGGACTAACAAAATAAAAGAAATTGAAAAAAATAAATTTTTTTTGAATTTTTTTTAAATAATAATAATATAGTAGTAGTAATGGCATTTTTGAAAATATATGATTCATTTTTTTTAATCCTGGATAAACAATACCACCTCCCCCTGGTATTAAAATACACCACAAAGAGTGGTATTAAGTTAGTACCGGTATTAGTAATCCCAACACATTTGTGCGAATCAAACAAGGTATTATAAAAAAAGTGGTATTAATAATCCCATCCCACTTTTTAATACCCGAATCAAACGAGGCCTTAGTGAACCTTTTGAAGTCTCACTGCTTCACTAGTTTTTATTACAGTATGGCTTTCCGACCTTATCTTTCAGCCTTTTTATTTTAGCTTGAGATATTGGCACCCCCAGGCCAATATTTTCTTGGAAACACTCTCACTTTTCATTCGATTCTTAACAATAGAGTAATGTGTATGTTACTTGGCTATGAAGACCGAATATAAACTTGATAATGCCATACTCGGTTGTCAAGGACCGAGTATATAGTCTTATACTTGACCCACAAGAACCGAGTAACAAACATTTTACTCCGTTGCAAATGACTGAATGAAAGTGAAAGTGTTACCGAATATTTTTGAGAGTGCCAATATCTCCACCCTTATTTTTCTTGGGCAGGAAATTTGATTGTATAGGATTAATTCATTATTTAAGTTTAATTGCTTTGTTTTACTAGTCCTCTTGAAATATTTTTTTGATAAGTCTAAGGGGCAGGCCTTTATAGCCCATTTATCTTTTTTTTCCGTTATTTATCGGAGCATTCTTTCTCGAGTTTCCGAGGCAGAGGAGTTATTAAAAAAAAAAACACTTTTAGGTGTTGTTTGATAACACCGCTTAAATTTGAATCTCAAAAGTTTTCAAATTTAAGTGGTTTTAAAGTTGTTTGTTAATAGAAAAAAATAAGTGCCAACTTAATTTTTTTCACTTAAAACTGAAAATTTACAACTAAAGTTTAAGTGGTAAATACCTATTTTAAAGAGTGAAAACTTAATTTTAAAAGGTGTAAAATACCTCTTTTACCTTAAAAGAGTGTAGAATCATGTGATCCAAATAAATATATAAGGGCAAAATTGTCATACTAAAAAAATTCGGTTTTCAGATGTGTTATATTCAAATAAACAATACTTTTTTCACATACAATTTTCATAACTAAACAAACAATTTTTTCAGCTAATGGCCTTGTAGCCTAGTGTCATCCTCTCTAGTCTTGTATTAGAGAAGTCACATGTTCGAAACCCATGGACGTGGTGTTCGAACTTAATAAAGTGGTATTTAATAATAAGTGGTTTGTCCACCCTTTGTTGGTGGTTGTGATATGTCCACTCTTTGGACGCAGAAGGAAGTTGATACGCGAAGGAAAAAACTTGCTTACTTGCTTATTCATCTCTTTGGTCAACGTTATTTATCTCTTTCGTCAGCGGATTATGTAAGGAAGTTGAAGCTGCTCTCTCGGCTCAGTTACGACTCGGTTGGGAGACTCCACTCTCATGAGGGTGACGCGAATCAAAAAACTTTCTTATTCGTCCGTCTCTTTGGTTTATAATTATCTTTGATATGAATGATTAATAAAAAAAAAACAATTTTTTCAATGTATGTTGAAAAGTGAATTTGATTTTTGTTTGAATTTTTTTTAGTTGTCTCTCGGCTCGGTTGGGAGACTCTCATGAGGGTGACGCAAAGCAAAAAACTTGCTCATTCATCTCTTTGGTTTGTAATTATCTTTGATATGAATGATTAATTAAAAAAAACAATTTTTTCAATGTATGTTATTTTGATTTTTGTTTGAGTTTTTTTTAACCAACTAAAAAATTGCATAAAAAATTCAAAAAATAGTCACAATTGATCTTATTTTATAGATCTCGACGAATATGTTCTAAATATATATATTTTTTTTAATTTTAATTTTTGAATTTAAAGTTATGGTGTTTTAAAAAAAAATTTAAAGAGAGAATAAAGTGAAATAATTTTGGGAAGCGTAAAATTAGAGTTGATTTTGAGTTGAGTTTTTAAAATTTGGGAAAAAAAATAAACAGATAGCAAACAGGCCCATACTGATTGATTTATTTATTATGTATAATTCTTTAATTTATTTTTTAAAAAATAATTATAAAAGATATTTATAGGTTTGTTCTTTATATAAATGATCATTTTTTTAAAGACTTAGTTTAAATTAAGGACAACTGTTGTAATGAATGACAATCTTTTTTAATCAATGACAAAATATTTATTATTTTATTATTCCAATTAATTAAGATGAATTTTAATACTACCCTTCTTAAAGATAATACAAGAAGTTTGGTTTAGATTAATTTGGGGTATACTAGTGCAAAACCGAATTGAACCAAACTGACTCGTTGCATATATAACTTGAAGATTATATTACTTCACTATCAAAAATTCTATATTCCTAAAATTTACAAAATCTAATGAGAATACAACTCTTTGAGTTATCATGAATATTAGAGCTATATTATAAAGGTAAGAGTTAATATTTTTCTGATCAAAATAAGTAAGAGCAAATATAAACTTACTATTTTCATGATTAAAATAAGTGTTACCAATATGTCAGTCCAAAAATATATATCTAGTCTTATAAAATATATGTTAAATTTTCGTTCTAACCTAAATCAACCTAATTAAATATTAATATTATATTAGTCCGATCTTTTAAAAGAAACTTGAATCTACCCTTTTATACCCTTCAAAATAAATTTGGATCCGCCCTTTTATACACAAGTGGAGAAATGCAGTTGCCAGTTAAAAGAAACTTGGATCCGCCCTTGTTATATGCGAGTGGAGAAATGCAGTCGCCAATGTCCAAGTCAAAGGCAACAATATTCGCTCTCCTTAATTAATCAAACCAACCTCTTTCCTCCGCAAAATGTTGCACTATCAATCAACCAAAAACACTATATATACATTCCACAACCTTTATACAATTTCCACAAATAAATTACTACTGTATATTACTCTTAATTTTGTTTTTGTTTTTTTAAAACCATTTGAAGAAAAAAATTATTAAAGATGTCGAGTGCCCAAATGAATCCAGGACAAGCCCATGCCCAAGCTCAGGTAATTAATTAATCGCTTGTATGTTCTAATCAAATTTTTGTTATGATAAATTAAAGTTAATTATCTATAATTTTTGTTGGTTATCTTTCTAAGGAGAACAGTATTATATTCTCTACAAGAAGAAGGACAGTTCATTTCAAAAACTAAATCGGTGATTCTTTTGACAAAATTTGCTCGTTGAAATGAATATTCTGATGAGAAGATTATATTTATAAGATTTCATTAAAAAAATTCAATCAAAAATTTGTTTAATAATGAAAACTTAATATATATATATATACACTACATATATATATATACAGTCAGAACGATATGCGAACCGGTTTGTACCATACGCACTGAATCTTTAGAGAAGTTTTTTCGTTGCTAAAACCATCTCCCCAATATCTTAACGACAGAAAACTGTCACTAAAAGTCCCAATGCATACAAACTGGTCCATGATCCGGAGTCTATATATATATGAATTTGGCTGCTGAGACTTTTTACACTCATCTCACCCAATCTTAAACTGATACAAGAGATATAAAGTTACGTTGTGTTGGTTTCTTGAAAACTCAGCAAAGTGGCTACTATATATTTTCAATGAAATGAATTTTTAATGCAAATGAAATGTCTGCGTGTGTTTGGTTGGTTGGTTGGTTGGTATTAGAAGTTATAAAATTCAATTGCACCACTTTTTCATTTTAGTTTTCATTAAAATGTGAAAAATTGTGTAGAAGTAAATCACAGTTTTTTATTTTTTTTAAATCTATAATGCCAATAAAATAATCTTACAATTTCCTTGATTATCAAACATATCCGCAATATTCACAGGTAATCAAGGTAAACAAATACGACCTAATTTTATGTTCATTATTTTTGTGAGTAAAAATAAGTTTTCCTTGATTATCAAAAATTTTATGTTCATTATTTCTGTAGGGCAAGACAGAGGAGTGGATGGATTCGGCAAAGAGCAAAGCAAACGAAGCACGTGATAAGGCTGCCAATGCTGCCAATGCTACCCAAGAGAAGGCTTCCAATGCCGCCCGTGCAACGCAAGAGAAGGCTGCCGATGCTGCTAGTGCTACCCGAGACAAAGCTGCCAACGTCGCCAATGCCACCCAAGAGAAGGCTGCGAATGCCGCCAGTGCCACCCAAGAGAAGGCCGTCCAACAGAAGGACGAGACTGCCAGTTTCCTTCAACAGGTTCTCTCTTATATCCTTGATAAAGATTGTGTATTTCTATTTCTATTTATATTTGGTGTTTGTTTGACTTGAGTTTTTGTTTATTTTTGGAAAAAAATCAAAACTCAAACTAAACGAACATTTAGACTCCGGTTGATAACAACATGGTAGGGAAGATAATTGATTATTGTAAGAAGTTAGAAGATTAACTGAGATCTATATATGGTGAGATTAACTCTTACTTTTTCATTTTTTTCATGGAATTATTTTTCTTTGAGGGGTGAGGAAATAAAAAATCACCAAAAAAAGAGACAAAGAATGATGGATGGTATCTACTTATAAAAATGAGCATTAGATGAATATATATCTCACCACATGCATAAATTTATTTTTCAATTTCTCACATAAAACGGTTGGTTTTTAATCATCTTCAAGTTACTATCAAACCAAACTTTAGATACAATAAACATATATATATATGACAACTGGCCCCAAAAGTGGGCAAAGCAACTAAATACCGCTGATTATTAGAAGAAATCAAACTACTAAGCTTTTCGGGCAGGGTCAACAAAAAAACAATCCTTCAAACAAAATTTTATTGCATAATTGAAAAAATATTAATTTTCAAGAGAAGTTAAATATTTAGATAAAATGGTTTCCAAGATTTTTTTTTGCATTTTCCTTATTTTTTATGAATTTTTTGTCCTTACCCATCACTTTCAAAAATTAGATTCAAGGGATTTTTTGAGTTTGGCCCCCTATTATTAATTCAAAACTCAACTTACCCCCCCCCCCCAGCTCTTAACAGATTGTTAACTCCGTTCATTTCTTAATTTTTTGGACCATTCTGCCCCTTTGTTACTGTTCATCTTCTCTAAAAAAAATACCCCAAATCTTTCTTTCCTTTCTCTCTCTAAAACTCTAAAACACCACACTCCTCCATTTCTTCACCTCCATGTTTCTTTCTCTCTCTCTCTATCTCGTCCATTTCTTCACCTCGATTTCTTTCTGTGTTAAACTAATTCCAAATCGAAGCTTCTAAAAATTCGGTCGAAGAAATCGCCGGAAAAGTAATTTTCGAAGATTTCTATGTGAACCCATTTTTGAAAACGATTTTAGATTCATCTTGAAAAAGAAGATGAATAGTAAATGGATTTGGATTTGTAAATTGGGTATGAAAATGAGTTTACTAATAGAAACAATTTTGGATTTCGAAATTGGGTATAAAAATGGGTTTATTGTTGAAAATGGTTTTGGATTAATCTTTGAAGAAGAAGATGAATAGTAAACCCATTTTTGTATTTCACATTTGAAGAAGAAGATAAATAACAAACAACTTTTGGATTTGTAAATTGGGTTTACTAATATAAATAATTTTGGATTTCGAAATTAGTAACCCCATTTTGGATTTGAAGAAGATGATGAATAGTAAACCCATTTTTTTTATTTCACATTTGAAGAAGAAGATTAATAGTAAACGATTAATGAATTTGTAAATTGGTTTACTAATAGAAACAATTTTGGATTTCGAAATTAGGTTTATTATTGGATTTCAAAATTAGGTTTATTAAAAAAGAAGAAGAAGATGAAGAAGAAGATGATGAACAATAACCGAGGGGCAGAATGGTCCAAAAAATTAAGAAATGGACGGAGTTAATAATCTGTTAAAGCTGGGGGGTTAACTCAAATGATTAGTAAAACAGGGGGTAAGTTGAGTTTTGAATTAATAATAGGGGGCAAACTCAAAAAATCCCTAGATTCAATGAAAAACTCAAAAATGTATCAAAATATCTCACATGATCAGTAATCTCATTCTCAAACTTCTCATAAAAATTTACTGTTTTTTTCATTCGTTTTCCAACATTTTATAATCAAATACACCCTAAATATTGGAAAATAACTATATGCTTTATGTTACACATATTACTTTAGTATATTTTTCTTAAGTAACATTTGTATTGAACATTTTTAGTTTAAAGTTTAATGTTGGAATTTGTTATTTGTAATTTTTCCAGACAGGAGAGCAAATGGCCAGCATGGCACAAGGTGCTGTAGAAGGCGTGAAGAACTCTCTTGGAGTGGGTCAACAAAAGAAATGAAACAAAACTTGTTTCCTCCATAACAAATTGTCATATAAATGCAATTCATAAATCTTAATGCTATTTTATTTTTATTTATTTATATTGTTTTAGGGTTTCCTAATAAAAGATTTAGCCCTAATGCATATTGTACGAGCATTGTAAAATGTGTATAGGGTTTTACACTTTTAGGGTTTTGCTTTTGACCTAGTTGGGTATTAAGAGGTATGTATAGTCCTTTGATTGATAGAGGGTTATATTAAAACTCTTACCAAATGTAATAAATGATTCAAAGTAATATAAACGCGATAATATATTGAGGTTCATTTGATATCAACATGGAAAATAATGGCAAAACATATTGATATTTGTGAAAAGTTAAAAAATAATTTGAGGAATGTGGTGAGATGTTTTCTTATTTATTTGATTTTTTCTCTTGAAAATTTTTCTTTGAATGGTGATGGAGAAATTTTCAACAAAAAACAAAAACGATGGATTTAGGACATCTTGTAACAACCGTATCCCATTTAGTGTAACCGAGATTACTTAATTAAGATCCGGGGTTACCAACTCATCTTAGCCTTAGCTAAGATGAGGCACAAACATAAAGTCAATCCATATTTATAAAGATTTACATTGCCACATACGGACATATTCACACATCACATATACACATGAGTATATATATACAACTGCCTAGAGATAATTCACACAAATAAACCAAAATATAAAACATTCTTATATATATAGTATCATTTCAGCTATCCGTAGTTAGCCGAGATTATAACTACGTATAACAAAAGTCTTTGCAGTGTCAAACGTTTAAAGCGTTCCAGAGCCCAGTTCTAGTTGTTCAATCATGTTCATATCATATGTGATTTTCAACATGCAAATTGGAGTATGAGTATGTCAAACTCAGGAGGGGTATCAAGCTTATACCAAGAATTTAACATATAATTAACACCAAATTTCATAACATATTATTCAAAATAAGGGTGTAATGCTAATTGCCCCTATTATTAAACATGCCAATCAGTTCAGGTTATACATGCTTGATGCAATTTCACTTGGCTTCCTTAACTGCACCCATTCGTTACTCAGCATATACAAATCCACCATGCGGTATTCATATGCGAACCCATGACATTCAATACACAATTAGGTATTCCACATCTTCAACCCGTTCGGTTTATAATCACAACGAACTCATACCTAACTTTCCTAACACGTTCGTTTACCCGAGTTCACAAAACACCTTGTCGTACCTATGTTCCTAGACTAATAGTCACTGCGGGCCCTAGGTAGCCCTTATTTCTACTTTTTGGAGGTTTAGAAATTTCAATCCCAGGGCGACAAGCCCTGCTTATTTCAACGACAAGGAATTTTATATTTTCTCGGCTATACTATACCCAACCCGGATATTCCATGATCAATCTCATTTCAACTATCCAAATTTTTTGTCTATTTCATCCCACTTCCTAATCTCTAATCAAAATTAGCACCTTTCCACCATTCGGCTCCACAATTGGCTTCCATGCATGTGGAATTTAATAACATGCTAATGAATGCCATGTACCGATTGCAACAATAATACATGCAAGAATTGCACAAAGGTTTGGTTTGTAATGACAAATCATAAATGGTTAAGGGATCCCTGGTTCAATAAGAATTAAGTCTAAGAAGTTTTTGAGTTTACGATGGAAACAATCTTTTATAAAACACATACATTTCTTCCTTCTATTCCAGGGATGGCAAAAATAACCGCGGGTTCGGATACCCGTGGGTTTTTACCCGAATGGGTCTATTTCGGGTAGTTCATTTCGGGTCTAGGTCTGGGTCTGGATCTGGGTACATAGCGAGGAGAGAAAGAAAATAAGCGGGTCCGGTTCGGGTCCAGGTATCTAAGTACCCATCCCCGAAGACCCGCCCTGAAATATATATGTATATAATTATTTTTAGTATATATATATATATATTTGTGTTTTTATTTGTTTATATTGTTTACTTTGAACTTATTTTTAATATATATATATATATAAAATTATTTTTAATATATATATATATTTGTGTTGTGGTTGTTTATTTTGTATACTTTAGACTTGGTAGAGAGTTTATTTGGTAAATGATGAATTTGTTTAAAAATTTATTTTGTGAATGGTGGGTTTGTTTGAAAACTTATAGTTTATTTGGTAAAATAGTAAATGATTTTCAAAATCAAGTTAAAAAATAGTAGTCTTCATGTGAATAAAGTGGCATTTCTTAAAAAAATAAAATAAAATAAAATTTTGTGGGTACCCATGGGATACCCGAACCCGGCGGTTCCGGGCACTACCCAAACCGATTTTAATGGATCTGGGACCGGTTATGAGGCTAGGGCTGGTCCGCGATTTCGGGGATGGGTAATGCCCTACCCAGCCCCGAACCGCCCCGTTGCCATCCCTATTCTATTCCTCTTTCATCATTTAATATTAGTCATTTTATCTCTTAATATTCATGAATTCAAATAACCACTTGAGCAATTCCAACAATTATGAAATCTTTCTTACAAGAAGAATTTCCCAAACAATTTGACATAATACAACACATGCAAGTATAATCAAAGCTTTAGATCACATTATTCAACACATGCATGCATTATTAAAGCTTAAAATCACAAAATTCAACAACGTGAGCATGGAAATTAAAGAAGGATCAAATCCCTACCTTAAGATTTAAACAAAAATTGATGGAAATTGCTTCAACTTTTTTAGCCTTAATTTCTCCTTTTCCAAATTCTTCAATTCCCAAGCTAAGCTTTAAAGGGTAAAGTTCAATTTTTATACTTTGCTAAGCATTCCCACAATTATTATTGGAAATTTCTTAAGAACTCCCCATTTTTCTCAAATTTTCTCAACTCCCGATCTTTCTCTAGATCATTCTCAACTTAGTGGGGAAGAATGAGGGTGCAACAATGTGTATTTGGGTAAATAACCCCGAGTTAAAGCCTAAAAGTCTAGTCAAACCTGTTTTTTATCATTACGGCATGATAGATCATGACCCTGCTCCAGCCAAGTCCCGAGAGGGTCTATTCCATGATCGATTATGCCTTAACCATGATTGATCATGGCCTGAACTCTATTAAGGTCCTAAGGCCACCCTTTCCTTGATCGATCAAGCCCTCAAATTTATATTCCCTACCTTCTTAAGACCCTTTTCACAGTTACCATATGAATTAATTAACACGGCGTATTACATATTTTCTCATAAAATTAATCATGAGATGGAGAACATCTCATCCACATCAATTAATTTTTTTTTCAACTTCTCACACAAATCAATAGTTTTTATTTTCATTTTCCATCTTGTTATCAAACAAAACCTAAGTCATTTAAATTATTTAGTCAGCTTCTAGATCTTGTGAATAGCTTCTCGTTTGTTGATTATGTTTGGTTGGATGAATTGTACAAGTTATAAATATGTTCATTTTGAATAATACAATCATTAATTTGTTAGTTTTGATATAATTTTTTTGAGGAATTTTATATTTTTCCTGCAAATTTAGTAATTTACAAACATGCCATTAAGATTTCTCATTTAATGCACTAGAAATTTACTCAAACTTTATAATTTTTTGAATTACTTCACTTTTTGCAACCAACACACATAATAGAAAACTAATGAATGAAGTTATTTTAGAATGAGAAAATGGGTTTAGAGGCCTCCTTCTATAATTTTATACACCAAAAAGACATCATATATTAACTTAACAAATGAAGGATTTTTTCACATTAATGTTTGGTTGTAAGGACAATTTTGATTTTTAGGTTAGTTATAAGTATTTTGTCTTTAATAAATTAAATAATTTAAGAGTTTTGAAATGACTAAACTACCCTTCCCTCTTACAACTCTTAATCCCACATAGAACAGGGAGAGAGGTGACCATATACAATCAACGGGATTGCAAAAGTGGATTTGCACCTCTCTGTTTTACTGCAAAAGTGAATTTGCACTTAGTTATTTATCAGAAATGCACATTGTTTTGGCGCAAAAGAGGATTTGCACATCTCCTGTTTTACTGCAAAAGTGAATTTGCACCTAGTTATTTCTCACAATTGGGTGCAAATTCACTTTGCACAATAAAAGATTCATTAGGTGCCTAACATTTTGCATTATGTTCATAGTAATCCAAAAGCACATTGATCTCAAATTCATAATCAAACACATATTAATCAACACAAAATTGTAACCAAACATATATTAATCAACAAAAACTATTCATGATGAATATGTTTTTTCATCATATTGGACAACAAAATTAGTTCACAACCCTATTAAACTACAAAATTGATTCACCATCCTATCACTCTACAAAATTGGTTCATCATCCTATCACTCTACAAAATGGCATGATTGTGCTATTTTTTTCTTCTATTCATCCTTTTCTAATACATCATTGTTGGTGTTTAAAAACTCCACAATATCCTTAACGACTTTTTCTTGAGGTTTCCAGGAGTTTCCTTCATCCGCCAATATGAGATTGGTGATTCTTGCTCGCTTTACTTGCATTAGATGAGATACCAATTGCTGCCGAAATCCTTTCCTAACGAATGAGCCGCTCGATAAATTCGCACATATAATGCACAATCAGCACTGCAAATGATATTTTATTTTAATGTTAGCTTCTACATGCATAATATGTTGTTCTTGTATTGAAAATTGTAAATTCTTATGTGGTTCCTTGTTGTGGACACTCTTTGATAACTATTCTCGTCAATTCTTCCACATCCATAAGTCTATGTTATGCTGTGTAAGTAAAATTAAATGAAAGATGACATAAGAATTTCAGTGGCTAACTAATGGCAAGTGTCTATAACTAACTAGTAGTGTTTTGGCTCTTCTCAAGATGAGATTAAATTAACAAAATAATCAATCAAACACCAAATTTAGGATCAGTAAAATGGAATGCACAGGCATAATTAATTTTGTAATCAACATAAAATGTTAAAACTACTCATTGCACCCACGTCAGAAGCCGCTTATCAACATGTGAATAGCCAATTTTATGTGGCCAAATGAAAAAAGAAGTCAAATCACAAAAGCCTAGTTTAAAATTCAACACTAAAATTGAAATTAAAAATTTTGTATTGCACACTGTTTCACTGCAAAAATGAATTTGCACCCAGCCTGTTTCACTGCAAAAGTGAATTTTCACCTAGTTTAATGGTAAAGTTTAGTAGAATTTAATTCCAGATTAGTGTGACTAAACATTAATCCACTTTAAATCACTCAAATCCACAAATCATATAGTTTCAAGTAAGCAAAAAAAAATCCAAACAACTCCATAGTTCAATCAAACCAAATGCACTTTAGTTAATTCTTGAGCAACAAGAATAACATATATGTGTATGTGTAACTGTGTATTAAAAAGTTTCAAGTAAGCAAAAAAAAGTCCAACAAATCCACATCTCAATCAAGCCAAATGCAGTTCAATTATTAATGAGGTGAAAAAAGTTGGGTTATAAGGTGAGGTGAAGAGCTCATGGCATTTGCTTTGGAAACTTTATAGTAAATGAAACATTTGCCTAAAACATAAGCTACAAATTTGTGTGAGTACCTTTATATTCTTTTTCAAAATTGGTGGAAAGCTTTTCAAAATTTGTCCTAGTTCTTTTTCATTTTTTTTTTGCAAAATTGGATTTGCACCTAGTCATTTCTTATAAATGCTCACTGTTTTACTACAAAAGTGGATTTGCACCTCCCCTGTTTTACTGCAAAAGTGAATTTGCACCTAGTTATTTCTCAAAAATGGGTGCAAATCCACAAACACCAAAAGATGAACGTAATATAATGAACCTCATTATCAACATCAACATCAACCAAAAGGAAGAAAGACACAAACAAAATTGTAATATATATATATATACATACATATGTTCATATATATATACATATGCATATGTTCATATAGATATAGATATATATATATATAACATCACAAAATCGTAAAATCGCAACAACTTCATAATATATATATATGTTTATATAAATGTACATATGTGAAAGTATATTAAAACGATTCAAAAGAGGAATCGCACCTTTATCTTCAAAAAATTACCATGGAACAATCTTCCTTGAATCGGCTTCGAATCGGTTCTATGAACGATCAATCGGCTTCAAATCGGGTAGATTAAAAGTATAAAACAGAAATTTAGATGATCTAAATGATTGAATGATGCACAAAATCTAAGTTGAAGAGAAGATTGAGAGGTTGCGAAATTGGGGGTTAGGTCTCGCTTGAGAGAGAGGGGTGGGATTGTGATGGTGGCACAATTGTAATTTGCGAAAATGAGATGGTGCTTTTGGTCTTTTGCAATAATTTGAGCACTGCCAGGTGTCTCTTTAATATTAGTTGTCCTTATTTTATAATGAAAAAGTAACATGTCCTTTCACTGATTTTAATTTTGAAAGAGACCTTTTAAACCCATTGCCCCTTTTAGAATATCTTTAATGTGTCGATAATATATCAAATTAAAGCTATTGGAAAGAACAACATACTAGAAAGGAAAAATGAGATCCATCAAAACTCACACGCTCCACCACTCTCCCTCCTTCACGCATCTGCATTATCTTCAACCTCCAGCCACGGCCTATTGATTTTTAGAACTCTGAATGAGTTTTTCTCCCTTGTTTTAAGTCCAAATTGAGTTATTCTTGAGCCTAACTTGTCTATTTTTTCAAGAGGATTTAGAAAATGTAAATTCCAGAGCTCAATTCAAATTGTAGAAAAAGTTAGTATGAATCTGTATAAAACCGTGCAACTTTTACTGTTAAATTCGAGAGTTCAAGAAAATTTGATTTAAGGGGACTCTTCCATCATCTTAGTAGGTCCAAAAACATTGGTATGCATATATAATTTATAAAATTTCATGGCCTACTGAAGTGATTAAAAACTTTGTACATTTCATTGAAATTTACAATTATGATTTTATGGGTCAAATTTTATGGGTCAAATGTACATATATGACAAGTTAATTAAAGCTCCATTAAATTTATAAGATTCATGGCCTAAAGAATTGATATTGCCAATATGTTCATGTACATTAATTAAAGAAGCTTTCGAGTAATAGTTTCAACTCGGAGCTCCTATATAGAATTTTTCACAACTTTAGCTTACTTTCTCACAAATTTTTCTTGGCGATTTGGTGCGAGTTTTGAACTAATTAAATTCTTGTGCTATGTATAACCTTGTGTCCTGGTACAAGTAACTAGGTGTTGGTTCAATGGCAGCCAAGAGTTGAAGAGTGGAAATGCATGGAGGTGAAGCTTTCATAGACAAGCTAGCTTCAGTCTTTTTGCAATGATGGAGAATGGAAATTTTGGGGGTTCTTATTTAATTTTGAATCTATCCAGCCACAAGGATATTTATATTACACTATCAGCAAAAGATATGATTTTTTTCATGAAGGCCTCTCAACTTGTGTTATTTGTAGTTTAGTCCCTCCACATTTGGGTATTGTTATCTTGATCTACATTGTTGCTTAGGTGCCTACAGTAATATGTGAAATCAGGGGTAGATCTATGTGTATGAGAAAGGGGTAATGGTCCCCCCCACCGCCTCCCCATTTTTTTTTAATATATATATATAAATTAAGTGTATGAAATTTATATTGTGGTCCCCCCAAATAATAAAAAATATAGTAGTAGAGAGAGAGTGCATTCTCGGCTATGAGTATTGTTAAATCCAAACTTCGAAGTAAAATGGAAGATGAATTTCTTATAAATTCTTTGACTATCTTCATTGAAAGGGAAATTGCAAGAAATGTATGTATTTTGTAGTGCAACTTTATATTTTTTCTATTTTGTACTGTTACTTTACATTTTTTATATTAAGTATGTTACATTGTTGAAAATCGTATGGTCCCCCCCCCCCCCCAAAAAAAAAAAATTATGGATCTACCCCTGCGTGAAATATAGATAACTTAGGGTTCAAACTCATAATAATTGTTTCTTGTCTCCTCCATTAGGTTATGAGAATATCTTATAGTGTATTTATATACTAGGGTATACTCGTGCCATCTGGCACGATGATATAAATAAGATCTGATAACGGAACAAAAAAGAGTAACATATGATGAATCTAAACCGACACGTTTTGAACAACCGAAACGTATCTTCATATATCTTAATGCTAGAAAAACTAAAAATAGATGAAAGTGGACCAACTTGTTTTAAATTTTTTAAATAATCTTTTAATCATATATTTTTTTATCTTATTTTGATCTGGGCAAATTAATTTTTTGACAAATTAAATCCAAGGTCATATGTGAAAATAATCCAACTGCTATTAATATGATTTGAAAATAGTCTAAAAATTAGATTGATGATAACCAATAATGTACGAACACATGAAGTACATCCTTAAATATTACTCAATAATTTTTCTTTAAATTTTTTTTTTTTACATAATTCTATAGTCATGATTAGTCTTGTTTAATTGATCTTGGATTAGTAGATTTTTAAATATTTTTTACATAATTCTATAGTCATGATTAGTCTTGTTTAATTTTGAATTTATTATTTTAAGTTACGGCATTTTTAATGTAAACAAAATTATTGGTGTGTGAGAATCTATTGTGTGTATATTATTGATGAGTGTTTTAACTTTGATGTGACATCTTGATGTGTGTATAAAACTCATCTGAAGGTGTAAAAGTAATGCACACCATAACATGTGTATTTTTAATTGTGATTCTTTTTCCGCCCTCAATAATAATACTTGGTTTCGCTCCCACTTATCATTCAGTCCTTGAGAACCGAGCAATGGTTTGTTATTCGATTCTTGAGAGCCGAATATAATTTTAAAAATGCCTTACTTGACCCCTAAGTTCTGAGTAATAGGTTTATACTTCGGTACTCAAGAACAAAATAACATGCCTTTACTCAGTAATTAATGACCGAATGAGAGGTGGGACTGAAACCAAGCAATTATTGAGGTGTGGAAATAGAACAACCCATTTTTAACTATTAGATTCTTATACTTTTTGAAAAAAAAATTTGGTCAAAGATAGTATTTTATAATATAGACATTTAGTGAAAACATGACATAAATATTTTTTTAATAGAAAAGAAAAGAAGAAAAATATATCATTCTCAAGTCATTTATGATAGGGAGAAAAATATGGAGAATATCTCAATAAATCACTCATTTTTTATTCTAACTTTTTGAAAAAAACTTAATTATTTTTTAATCATTTTTAATACTTTTTGTCAAACAAACCCTGCATGTCAAAAATCATCATAGAAATTTGTAATCATATTCCGAAACAATTAATAGAGCCCTAAATCTTAACGCCCTTCCAAATTAAACTAATTGTAGTTTCGAAAATAATGGGTCAACTAAGAAAAGTGAGATAACTTATTTAAGAATTAAGACTTTTCTATTAACATAATATAATATTGCCCAATAGACTAGATCATATCTCTTAAAAGGACCGTAACATATAAGATATAAATAAATTTATAAGAAAGTCTATTTGATCTGGTCTAAATGTTATGTGAATGTCGATAGAATGAAATAGCTAATTACATGGGGATTTTCTTAAATGCATTAATTATAATTATTTGGCTTATACTTTTAATAACTTTGCACCTTACTCTCAAATATTCTTTTGATACGAGATATATAATTAAAACGTTATAAAAGTTGAGTGATAGAGGACTTGAATCAGTGATACACTTGATGTGTGTAATATAACACTTACTAATTAATTTCTAAAATTATGTATAGATTTTTAAAACATAATAAATGCATCAGGTGGTATTTCGTCAAATGGTGATAATATATACTCATCATGTATTCGATCAAGTCACTTGAATAAGCACGCGTTACCTTTCATTTTCGAAGCTAGCATGAGAGGTGATTACAAAATTTCACATGTAAATTAACCAAAAACCCAACTCTTACTTAATATATATAGTACTTACTATGATATGAACCCGGAAGGTGCGTATTTCGGCAGTTATTGAAACCATGTCAAAAAATTTAGTTTTTGCAATTCTATCATCGTAAGCTATTATTTCACAAAAAAAAGGAAATAAATCTACTACTGTGCGCATAAGTATTGTGACTCGAACATTTATCATTTGTAAGAATAGAATATGTCTCCCAATCACTACACTTCTTATTAAAATAACACTTTATCTTTATCTTGTATATAACTCAATCACACATACATTGCTTTCGAAAATCTAGTGAGTCCAAATTTGTTGACTATCACGTGACCTGAAGGGCGGACACTAGGGGGAGGGGGGGTGTTGCAGCTGGGCTTAAGCCCACCCCTTGATAAAAAAATACCTCACTAATTACCCTATATATTTTAAGCTATCCCAAATATTTCTCATACTCAGCCCAATCCATAGTTCAAAAATAAACCCCGTTTGAACGATTTAGCCCTTTTTAATTCTAACCTAAATTAAAAATATCCAAACATCATCACTCAACTCCACCCGGCACCCACACAGCCGACCACCTCTTATGCTCTTCAGGCTCTTCTTTTTAAAATTTGAAGTTTCAAATTAAGGTCCCCACTCCATTGATTTTCTGTTTAAGAAGATAGGAAGTAAAGCCTTTATTGTAAAGATAAGTACATTTTCATTAATATTTTTGTCCTTTTCATTAATATTTTTGTCCTTTTCATATATATATAATTAAGAATGAATTTGCCCTTGTTTTCATTATATTATTATAGATGATGTATTCAATGTATATAATAAATTACAAATTTAAAATAAATGTGTTTGTATGTATAATATACGTGTTTCAGTGTTTGTATATTATATATATATA
Organism: Lonicera japonica; assembly: GCA_021464415.1. Classification (NCBI taxonomy): domain Eukaryota; kingdom Viridiplantae; phylum Streptophyta; class Magnoliopsida; order Dipsacales; family Caprifoliaceae; genus Lonicera; species Lonicera japonica. The sequence goes on along the minus strand of CM038465.1, from coordinate 43,969,860 downwards.
TATATATATATAATATGTGTTTGTATTAGTTCAAAAAGTTTAAAAAATTACATTATTAGTTAATGTGTATACTGGCTATTTAATTAAGTGATAATGTGATATGATGTTGATATATATGCTTAAAAATGTGTTAAGGTTAATTTAACGCGAACAATAATTTCAATCTAGCAGAGAAATTCTTTCCTTGGGATTTCACAAATCAAGACATTCGCACTTTGAGATTTCAGTTGATGCATTATAAGCAGGATTTAATTTGTGATACTAAGTTTTAGAAGATTTCCACACTTACTTATTTATGCCGAGAACTAGTCGTAACAAGAAAGTTTGAACATTATTCTATGGTTGATAGATTGGTTCATCTTGTGTTAATCCTCCCTGTTTCAACAGCGACTATGGAGAGAGCATTTTCAGGTATGAAACATGTCAAAACAGCAATTCGTAGCTCTATGGCGGATGAATTTCTCGCAAATTGCATGACTCTGCGAGACATTGCTTTAGGTATTGATTTAGATTCTGTAATCGATGAATTTGAATCACTTAAGACTCGCCGGCACAACTTCGATAGGTATTTTGATTAGTTCTACTTTTATGTAAAAGTTTATTCAAATTCTAGTAATTGAAAAAAATATTTTTGTTATCTTGTTTTATCTCTAACTTAGCCCCCCTCCCTCCTCCCTCCATAAAATCCTGGATCCGCCCTTGCGTGACCTACGTACTCTATGATTGGTTAGTATATTGAGTATGTTAGTATAATGAGTAGAATTTTTGACAAAATAAAACATTTATCTGTTTCTCTTTAGCAAAGACTCAAAAACAAAAATATTTAATAACGAGACAATATTAACCAACTACAAGGTAACTGCCGCTGTCAACAAATTTGGATGCAAATCCAGTAGATCGATATATAATGCATATGGGTAGAGACGCTGACCATACGTGCAGAAAATGCACTTGTTCAATGTCTCAAAGGCAAAACGTACAATCCTCTCTCCACCACACATTTTGCTCTTAACAATCAACCAAAACACTAAATATGTACAACTACCTTATCCTTCGTACAATTACAAAATCACATCAATATCAACTTAATCATTCTTATTTATTTTATTTTATTTTTGAAAATACTTGGAAATATACCTTATTTTACTTGAAAAAACAAAACTGAAGAAATTAATTAATTAAAGATGTGGAGTGCTCAAATGAATATTCCGGGACAAGCCTATGCCCAAACTCAGGTAATAATTATCCTTCGCCTTCACGAGAATACAATTATTTAATCACTTGTATGCTTCAAATTTTATCAAAAAAAAAAAAAAATATTCTATGCTAAGGGTGTTCGGGTCAACTATTGTGCACCTCAATTAATCCCCTTCACGGAAGGTGTCAACTGCTGATTAATAGAGACTTTGCATATGCCGAGTCTCGACCTACAGAGCTCCCATTCGAGCCTAATTTTCTAAACTCATTATGGCTAGCTAGTAGGCAATGTGGCAATGTGTATGCAATATTATACTTATTATTTTTATTTTATTTTATTTAAAATTTAATGTATGATTTTTTTTAGTCAAGCAGTAATAACATGATATTTTTATGTGAGATCGTACGTTCAAGTTGTAGATTAATTACTATTTATTTATTTTTGTTTAGTATATAGAAGCAAGCGGTACCTCTTGAAAGGGAAGTGTCTATTTTTTAGAAAAATGAAGATTGCCTATTTCAAGAAATAATGAAAGGATTTTTGATGAAATTTAAAATTGTTGGTTTTTGGACCTGTTGGTTTAGCCCAACAAGAACATCCATAGTGGACCTTAGGGTTTCAAAACCCTTTAAACCTAATGATATATATTTAGGTCTTTAGACCTAAATAATAATACACAATACACAACATAATTAGAGGCTTTCGTCATCTCTTCTCAAGCACATTCTAGGATTCCTTGTAGAGAGTACTTGAAGCTGTGGGCACAGTAGTAATCGTTAGAGTAACGCTACACAATAGGAGTATCGTAAGGCCAATTGCACAAGATCCAAATCAATCCGCTGCGTATACAGGTACGTGATACTTGTATTATTTTTCCAACACTGGTATCAGAGCTTTAGGATTGGTCTTCATACACAATCACGCATGTGCAATCTCTTGTATATATGTATGTATGATTTTCGTATGTAATGATCTACTGTGTTAACATATATATATATACTCTTAGGAGAGTTTTTTTTTATTTAAAAAAAACAGTTTTCTGTTTTTTTGAAGAAGAGCAGTTTTTTGATTTTACAAAAAAAAAAACAGTTTGCTGTTTTTTGAAGAAAAACAGTTTTTTGAGTTATTGTGGTACCATGCATTTTTTTGATATAATTCACTGTTATATATCATTGTATTGCATGTTTTTTACCTGTTTTATATATAGTGGAAGTGTAGTGGTAGCTTAAAGCTCCTATACAATTTTGCGCATAATTTAAATTTTAATTTAATAATATCACATGATGTGGGAGATGATTTTGAGCATAGCAATCTTTCGATCTCGTGTCATGTGTAAACTATTAAATTTTATTTAAGATTTGTGCTGCAAAATATTATGTGTGCTGTGCTGATAATAATATCCTTCTTTTTGCTCATAATTAAATGGCTTTTAAGAGCATTGTTGCTGACTTGAACAAATGAGAAAAATTGGATGGTGACAATTATGATATTTGGCACCGTAAGATCCAATTTCTCCTTGATGAACAAGAGATTTTGAAAACCTTGACACAGTCATTGACTCTACCACTGGAGGATGGCAATGGTGCCCAACATCGGCGCAATCAAGAGGCCTACACTCAGTGGGTCAAGAAGGATCGTTGTGCGCGCTTTGTTATGCTTAGCAGCATACACAATGACTTGATCAGCGCGTTCGAGGACTGTAAGACTGCTCGATAAATTTGGGATGCCCTAAAAGCTAAGTATGGTTCCACTTCAGCTACTAGGTTGTGTGCATTGACTTTAAAGTTTGACTAATATAAGATGCGCTCTAACACCCCGATAAAGTAGCATCTTAGACTGATGTCGACTATGATTCGCGAGCTCAAGGAAGCTAGGAATAACTTGAGCGATGAGCAACAGGTTCAAGTTGGAATTCGTTCCTTACCTGATTTGTGGGAACATATGAGAGTAAATATGACGCACAATGAGAATATCAAAAAATTTGATGATCCAGCGCGCCATTTAGAGTTAGAAGCTGAGCGCTTAGAAGTTACTAAAGCCAATAGCTCATCTTATATGGTTCATTTTGGTTCACACAAGGCATCTGGGTCTAAGCGCAAGAACTAGAATAATGGAAAGAAGAACGATAATGAGCTTGCGCCTAAGAAGGCAAACTCTGCCAAACGCAAGCGGGGCAAGCGTGGTGGCAAGAAGGGCAATGCTAGCAAAGCATGCTTCAACTGTGGTAAGGAAGGCCACTTCGCTCGTGACTGCACTTAGCCGAATATGTAATAAGCCATGTTATGGTAGCTCATCCTTCCTATGATTAGATTGTGGATTCTAGAGCAGCCGAACATGTCGTGAGAGATCGAGTTGGATATGTGGAGTACCGCCAGATACCAGTAGGAAGCAAAGTACTTTATGTGGGCAATGGAAAAGTTGTTCAAGTTTTAGGTATTGGTACCTACAAGTTGAGCATGCGCGGTGGACGCGACCTATTGATCCATGATGTATTATTTGCTCCTGATATTCGATATAACCTTTTATCAGTTTCTACTTTGCTTAGGCTAGGATTTCGAGTAGTTTTCGAGAACAATAATATTAGCATTTTTAATGGAACAATTTTTTTATGGTAGTGGTTTTATTTCGGATGAATTATTTGTTTTGGATATTAATTATTCCAGTAATAATAATTATATTTCTTTCTTGACTAATGCTGATAATTCTGCAATTTGGCATGTTAGACTTGGTCATATTAGGCAGGACAGAATGAATCGATTAGCTAGAGAGGGATTATTAGGTCAACTCGCTAAAGTTAGTTTGCCCAATTGGGAGCATTGCTTAGTAGAAAAGTCAACTAGAAAATCGTTTGAAAAAGCCACTAGAGCATATTTTCCTTTGCAATTAGTACATTCAGACATCTGTGGCCCACTTAATGTTAGGGTCAGGCATGGTGCTAGCTATTTCATCATATTTATAGATGACTACACACGTTACGATTTTGTACATTTGATCTCCCATAAGTCTGAAGCATTGGATTGCTTTAAACATTTTATAAGGTTGGTTGAGAATCAAAATGGGAGGACCATTAAGGCTCTCCGTACTGATCGTGGACGTGAGTATTTTTCTGAGTTATTTAAACAGCTATGTGATGAAAAAGGTATTCAGAGGCAGTTAACTACTCCATATACTCCGCAACAAAATGGTGTAGCAGAGAGAAGGAATATAACCCTTTTGGATATGGTTAGATCGATGATGGCGCAAGCTAACCTCCCAATATCTTTCTGAGGGGATGCTATCTTAGCTGCTGCCTACATCCTCAACCGTGTGCCTTCTAAATCTATTTCATCAACGCCTTATGAGTTTTGGACGGGTAGAAAGCCTGACTTAAGCCATTTACGCCCATGGAGCGTGGCGAGATATGTTCACACTAGTTCTCATTTGCATGGAAAACTAGGCCTTAGGGCGCATAAATGCATATTCATTAGATATTCTAAGGAATCTAAAGGATATGTGATACTTGGTGAACAAGAAGATTGAACTATTTCTGAGATTGAGTCACGAGATGTGGATTTCCTAGAGAAAGAATTCCCCAAGAGAGAGGATGTGGACAGAAACATTAAGTTATTTAAAATGGTCGGATCGAACGAAGGCATTTCAAATCCAAATGAGGATGTTGAGAGCGACTCGCTTCCTAGTGGGAGTGTGCGACATCCTAGTGGGAGTGTCCTTCCATTAGAGACTGATTCCCAAAGTCTAAACTTGCGTAGAAGCAATCGTGAGAGTATCCCACATCGTCGTTTTGAGATTGAGGGGGCAGCTTTCATGTATACTTCGCAAGATATAAATGAGCCTAAAAATTATTAAGAGGCTATCACATTCCCTACTTCGGCTGAATAAAAAGTTTTAATGATTAATGAAATAGAGTCTATAAGGAAGAATAATGTCTGGGACTTGGTAAATCTTCCGCCAGGGCGAAAGACTATTGGAAACAAATGGGTTTTAAAAGTCAAATGCAAGACAGATGATTTTATTGATAGGTATAAAGCTCGCCTTGTGGCGAACGGCTACACCTAAAAGGAAGGCGTTGACTATGAGGAAACCTTCTCACCGGTAGTGAGGTTTGCTTCAATCCGCCTCATTCTAGCTATTGTCACTCATATGGATTTAGAACTTTTTCAGATGGACGTTAAAACTGCATTTCTCAATAGAGAACTAGATGAGGAAATTTATATGGATCAACCTGTTGGTTTTATAGCTAATGAAAAAGAGCGCAAAGTTTGCAAGCTCAAACGATCCATTATGGGTTGAAGCAGTCATCTAGACAATGGTACCTGAGATTCCATCGATCCATTTCTTCAAATGGATTTACGATGATCGAGGAGGACCATTGTGTGTACGTTAAACGTTCTGAGAATAGTTTCTTGATTCTCTTTTTGTATGTAGACGACATACTATTAGCTGGAAACAACAAAGAGATGGTTGTTGCCACACAAACGTGGTTGTCTTCAAATTTTGAAATAAAAGACATAGGAGAGGCAAGCTATGTGCTCGAAGTTAAGATCCTAAGAGATCGATCAAGGAAACTTCTTGGTTTGTCTCAAGAGACTTACATAAAAAATGTACTTGAGCATTTTCAGATGCAAGCTTGTAAACCCACTGACACTCCTGTTAAGAAATTTAATACCTTAAGTCTAGATATGTGTCCTAAGAATCCTGATGAGAAGGAGAAGATGGCTCGTGTTCCGTATACTAACGCTATTGCTAGCCAGATGTACGCAATGACGTGTACGCAATCCGACATTTGTTATGCAGTTGGTCTTGTCAGTAGGTTCTAAGAGAACCCAACCATTTTTTTCGTGACATGGTTGCGCAAAAGGAGGTGGTCCTTAAGCGTATCTCTACTAGTCGCATGGTTGCGGACCCCTTGACTAAGCATATAGTTAGAGACGTTTACCAAGCTCATGTTAGGAGTCTAGGGTTACGTAGGTTGTGATTGTTTACTTCCTGACCATAAAGGATATTTAATTTCGTTGATATTATTATTAATATTTTTTTTAGAATTTATTGCTCTTATGTTATTGTTTTAATATAACTATTAGCACACACTTTATCCATGGTTGAGATATCATGGTATGAGTATATCAACAGGTATAGATCGATTCTCTCACACGAGTGATCGCCTTTGGCGCCCGAAAGGGGAGCAAAAATGAGACACGTTAGGCTTATGGCACTGTGATAGCGAGCTGAGCTGACACTGATTGAAGTGTCGACATGGAAAGGGCCAAGATAGAGTCTTTCGGAGACCTATCCATATATAACCTGTGAATAGCTGTAGACACCCCGATCCGTGACTCCCGCAAGAACCCTAACGACCTTCGAGAACTACTGTTTTTGGGTCCGGAACCCACCCGAGCACCTGGAACTACCCCGAAAGGGTTTGTTGGCCAACAAACCTATTTTTAATAGAGATTGTCGCACGACATATCACATTGTCGCGCGACAAATACTCCTATGTCGCGCGACAATCTCTCATGACACCAGACCATCCACTCTCTGACACATCAGTCTGTCAGAAACATCACTTCAGCCGTTTGTCGAGCGACATAGGACACATTGTCGCACGACATATGCCCCTTTTGGGGAAGTGTCGCGCGACATACTCTTCCGAGTAGTATAAATAGGCCAACACCCCCAAGGTCAGAGGAACAGCCACTTGGGATTGAAGAATTCTAAGCTTTAAATCTGATTTTCTAGTATTTTATCAAGCATTCTCTATTATTGTCTCATTTTCGAATAATTATCGAATCTATTCTCGACACTCGACGTGTCCCGTCTCTGGAATCAAATTCTCGGAAATATCTGAAGAAGGAAAAGATCATTATCGCCGGAGATCTCTCTGCCGTATTATATTTTCTTTCTTATTATTATTCTCGTCGGGAAGGTAAAGAAAGTCTCTTCCAGCATTTAACATTAAACATCTGTGTACTTGTTTTATTTCTGTTGTTTTGTCCACGTTTTATTTGAATAAACTTATTGCCAAGTTACAAATAGTCTACCGTTTTCAAAACAAAAGACCCTGATAAAATTATTTACAAAACCAGAAGAGTAAGTATATTACCATCCGGATAAAATCCTGTTTTCAAAACCCGGACCGGTAAAACTTACTTAAGAATTAAAAACCCGGTATATCCTATCTGTTTCATAGATTGTGATACACCTGGTAGAACTCCCCTCAAGAGTTCTAATTCCATATTGAATTAGTTCCGATACAAGATCCAACACTTTTTCCCAAATAAATCCAAACCCGAGAAAAATCGTCGTTATTTGAGAAATAATACGGTAAAACTCTCTCTAAAGTAAGAACAACTCTTGACACTTGTATTTGCATCTCTCAAAACTGAACATCGGATCTCGGAACAAAAAGGTTTTCATCCCTTTTCCCGTTCTTCCCAGAAATTAAGGTTTTCACGTAGAAAGTAATAGACTGTCAGTAAAAGCATCCAAGTTTCTCAACATAGAATAAACATATAAAAGATCACTAGAGACCGAAAGGGCGGAATGGGTGCTTAACACCTTCCCAAACCGTAATATAGTTTTCGAACCCTATAGAATCCTAGTTTCGTAGACAAACGTGTAAAGAAAGGCTTATCTGTAGTTTTTCCTCTTACACAACTGTTTTGTCCGTTTTTTCGTAAAACGTACTGACGACTCTGAATGAACCCCTTTGCATCTAGAAATAGAACTTAGGGACACTTGATATGAATCAACAAAGATACCACTCCAGTAAACGGAACGACGAAATCCGTCTCGACGTTTCAGACGCCCACCCGAACGGGGACGAAACCCGGGGGTCGCATTTGCGGATTCTCACAGTGGCGACTCTGCTGGGGACAGTTAGAAAACTAGACTCTTATATGTGGACTTTTTGTTTATCTGTTGAATACTTGCTTTTACCGCTTTCCCTACTTGTGTAAATTGTTTTGAGGAAAAAGTTTTTTCTAAAAATGAAAGTTTTTCAAAAATACGTAAATAAGATAATGATATTCGTGAAACCAACCTTTCGAACTTTACACACACTATCACAAATCATGCATTGGTTCTACGAGTGTGAATTTACCCCAAACCCTCGGAAGTATTATAAGTGAGTAGGGAGTTGGCTTGCTTGGGCCAACATAAACTGAAAGCATTTACTTCCACTCTCCTTGGCCAATTACGCCCCCGAGGTATATCGAGTGACGAGAATACTCACGTACCCGGGAGGTATATCAAAAGGCTCTTGCACGTACCTGCCCTTGGGGTATATCGCAAGGTCTTGCCAAATATGAGAAAGCCTGAAGCCTTAACCGTTCATACACCTGCGCTGCATATAAGATTGAGTCGGCTAAAACACTTGTCAAGCAGCCGTAGGGGATGTACCACCTTACGGCTTACTTTCCAACACCTTTTTAAAATCCGAGGCTTTTCTCGGCAATTTTTAGTGGTTCTTTTGGCAAAAATTGAGTCGCATCACAGTCTTCCTTCATCTTCGCCACGTGGTTTCGTCTACAGCTGTAAAGCGACGTCAGTCTGGAAGGTTGGGCCGGTCGAGATCATACCGGAATACTAGTAAGACCAAGCGCACCCGAAATGGCCGATGGACGCGAGAATCAAGAGACAGATCAGAGCCTAGCCGAGGCGTCTGCAGTTCAGCCCACTTTAGCCGAAATGCACCGTATGTTGACGACCGTCAGCATGAACCTAGCAAGCCTCACAAATGAGCAACATAATACCCGAGTCCGAGTAGAAGAGTTATCAGTCGGATGGACTGCACCACCGGGGTTTGAACGACTACCACCGAATCGAGATCAAGGACAATCATCGCAAGTGCTTCTCCCGGTCCAAGGAACCAACCCACCACCTACGGGTCCCATCATAGCCGGTCCCATTCAGACCGATCCCAACAACCAAAATCAATGGGCCCTGGATTCAGGCCCTACTTATCAGCAACAAGAGCCACCCATAGTTTGGCCGCAACCCCAAGTACAACCCGGATTTGACCCCCAATACCAACCATGGCCACAAGTTCCCGTAAGACCCATTCCACCACCGGCCCCAATAGCCCCTCCCAATGAATACCCAGACATCAACCGACTTCGGGCAGTGTATGCAGAATCGATTATAGCTTGGGAACAGCCCGATGAGGCGTCAAGAGAGAGCGAAGAGATGAAAAAACTGAAAGAGCAGATGAAGGTTCTGCAAAGAGGGATTTCTCTGATAAAAGGGGCAGACGAGATTACAGATATGAATGCTTTCTCCCTCTACCCAGAAGCAAGACTGCCTCAGGGATTCAAGCTCCCTTCCATCACCAAATTCACAGGGACCACACCCCCCAAAACCCATCTTCAATCCTACATCAGATCCATACAAGTATCAGGCTGTGGGGAGCCAGAGTTGGCTCAAGCCTTTCACATGACTCTCACGGGGGCCGCCCTGAGATGGTTTTTCGATATGGAGAGACACCACACGAAGACTTGGGGAGATATCGTCAAGGAGTTCATGACCAAATACGGGTCCAACGAAGATTTGGAAATTACCCGTAAACACCTGGAAATGGCCAAGCAAGGCGAGAAAGAAAGCTTCAGTGATTTCATCACACGCTGGAGAGAGATGGCATCCCAAATGTCCAAGCGACCTGATGAAGAAGAACAGTTGGAGATCATACAGAAGAATTTCACTCCAGCCATCCTGAGTTGCATGGGAAAGCATGTATTCCCACACTTCAGAGCCCTGTTGAGTATAGGATCGCAAGTAGAGGAAGAATTGGCCAAGAAAGCAGAGACTGATACCAAGAAAGCCGCATACACCGGGAGAAAGACAGCCACCCCAGCCGTGAATCAACTAAGCTCGTACCCATATCAACAAAACCCATTCCAACAATCACAACAAGCCCCTCCGATGAGTTGGCCTGCACAAGAAAACTCTTCAAGCACCGAGGCTAAGAGGAGGAGAAACTTCTGCACCCTCCCCACTACCCTGGTCAAAAGCCTAGAACTACTCCGAAAGGCCGGACTAATCACTCCACTCAACCCGTGCCCCCCACTAAACCCTATTCCCAGCACCTGGAGAATGAATGAGAACTGTGCATACCATCAAGCAGCGGGCCACGACACAAAACGCTGCTTGGCTCTTCGCCATCGTATCCAAGACCTCATTAAAGCCGGAACCATTCCCGCACCCGGCGGGCCCAATGTTACCAATAATCCCCTTCCCAACCATGTTCTACCTACAGGAATTAACGCCTTGACCACTGATGAAGAAGGCTTTGACCCCGTAGGACTCATTTGGGATGACCCAGCCTATAAAGCGCTCGTTATGCTACCAACAAAGGCTCAAGTTGCCCCAGGCCTCAATCCGATAATCGACCAATGGATGGCTAAGATAAACTTCCTGCCTGGGAAGGGTTTAGGAAAGGCAAATCAAGGAATCTCACAGCCACTTACAATCAAAACCAATCCCAAAAAATCTGGGATAGGATGGACCCAGGAGAAGAAGAAACAGCCGTGGAACCCCCGAGGCCCCCTTAAAGAGACAATCTGTATGACAGAAACCTCCCACGGAACTTTTAGTTGGTCGGCAGAGCCAGAGTCATCAGAAATCCCGGAAGAATCAGACCCAGCATCCCTTTGGATACAACAAATTACCTGTTCAGGGAGGATATACCAGCCACCGCCGATGGATGCCGAAAAATCACCACCTCCTAAAGAAATAGGAGAAGATCGAGTACTGGAGCAGTTGAAGAAAACTCAAGCACACATCACCATTTGGGGCCTCTTGGTTGCCTCCAAACCTCACAGGACCACTTTCATCAAACTTCTAGACGAAGCCGTCATACCACCGGACTCCACACCAGAGCAACTGCCAAACATGATTGGGTCGCTTACAGTCCAAAGAAGTCTGTCATTTTCAGATGAAGACTTGTCTCTATTGGGGAGGAAACACAGCCTGGCCCTCCATATCACCGTCCAGACCCGAGGGAAAATCCTGTCACAAGTCCTTATCGACAACGGGTCAACCATAAACGTCTGCCCCCTAAAGACCGCCAAATGTCTGGATATCTTGGATTCAGAGCTTTCCCCGTCAGCTGTGACTGTTAGGGCCTATGACAATACCAGAAGGGCCGTTCTGGGTTCTCTGAAGCTTGATCTCATGGTCGGTCCCGGAAACTTTTCGGCTGACTTTCAAATCATAGACATTCCCTCCAGTTTTAACCTCCTGTTGGGAAGGGCATGGCTACACGACATAGGAGCATTCCCCTCCTCCTTACACCAGAAGATCAAGATACCGTTCGAATGGAATATAATCACCATCCAAGGAGATCCTGAAAGGACCTTGGTGGACTAGAGTTACCTGTATTGGGCATCAGGAGCCAGATCATACAGTTGGGAGGCTTTTCTTACGAGCCTCAAGTACAAGCTCTCACCACCCAAAGAATCGAGTATCTACCCCCTGACAACATTCCCGGTCTTAACGCCAAGATCACAAATATGCTGAGAATGATGAAATATTTACTTGGAGCCAGTCTGGGAATGGGGCAGCCAAAGTTACTCCAGGCCTTAGAACCAGTGACGAGGCACAAAAAAGAAGGTTTGGGGTACCAGCACACCAAAGAAGACGACCAAGAGAAAAGAAGCCGAGGGCATCAGTATCCGAGTTTTAACTCTCTGAATGGGTTTTTTGTCAAAGAATGAGATGACTTCCCCTTTTGTGGTTTTCAAGAACCTTGGAGAAACAGCAACGGAGAAAACCTTCCAGGATGGGAAATCTTCTATGAAGAGGACCTTTATATCAAGGAAAACGTTGTGCATAGTTTCTCTACCAAGTTGACGATCGGGCCGAGGGAAGAAAATGAAGACGACCAAGATGAAGAGGAAGAATTGATCGGAGATCTCTTCGAAGTCATGGCCCTAGGGGATGAGGAACCAAGAGACGACCCTGTACACTTGATACACGCAGATCCGAATTACCAGGGAAAAGGGGGAAAGAGTGAAAATGTAAGGGTGAGAGATAGGAGTGAGGGTAAGGCTAAGGAGGAGTCACTCCTAGATTTACTTTTTAAACTTGTACCTGTAAGCACTATTAACAATGAAGAAGAATCTGTTTTGCATTATCCTGTTAATTTTGATTATGTAATTGCCTATATGGAGTTGGAAAGACTAAACGAACACCCTGAACGGGAGGAGCAGCGTATACACAGCGAGGAAGGAGACACTCTTGTGATCAACCTCGGGACAAAAGAGGAAAGAAAAGAGGTCCGTATTGGGGCAAGTCTAAGTAAGACAGAAAGAGAAGAATTCACGCAAACTCTAAAAGAGTATGTGGATGTCTTCGCCTGGTCCTATGCAGATATGCCAGGTTTCAACAGCCAGATAGTCATGCACGAGATACACACCAAGCCGGAATTTAGGCCCGTCAAGCAGAAGTTGAGGAAACTTACACCATAATGGTCCCTGAAAGTGAAAGAAGAAGTGATGAAACAACTGAGTGTGGGGTTCTTGCGGGTGATCGAGTACCCTTCATGGTTAGCCAATATTGTACCCGTTCCAAAGGCAAATAGGAAGGTCCGCATGTGTGTGGATTACCGAGATCTTAACAAAGCTTGCCCAAAAGATGATTTTCCATTACCCAACATCGACTTGATAGTGGATAATACTGCCAACCATGCCCTGAAGTCCTTTGTAGATGGTTTTGCCGGGTATAATCAAATCAAGATGTACCCGGATCACCAGGAGAAAACTGCATTCATCACACCGTGGGGAACATACTGCTACACCGTCATGCTATTCGGGCTGAAGAATGCCGGAGCAACATATCAAAGGGCAGCAACAGTTATCTTCCATGACATGATTCACAAAGAGGTAGAGGTGTATGTGGACGACATGATAATCAAGTCAAAGGAGATGGAAAGCCATGTACCAGCCTTACGAGCTTTCTTTGACCGCCTCTGCCAGTACCAAATGAGACTCAATCCGCAGAAATATGTGTTCAGGGTAACCAAGGGAAAACTCTTAGGCTATGTCATCAGTAAAAAGGGAATCGAGGTAGACCCTGCCAAAGTTCGAGCTATCCGAGACATGCCCGAACCCCGTACCGAGAAAGAAGTCCGAGAATTCTTAGGTAATTTGCAGTACATTAGCAGATTCATTTCTCAACTCACGCAGACTTGTGAACCCATCTTCAAACTCTTAAGGAAGTCTTCACTAGGAAAATGGGACGATCAGTGCCAAGAGGCTTTTGACAGAATTAAGGATTACCTCTCCAACCCCCCAGTTTTAGCCCCACCACAGACCAGACTACCACTAATTCTATACTTAACTGTCATTTATTCTGCCGCAGGAGCCATGCTAACACAACACCTGATCAAAACCCGAAAAGAGCAGGCCATCTATTACATCAGCAAGAAGCTGTCCCCGTTTGAGATAAACTACACACCATTGGAGAAATCATGCACCGCTCTCGTCTGGGTAACACAGAAATTACGGCACTACATGTTGATTTTTTTGGTCATCCTGGCATCACGTATTGATCCATTAAAATACCTCTTCGAGAAACCAGCTCTTTCGAACCGTATGGCAAAGTGGTTATTTATGCTCTCCGAATTCGACATCACCTACATGACCCAGAAAGCAGTCAAAGGCAAGATCATAGCTGATTATCTGGCCCACAATCCGATATTGGGGGACATGTTAGAAGAAGCCGAATTCCCGGACGAAACTATCATGAATGTCGAGATCGATGAAGATTGGAAGTTGTACTTTGACGGAGCCGCCAATCGAAATGGAAAAGGGATAGGCATCCTGTTAGTCTCTCCAGACCAAACTCACTCCCCAGTATCATATCGTCTAGACTTCTTCTGCACCAACAACATGGCCGAATATGAAGCCTACATAGTCGGGTTAGAGATCGCACTCCAAATGGGTATAAAGAGGATACAGGTATACGAAGATTCAGCACTAGTTGTCCACCAAGTTTTGAAGAAATGGAAAATCAGATATGAGAAATTAGTCCCTTACCTTGCCCGACTAGAGGATGTCGCAGGAAGGTTTGAGCATGCGGAGTTTTACTATGTCCCCAGGTCACAGAACAGTTTTGCTGACGCACTTGCAACCCTAGCCTCTATGATCGATATCCCAGAGGGAATGGAAGAAATAACTCTTACAGTACAAAAGAAATCAGGACCAGCACACTGCATGGCCCTTGAGGTAGAAAGTGAAGAGGAAGGGGACTCAACCACTTGGTTTTATGATATCTGGAACCTGTTGAAAAATCACCAGTATCCCGAGCAAGCAGACAAGAAAACACGGGTCACGCTCAGAAGATTAGCATCAGGATTCATACTTTGTGCCGGTAGGCTATACAAGAGAAACTACGACGAGACCCATCTCCAATGTCTGGCAGAAAAAGAGTCCGTCAAAGTGATGGATCAAATACATGGGGGCGATTGTGGACCTCACATGAGCGGCCATACACTTGCCCGCAAGATCATCAGGCAAGGCTATTATTGGTCTACCCTGCAGAACGACTACATTAATCACGTACGCCATTGCCACAAGTACCAAATTTACACTAAATCTCAGAAACTTCCCCCCAAAAGAGTTGTACAACATGACTGCTCCTTGGCCTTTCGCGGCCTGAGGGATTGACATCATTGGGAAGATTTCACCCAAAGCCAGCAACGGCCATGAATTCATACTAGTGGCCATCGACTACTTCACCAAATGGGTAGAAGCCGAATCTTTCCAAACCCTTGACGCGAAGAAGGTTGCCCGATTCATCAGACGGAATGTCATCTGTCGGTATGGGGTCCTACACGAGATCATCTCAGACAATGGCACTCACTTCGAAGGAGAGGCCAATACAGTTATGGAGGAGTACGATATTACCCGACACAAATCTTCGCCGTATAGACCACAAACCAACGGGGCAGTTACAGTTGCCAACAAGAATCTGAATAAGATCCTAAGCAAGATGACCGACACCTGCCGGGACTGGCCAGAGAAATTACCATACGCATTGTGGGGATACCGTACCACCGAGAGGGTCTCCACCGGGGCAACCCCATTTTCCCTTACATACAGGATGGAAGTAGTCCTCCCTGTTGAGTTAGAGGTCCCCTCTCTCAGAGTAATGCTAGTGAATCAAGTCAATGAACTAGAGTGGGTTCAGGCACGTTATAACGAGCTAGCCCTACTGGATGAGAAGAGATTGAAAGCCGCGTACCACCATCAAGGGTATCAGAAGAGAATCGCTCGAGCATTTAACTAGAAAGTAAGGACTCGGGGTATCAATGAGAACGACATCGTATTGAAAGAAATTCGAGAGCCAGCCAGAGATCCAAGGGATAAGTTCGGGCAGAAGCGGACAGGGACGTATATAGTCAAAGAGATTGATACGGGGGGTGCCGCTATACTCGCTGACTTAGAGGGACAGTTACTGCGTTCACCAGTCAACATGGACCGACTGAAGAAGTATTATCAATAGGTGTAACACGTATAGATCGGAACTACGTAAACCTGAGCCCCAACTCAAAATTTGTGTTTTTGAAAAAACAAAAAAAGGGGAACGTAGGCAACCTGAGAAGTGACTTCAGGCCCGGTTTAAACTTTGTAAAGAAATTTATTTTCCCTCGTATATTATTAAAAGGTGGTTCAGAACATCGAAAGTTACAAAGGAAATACAGCATACAGGAAGAAACTAATCCCTAGGGGTTGGCCACACCAGATCCTCGGTGGCCAAATCAATTCAAGCCTCGTCCAGGATTTGATACCCAAAGACAATGTTATCCTCTG
Organism: Lonicera japonica; assembly: GCA_021464415.1. Classification (NCBI taxonomy): domain Eukaryota; kingdom Viridiplantae; phylum Streptophyta; class Magnoliopsida; order Dipsacales; family Caprifoliaceae; genus Lonicera; species Lonicera japonica. The sequence goes on along the minus strand of CM038465.1, from coordinate 43,953,855 downwards.
TAGGCTCAGAATCCATGAATCGGAACCACTCCATTTGAAAGAGGTCATCAATCAGCTCTCCTTCTAGAGATTGCCAGCAAGAGCGGATAATGTCAGCCCGGATGGGCCTGGAAATACCGAAACGGGCATAGTTGAACTGCCGAGTCAGTCGGGCACGCCAGATCCTCTCTACCGATAAAGAAACATGCAGGGTCACAAATTTGGACTCAGATGAGAAGTTGTTCAGACCAAGGGGAATGTCTTGAGGAACGTTAAACTGTCGAAGAAGACGTCCTGGGAGATAAAATGAGGTAAACCAGAGCCCGCGGAGCCGAACGTAATTCTGACCTCCAGTACTAAGCACCATCGCCCTCAACTTCCACCAAGGAATGTTCCACCGGATAGCCCAAAAGTTCTCCGAAAACCACACCGTCCAATCAGAGGAGGACATGGTCAAAGCCCTAAAGATAGGACGACGGAAGAAATGCGTCGGATTATCGAGCCGAACCCCGTTGAAGCCCACCGATCGGAAGCGCTCCAGCAACCACATGTATAGTAAACGCGGACTCCCCCTGAAGAAGGGTGAAGCCCCCCTTTGAATATCATCCAGACCATTCAGGGTATCTGCAAGAACAATGGGGACTATGGACTCTCCATTTCTAGCATGGTAAATCAAACTCAGAATAGTCGGATCAACACGGAAAGAACCCGTCACCAGAAACATATCAGAAACAAGGCAGATCAGGGCCGCCGCAGTACGCCCCACGCCGTAAGAAGCTCTATCTTCATAACGATGAAAGAACCTCACCATTTTATGAAGGTCAAGGAGTCCGCCAGTAATAAAACCATCACAGGCCACTTGGAGAATGGCTAACAAAGCCACCAGCATATCTTGAGGACCGATCTCTTCTATGGGAACTGCTATTGGGAGATGAACGTCAGAACGCAACAACCAAAAGAACTCCTCATAAGTCGGACAGAGCTCATCTAGTCCGAAGCAAAAAAGATGGTCCACAGGACTCCAGAAATACAAAGCACCTAACAAAAAGGAAAAATCGACGGGACGATGGCACCAGCCCGCTAAAGGACTAAAAGCACCGAAGTTCAAACCGTTTTCAGAAGATGTCAAAGCATCTCGAGCATTGACGTAAGAAAAATCAAATTTTGTGCGATAAGAGGACATTTTTGGAAGGTGTGGGGATGAAGGAAGGAAGATGTGTGTATTTATAGCAAAAAGAGGGTCCTGTGCCTATTTGTCGCGCGACAAACTCATATCCACTAGGGATTGTCGTGCGACAAACCCATTTAGGGTCACCCTATTTTTATTTTTCTTACACATAAAAGTCATTCTTGCCAAAAGAATTACTTCTGGATGCATTCTTGTTCTCACTTTGTTCTTTTTGCAGGAAACCTAAGTATCCCTACGCCATAAGGTATGGCTCCTAAAAAACACTAACTCGCATACATGTACATATATATCTTTCACAAAACAAGAGAGTAATGGTATATCATCAGACACAAATAAAGATTTTCATAAATCCAATAAAAGAACAGTTTTCAAAACTAAAACTCTGTCTACAAGTCTATAAATATAAAAATATAAAAACTACATATATGTTCCAAACTAACAAAATTGCAGAATAGAAAAAGCTAATCTACTCGGGCGTGTTTTGACACGCTCCCACTATCACCCGAGCCCTCCTCGGGAGTAAGGTCAACCACTGGGACGCCTGGAAAATGAGGAACTGCCACCTGGGAAGGCCCCGCCAACTGGACAAGAGCCGTAAGACGGATCACCGAGGACCGAGAACGCCTGGAGGTCCGACTGCTACTCCTCCGAGACTCCGTCCGGGCATGAGAAGAAGTCAGGGGGTCGTTCGGCCGCAAAGAAACGTCGATAGCCCTCTGGTAGTCACGCATGTATGTTGGAGGGTCTCGATCGACATACTGGAGCAGGTTCCAGCTGTAGAGGTACTGGGCGTGCCAAGCCCGCAGATCTGCCACCCGTACACTCACCCGCTGAAAAAGACATAAGAAAAGAGAATCAGCACAGTCAAGAAAGTAAATAAGTACAGATATAAAAGTATCAAGAGAAGGTGAAGAAGGTACCTCATCACCAGGGCGACCACCCAAGTAGTCAAAAGTGTCCTCAGGAAGAGGATACTCAGGAACCGTGTATCGACACAAACCGGCGCCGACATAAGAAATATCTCTAAGGAACGGGGGTAGATCTACCAAAGGAATGGACGGCCCCATCGGAACGTCAGCGAAAGTAGACCCCCCCTCCTTGCGAATAGGGAACAAAAGAAGGCTAGAAGATGAGCCGCCGAGACTTGGAGATCGGGCTGGAGGGCCCATAACAGTCGACGGGAGGGGAATCAATGTAGCGAAGGTACGGACACCTGGAGGATCCACCATGGCCGTCGCCCTCAAAGGTGGGACCCCACTAGAAGGAGTGGTCGCTGCAGCAGGAAGGGTCTGCCCGAACTACTCGTAATTCGCCCCAAGGTCCGCAGGCTCCCAGGACCTCTTAAAAAATCCCGCTCTCCCCTCGGCAGCCTCGGCAGCATCAAAAAGGACCTCCGGAGACACAGAAGGGCCGGTAGGGAACTCAAAACCCTCAACACACCGCTCTTCCACGGGTGTTGTCTGAGGTGGCTGCTCCGGAGCCGCCGTCGTATCACCGCCCTCACCCCTTAACCTATCACCACCCTCGGCAGCAGCAGGAATGTTCCTCTCTCCCTCGGGGTCCTCATTCTCAGAATCTAGAATGTTGTCCCTCTGATTGGGGACAGATGGCAGATGACCCAGAACCGTCCTAGTTAGATGGGTCTGTCCTCGTATATAATGAGGATCGCCTCCTAACGCCCGATATCTCTTGTAGAATATCCGTCCCCGAGTCCCCTTCGGCTCCCTCATTAAATAACGGGCAGCGAAAGCGGCATAGTCTCCCTCCTCAGTGAACGTCTGGAAGCCGAGCCCGTCAACCAAGGCCTGCACCGTCACCGAATCAATCTCGCCCGTCCACCTTATCAGAACCGGTGGAAATAGCAGAACTCGAGGCCACTGGACCGGTGTGTGCTGGCGAATAACTCTCTCGCCTAAGTAAAAATGAAGGTCGTATTCATCCTTAATCAACCGCCTGGTCCTCGAGGCGGTCAGAGCACGGCCGTATCCGAAATGGAGGCCCAGATCACCCCAGGGGACCAACTCAATCTACAAAGAGAACAAAATTTTATTTCAGTTATTTGTATTCTATTTTACAATTTATTTATTGAAAAGAAAAAATACTAAGATATTTACCTGCTCCTCCAGCAGGTCATGGACGGCGGCAGCTCCGGTCTCTCGAGTCCGGTATACATAGGGAGCCCTGTAGTTCCCCGCAATGAATCGACGGAGAAAAAGAAACCGATCCTCGTTCTCAACGAGGAGATCTACCTGGGCGCGACCCAAACGAGTATACGCCACAAACCAACTCTGAAGAGAAAACATAAAGAATATCAACAATAATCAACAAATAAAAGTAAAGAACTGGAACAAAGATAAGGGAACAAAGGTATATAACTCCCACAGCAGAGAAAAGCCCTTAAGGTTCAGGGCTAAGTGGCGAGAAACCTGGTCCATAGCATCATAGAGGACGGCAAGAATAAAACCGCCCCAATCGTAGTCGAACATGATGCTGAAATCCCGGAGATAGGGCAGCCACCAAAGATGGGCCGTGGCCCCCCCACGGACCTCGAATAGATCATGGAGCGTTAGTAGAAAAAGGACGCGGGCATACTAGCGAGCCTCCTGGCGAGTCATCGGCGCTTCTAAGGCAACTAATCGAGCTCTCTCTGTGGCTAGCCGAGTAACCAAGACGGCCCGAGAAATCGTATCACCGAAACTCCGTCGCTCTGGAAACCATCCTAATGCACCGACAATGCCCTCTGCTGTCAGACGCAAGGGGACAACGATCTGTATAGGGACCCCCCTGAAGCAATCCCGATCAGAGCAAATAAGTCGAGGGGGGTCATTGTCATCTCCCCCCAGCTCCAGTGAAAAGTGTGAGTGGTGTCCCACTAATGACAAGCTAGAGCTGACACCAACACAGCTGCCCTAGATACCCGCTCCGGGAGGGCATCGAAGAAAGAGCCAAAAGGAGTCGCAAGAAGCAACTCCTAGAGAGGGGCCGGTGCCTGTCGCCACTCTAAAGAAATGGTGTTGGGAGAACCCCAACCACGGCCAACCCACTGCAGACACAAAGAACGAGTACAGGATTATGAGGGTACTTTGGTGTAATTATGAGAGATATGGGGTTATAAGGGTAAAATTATGTAATTTTCCAAAACCTGAGGGTACTTTGGTGTAATTATGAGAGTTATGGGATTATAAGGGTAAATTATGTAATTTTCCAAAACCTAAGGGTACTTTGGTGTAATTATGAGAGTTATGGGATTATAAGGGTAAATTATGTAATTTTCCAAAACCTGAGGGTACTTTGGTGTAATTATGAGAGTTATAGGGTTATAAGGGTAAAATTATGTAATTTTCCAAAACCTGAGGGTACTTTGGCGTAATTATAAGAGTTATAGGGTTATAAGGGTAAATTATGTTATTTTCCAAAACCTGAGGGAATTTTGGTGTAATTATGAGAGATATAGGGTTATAAGGATAAAATTATGTAATTTTCCAAACCTGAGTGCACTTTGGTGTAATTATGAGAGATATAGGGTTATAGGGGTAAATTATGTAAATTTTCAAAACTTGAGGGTACTTTGGTGTAATTATGAGAGATATAGGGTTACAGGGGTAAATTATGTAATTTTCCAAAACCTGAGGGTACTTTGGTGTAATTATGAGAGTTATAGGGTTACAAGGGTAAATTATGTAATTTTCCAAACCTGAGGGTACTTTGGTGTAATTATGAGAGTTATAGGGTTATAAGGGTAAAATTATGTAATTTTCCAAAACCTGAGAGTACTTTGGTGTAATTATGAGAGTTATGGGGTTATAAGGATAAATTATGTAATTTTTCAAAACTTGAGGGTACTTTGGTGTAATTATGAGAGTTATAGGGTTATAAGGGTAAATTATGTAATTTTCCAAAACCTGAGGGTACTTTGGTGTAATTATGAGAGTTATGGGATTACAGTGATAAATTATGTAATTTTCCAAAATATGAGGGTACTTTGGTGTAATTATGAGAGTTATGGGGTTATAGGGGTAAATTATGTAATTTTCCAAACCTGAGAGTACTTTGGCGTAATTATGAGAGTTATAGGGTTATAAGGGTAAATTATGTAATTTTCCAAAACCTGAGGGAATTTTGGTGTAATAGGGTTATAAGGGTAAAATTATGTAATTTTCCAAACCTGAGGGTACTTTGGTGTAATTATGAGAGTTATAGGGTTATAAGGGTAAATTATGTAATTTTCCGAAACCTGAGGGTATTTTGGTGTAATTATGAGAGTTATAGGGTTATAAGGGTAAAATTATGTAATTTTTCAAAGCTGAGGGTACTTTGGTGTGATTATGAGAGTTATAGGGTTATAAAGGGTACATTATGTAGTTTTCTAAAAACTCCTAAGAGGTATCACAAGTAAAGGTATGTGTTCGCTAAAATCGGACATTATTTCTAAAACATGCATATTAACATTTATTTAAATAATAACATGTAGGGAACGACAGAAGTAACAAAACAGATAAACACACGAAAAGAAGACGTACCAGGGATCGACGACGAATCTCATGACAAACGGGCTCCATCAAGAGCCACGGAACGTCCGTGACCGGAGCAGCCCGGGTAACGTCTCGGTAGACCACCGCCCGACCGCGGTCTACCCCATCCTCACCGTACCAATCGAGGTCGACCCAGTCATCGTGGTGAGGGCTGCAGCGAAGAACGCCCTGTGCGTCAGTAAAGGTGACCTCCTCCTGGTCACCCTCCAACCTATCAGGATGTGCAGGGTCCATCCGTGTATATGTGGAATATGTGAGAAAAATCGGGAAAATCAGAAAAGCGCCAGGGCTTCCGCGCTTAGAAGAAGAGAGAAAGAAAGCTAGAGAGAGAGAGAAATGAGAGAATGAGGTGGAATGAGCTCAGCAAGGGGCTTATATAGTGGGGCAGTTTGTCGCGCGACAAATGGCCAATTGTCACGCGACAAAGAGCCAGACACCAAAGTGTCGCGCGACAAACCCATCCCATCCCCTGATTTTTTTATCTTTGTCTCATTTTATCTCTTGCAGGGGTACTCCAGAGAAGCAGTTTTTGAAAAAAAATGCCAAAAACCGCACACCCAGGATGAAAAATTCAAGGAGGGCTTCCAAATCATCTCTCCGAAAAAGCAAGAAAAAATATACAAATAGTTAAAGTAGTCTCTGATCTCCCAGAAAGACCAAGACCATCAATGAGAAAAAGCAAAATATCAAAATAAGACGGGAATAGAAAGAATTGAAAGAGTAGAAAAGAGAAAGAACCCGCATAAACGCCCAAAGCGAGCGAGAGAAACAGAAATGCAGAGTAACAGGGAGAGCCACACCAAAAGTGACAGCTAGGCCAAAACCGGCTCAGGGCTTCGTTTTGGGTGAGTAAGGCTCCTGATCACAACAAAGGGATAAAAAGACTCCTGGTCAAAAACAGAGAAGGCCAGGAAAAGTCTTTCCCAAAAAAAGGAGAAATAAGGGCATCGAAAAATAGAATACGATGTGGGCCCACCAAAAGAGGAAACTGAGAAGAGAACAGAGATCAGAGATTGAACTTTCAAACAAGTTTTCTTTTCAGCACGATACAAAAGAGATGGTTGGGAAATCCTCGGACCATCACTCTGCGGAGAGCAAAAGAGATCCAAAAACTGCCTTCCGAGATAAGTATCTTCACTCAAGGAAAACATGAGAGTTAAAGTTCAGAAAGATACAGGGAAACGGACATCCGGATTAGACCCCGAGAAGCCCTTTTCACCATCACAAGATTTACTCCCTCTCACTCTAGCAGTCTAAGAGAGGCCACAAAACACAAGCCCTTTTCGGAGGCAAACCACAAACACAAGCCCTCTCCGGAGGCAAAACACAAACACAAGCCCTCTCCAGAGGCAAAAGTACTCACAAAAGCCCTCCCAGAGGCAATTTTCTTTTTTCTTACAGATCAAAAGCCCTCCCAGAGAGGCACAGTGTAGCAATGGTAGTCCTCCCACCTGAGGCGAAGCCCTCCCAAAGAGGCACAGTGGAGCAATGGTAGTCCTCCCACCTGAGGCGAAGCCCTCCCAGAGAGGCACAGTGTAGCAATGGTAGTCCTCCCACCTGAGGCAAAGCCCTCCCAGAGAGGCACAGTGGAGCAATGGTAGTCCTCCCACCTGAAGCGCAAAAAGGATCAATGGTAGTCCTCCCATCTAAAGCTAGTGGAGCAATGGTAGTCCTCCCACCTGAGGTGAAGCCCTCCCAGAGAGGCACAGTGGAGCAATGGTAGTCCTCCCACCTGAGGCGCAAAAAGGATCAATGGTAGTCCTCCCATCTGAGGCTAGTGGAGCAATGGTAGTCCTCCTACCTGAGGCGAAGCCCTCCCAGAGAGGCACAGTGAAGCAATGGTAGTCCTCCCACCTGAGGCGCAAAAAGGATCAATGGTAGTCCTCCCATCTGAGGCTAGTGGAGCAATGGTAGTCCTCCCACCTGAGGAGAATCCCTCCCAGAGAGGCACAGTGAAGCAATGGTAGTCCTCCCACCTGAGGCGCAAAAAGGATCAATGGTAGTCCTCCCATCTGAGGCTAGTGGAGCAATGGTAGTCCTCCCACCTGAGGTGAAGCCCTCCCAGAGAGGCACAGTGGAGTAATGGTAGTCCTCCCATATGAGGCAAGTGGAGCAAATGAAAGCCCTCGAAAGAGTCAACGAGGTAATAAAAGCCCTCTCCGGAGGCAAAACCAAACATCAGCCCTCTCCGGAGGCACTCACGAGCACTTTTGCATACACACACTCCTTTAGAGTTCATGCGAGAGCCATGGATCATGATCTTTTCCAGTCGCCTCAATTCCTTGCAAGCAAGGAGCTTGAGTCGAGAGGGTCTGTAGACACCCCGATCCGTGACCCCCGCAAGAACCCTAACGACCTTCGAGAACTACTGTTTTTGGGTCTAGGACCTACCCGAGCACCTGGAACTACCCCGAAAGGGTTTGTTGGCCAACAAACCTATTTTTAATAGAGATTGTCGCACGACATATCACATTGTCGCGCGACAATCTCTCCTGACACCAGACCATCCACTCTCTGACACATCAGTCTGTCAGAAATATCACTTCAGCCGTTTGTCGAGCGACATATGACACATTGTCGCGCGACATATGCCCCTTTTGGGGAAGTGTCGTGCGACATACTCTTCCGAGTAGTATAAATAGGCCAACACCCCCAAGGTTAAAGGAACAGCCACTTGGGATTGAAGAATTCTAAGCTTTAAATCTGATTTTCTAGTATTTTATCAAGCATTCTCTATTATTGTCTCATTTCCGAAGAATTATCGAATCTATTCTCGACACTCGACGTGTCCCGTCTATGGAATCAAATTCTCAGAAATATCTGAAGAAGGAAAATATCATTATCGCCGGAGATCTCTCCGCCGTATTATATTTTCTTTCTTATTATTATTCTCGTCGGGAAGGTAAAGAAAGTCTCTTCCAGCATTTAACATTAAACATCTGTGTACTTGTTTTATTTCTGTTGTTTTGTCCACGTTTTATTTGAATAAACTTATTGCCAAGTTACAAATAGTCTACCGTTTTCAAAACAAAAGACCCTGATAAAATTATTTACAAAACCAGAAGAGTAAGTATATTACCATCCGGATAAAATCCTGTTTTCAAAACTCGGACCGGTAAAACTTACTTAAGAATTAAAAACCCGGTATATCCTATCTGTTTTATAGATTGTGATACACCTGGTAGAACTCCCCTCAAGAGTTCTAATTCCATATTGAATTAGTTCCGATACTAGATCCAACACTTTTTCCCAAATAAATCCAAACCCGAGAAAAATCGTCGTTATTTGAGAAATAACACGGTAAAACTCTCTCTAAAGTAAGAACAACTCTTGACACTTGTATTTGCATCTCTCAAAACTGAACATCGGATCTCGGAACAAAAAGGTTTTCATCCATTTTCCCGTTCTTCCCAGAAATTAGGGTTTTCACTTAGAAAGTAGTAGACTGTCAGTAAAAGCATCCAAGTTTCTCAACATAGAATAAACATATAAAAGACCACTAGAGACCGAAAGGGCGGAATGGGTGCTTAACACCTTCCCAAACCGTAATATAGTTTTCGAACCCTATAGAATCCTGGTTTCGTAGACAAACGTGTAAAGAAAGGCTTATTTATAGTTTTTCCTCTTACACAACTGTTTTGTCCGTTTTCTCGTAAAACGTACTGGCGACTCTGAATGAACCCCTTTGCATCTAGAAATAGAACTTAGGGACACTTGATATGAATCAACAAAGATACCACTCCAACAAACGGAACGACGGAATTCGTCCCGACGTTTCAGACGCCCACCCGAACGGGGACGAGACCCAGGGGTCGCATTTGCGGATTCTCACAATAGCCGGATGTAAAATTTTAACTAGGCGCTGAGACGAGCGAGCAAGTAGATTTTTCAGGTTAGGCGCTTGATAGTGACTGAACTAAGATCTGTACGGTGTTTGATAGTGATATACGCTCTTTATTGAAAGAGAACTCCACCGTAACATGTAAGTCGTACTACATGTGCTTGGCGACCTATATAAGGAAATTAAAGAATGATCCCTTCTTCTTAACTATGTGAGTCCTTATGGATTGATACAATATGTATGATCCTCTACTATTTTTGTCCTATGTGACTTTTGATTGTATCATGAAGAGGAAGTTCAGTGTATGCTACTTTGATGTGTGTATCCTATGGCTAAGACTGATGTGGCCTAAAGGGACATCGTTGGGAAAGCAATTGAATATAATCTAAGTGATATGAGGGTGAAAGGATGACTGTTTGGTAGCACGTTCAAGTTTTATGATCACTGATACCAAGTTATGTAGCTTTTTGATAGTAGCGACGTAGCTGTGAGAATAAAACGGAAGAGGTTTAAGCATTGATCCAAGATGTGACTCCGAGGGATTAGAGATGCTTAATTTGAATGTGGCTGAATAGGTTAGGGGAAGAACGAGACGCTATGGGGTTGTTCTATGCTGGTTCTTTGGGAGTTTGGCATAATACTCCAAAATTTCCTTTTCAGGTGGCTCGCGGTCGCACAACTCATTTACTAAGTATGAACGGGGAATCTAGAATGGTGCAAGGGAGAATAAGAATTATTTGCCTACTATATATGAGTGGGAGATGTTAATTTTTGGGCCTGTTGGTTTAGCCCAACAGGGACATCCATAGTGGGCCTTAAGGTTTCAAAACCCTTTAAGCCTACTGATATATATTTAGGTCTTTAAACCTAAATAATAATACACAATACACAACATGGGCGGCCGTCATCTCTTCTCAAGCACATTCTAGGGTTCCTTGTAGAGAGTACTCGAAACTATAGGCACAGTGGTAGTCGTTCGTGTAACGCTACACAACGCGAGTATCGTAAGGTCAATCGCACAAGATCCAAATCAATCCGCTGCATATATAGGTACGGGATACTTGTATTATTTTTTCAACAAAAATTGCTATAACACATAAATTACCTGTACAAAATTTTATCAAAAAACTTGATCTAAAAATGAATGTAATGAAAAATTGATATAACACATGTGTAACATTATTTATTATAGGTAGAATATTGATACTCTCAGAAAACAACCAAACAATGTAGAGATTCTTATATTGTTAATATAATATAATAGATATGCTCTACTTTGCTTTTTTCAATATAATATAATTACATGTGTATATTTATTGCTATATACACACACGTGATCACTCTCTAAGGAGAATAATATTTTTTATAAGAAAAAAGACTATCTATTTCGAGTAGTTAATGGATGATTTTATTTTTTTTAACAAAATTTAGTAAAAAATTACTATATACGATAAGACTGTATTTGGTTCATCAAAGACTCAACGGACTTGCTACTCTTTTTGGCATAAAAAGATTTTGATGCAAATGAATTGTGACTACTTGGTGTCAAAACTAATGAAATCAATCACACCACTTTTTAATATTTGATTTGTATCAAAATATGAAAATTAGTTTTTAAGTAAATCGCATTTTTTTCTATTAGAATGCAAATTAAACGGTCTTACATTTTTCTTGATTATTTCAAACATATTCGCAATATTTATAAGTAATCAAATACTACCTAAATTTATGTCTAGTGTTTATGTGAGTACATAGGGCAAGACAAAGGAGTGGATGGATTCGGCAAAAGGCAAAGCAAACGAAGCACGTGAGAAGGCCGCCAATGCCTTGACCGCTAGTTTCCTTCAACGGGTTCTCTCTTATTCTATATATTTTTTATGAAACTATAAATTTCACATTGAAAAATCGGAGTCTCGGTGAACAATATATAAAATTTAAGAACTATTCTATTCATTGTTAATTAATTTTGAGTTGATGAATGCTGTGAATTCTAATATAATATCATCAAAGTGCTGGAGTTTTATGGGTATATGTTTTGCTTTTAATATTGGCGAAGTATAAAAAAGGGGACAATTAGCCCGGTATAGCGAAACATTTTAAAAAAGAGGCTTTTTGTCTTTGGTCTAAGATTTTTGAATTGTTTGGCATTTAACCCACTACGTTTGATTAATTAGTTATTAGCCCAATGTTTTGGATAATTACTAATTTATTATTTAACAATTGATTTTATATATATATTTTTTATTTGTTCTGCATTTCTCCAAATTTTCCCTTTTTCTCTTTCGCTAAAATTAAATAACTTTTAAAGCCTAATTAAACTAATAAAAATTAAGATAACTATATCCACTTTTTAAAATTTTGAAATTAATTTCAAACTTTAAGTCAAATAAATTAGAGATAACATTGTTAAAGATTTTCATGTATTATCCTTAACAAATAATAATTATCCTTAACAAATTCAAACAGATTAATGTACACATATTAAACAAATTACATATTTGAATTCTTTAAAAAATAATAAGTAATATGACTGCCATAATACATATTACGTAATTTTTTTTTCTGAAACAATTATATTAAGTGTTTGATAATTTATAAATTAAGAAGTTTAGATAACATACTTTGTGATATGATTATTCAGTAACATGACTACTACGTAATATGACTACTGCATAATAGGGAATATAAATAGACCTTGCAATATGCCTGACAATGGTCGCCACACGCACCCACCTTCCTTTAGTCCCACTCAATTGAGATGGAGCTAAGGCTTACCTCAATATAGATCAAATGCCACCCAATCTCAAACATTTTTCACATTCTTACACCCGAGCACCCAAAAATCCAAACCCTAATTCCCCATATCCAAGCTTATATATACCAAAAAATAGAAGAATAGTTTAGCAGGGACATCAATAAGCCACGGTGGTTACTGCGGTGGATTTTCCATATGCGGCATAGTGCTTTCAGATTGTAATAATGAGATTGGTGGAGTTTTGGTTGAAATTTGGAGTAGGAAGGCAGCAACACCATTTGGAGGTGACTCAAACCACCATTATTAGTGGTGATATTCAGATCAAAAGAAAGAGGAAGAGAATGCCAATTATAATCTATGATCTGACCATACAAAATATTGATGAATCAAAGAACACAATAAAATCTCCATACACGATTTTTGTAACAACCCGCCTAATTAAACAGGTGTTAACGAATGCTGTACTAGATTGACGTGGCTGAAATACTTCCGCGCTTAGGAACCCAAGTGTAGGTTTTCAAGTTATAATACTTGGTAAGTCCAAGTGTCGAACGACAAGGATAGTCGAAAAGACGATAAAGCAATTACGAGTCCAAGGCTTTGTTTAAAGAAAATGATTGGTTTATTTTAATTGTTGATTTTAAAGTTATGCAATAAAAATTAAAGTGAATTTTCAAATGATGAGAAAAGGTTAAGGCATTATAGAATTCATTCGCTTTGCAACATTATGTAGAATCAATCTCATTCAAAGTTCTCAATGCAATTCCTAAGTGTAAAGTGTCTTACATTTTTCTAAGCAAAAGGGTGTGAAGCAAAAGCAACTCATTCTCATATAAATACCATATAAAGAAAGGGTGTAAGCACAACTTAACACAAATGTATCTCTCCTTTGTATCTTGTAGTAAAGGGTGTAAAGCACGTGCAACACATTCTCATATAATGCTCAACCAAGATACAAATTTAAGATACACCAAAAGAAAAGACATAAATTTAAACTAGCCATTTGAGAACTCATTGTTAGTTTCTCCTAGGCAATTGACTTGATTATGAAAATGGCCACTTAAAGAGTTAAGCACAATAAATCATAACATTTCATTTGCCTAAGATTGAGAGGTCTAGGTGGTAGATGAACCATCCAGTATAGACATATTTGATAAATACAAATTGAATCCTTATGGTGATTAGTGGAGTTATTTATGACATAAACTTAAGAGATCCACTTTGGCAACACCTTAACTAAGAAAATATTGAGTCTCAAAATCACATAAAGTCTAGAAAGCACTCAACATATCATTAAAGCATTCAATGATTGGAATCTCAAATTTATGGTGTTTCCATGAATATCAAAGACTAGTCATGCTTGGCAATGAAAAGTATCTCATTCATAAAAGGAATGGACATAAGCTAGTAAGAAATACACAAGTGTATCATCTCTTCATTAATGCTTGAGAACTAGGTATATAAGACATACAAAGTCAAATCATCTTATGAAGATTATCTTACTAGCTTATGAATGGTTAATTAAATGGAGAAGATGAAGGATTCAACAAATATTTAACAATACTAACAATGGAATGAGAAATGAACTTACATAATTAAAGCATTGCAAACTTCATCTTTTAGGCTTAGCAAAGAAATTTACTCCATAATAAATGTAAAGACAAGAATTATAGAAGTGTATTCCATTTCTCTTCAATGAAGATAATAAATTACAAATTCTAAAGAGAGAGTAATATTCAAGACAAGTAAATAAAAATATTAATAGGTCAAGAGTCTAAGAGTTTTTCAATACAATAATGGGGACTATATATATAGATGAGTGTGTTGTCTCCCTCTCCTCTCTCTACTAAAGATCCATGAGAAATTATCCCTTTTGTCCATTGGAAAATAGCCACTCTTGTATAAACTACAATATTCTAGGAGATAGAGATTTGAACCACTTTTTAACCTCCAAGCTAGCTATGAGATAGATGAGCAAAATAGGGGAGTGACATAAAAGACAAAGCAAGCCATTTAGATTAATTTTGACTTGAGCTAGATGGATCCAAATGATGGGAAAAATTCCTTGATTGATCTAGCAAAAAGTTAGATAGATCCAACTCTTGTTGTCAACCCTTGATAGATTAAGAAATGAGCTTGATTGATCAAACTATTTGACTTTTCCTTGACTTTTTGCTTTAAAGGCCAAAGATTGCTTGGTTGATCATTCTTCTTTTACTCAATAAATTTCTCGAGATCTAAAGGCAACAAAATGAACACAAAAATGCCTTTCCAAGCAATGTTAAATACAAAATATGCTACAAGACTAATCGCGAGATAAATTACCAAACCGAATTATTTTAGAGACTTAAACGCGTCAAACGATTCCGAGAAAGAGCATATTAATGACAATGTTATGCGTTTATCATAGATTTAACAGCAAATAAACAAATAATTAGAACCAATAACGTGTATCAAAACAAAAAATTCTAACAAAAATTCGGCATGAAGTATCCATATCGCAAAGAAATACCATCATGTTCAATAAACTAAACCATCACAAGGGTATTGAATACATCACCATCTGATTAGAATTCAAATATGACATGGTCTGACATGATAATACAATTCATAAATTCTCCGACAAACCGAAATTCAAATAAGATCCAAGTTTGAAATAAAAACTCATACAACCATAGATATCAAGAAGTGCCTTAAACTTAATTAGAAATAACATGTCCCACAATTACAAGTTAATAAAATAGCTAAATCCATATGGGCATCAGAGCGGCTCTAAGATAAATTCGGACCTGGTTCACGACATTTACCCGTACCACGAGGTAAACCTGAAATATAAATGAGGGAATGAGCCAAAACTGGCCCAGTGGGAACTATAGGGAAAGGAAAATGCAGTGCATGAACATATCATGATATGAAGAATTATAAATTTCCATCGTTGATAAAATTTTCCAAATTATACCCATTAATAGGAAAACCATTTATTTGACACAATTTATGTAAATTTGTTGTCAACGTATATCTCTCTTAATAACTGTATAAACGTCCATCCACCTCCTCCTCCTCGACCTAATACCGGTACTAGACGGATTATACTACTAACAAATGCACTCCATCTTTCCATGGGTCAGTGCACTGATAACCAGATTTCACAGCACCCCATCTTCCCATGGGCCTGTGCAAAATTGTCAACTCAAGCAGTTCTATACTGGTACCTATCTGGTTCCAACAACCTCATAACCTCACCGCGATTGGTTTAATTTGTCAAAACATTATCCAAAGGTTGTCTTATATAATCAAAAGGTTAGCCAGGTTATACAATTTAATAAACAACTCAGGTGTTTCATCAACCAATTAAAAATCAGGATTCCATTATGCGTTTAACATGAATCACAATACCATTTGATTATAAACATTAAACTATACAGTCTCGTAAGCCGAATATTGAGAAGAAATTACTAGACAATTTAGAATCATCTTCAAACATTGAGCACATGTCTAATAACAAATTAAAAGTGTTTTATATTCTGAAATTTTATTTATTTAAGTATAATTATGAAGTATTAGACATGCTCATGTTGTTTTTATCCATTTCGATACCAAATTCTCAAATGATAACATAAATATCAACATGCAGGACAATCGATCCTTATATTCATCAAATACAATTGATATATCATCAATAACAAAGCTAAAAATGCTAATTCCATGGCTACACTACGTGCATGCAAGAGGAACTATGAATTTGCATGGTATCAAAAATCTAGTGATTTCAACTCAATCAACTTAAAATTTCACAAATCAAAGAGAAGAGGGGAGTTCCCACCTGGAAAGTTAGAAGAACAGAGTTTGGATGACTTGCAGTGAGCTCAAATGGACCCCCACATCTAACATGCAAGCCCAGAAATGAGTAAAGGACACGAAGAAGGTGGAAAATATGCGATTTCGGTATGAAAAGCTTGATTTGGAGCTATGAAGCCTTCAAAATCCACCATGAATTACCCTTTCTCTCTCTCTAGAATAGCTCTAAGCTCAAATGGTGACGGAAATGGCTGAAGGGTTAAAGGAGTCAATTTCGATAAAAAACGAGGTTACAATTTTTCGTATGCCGGACTGGTATGCAGAATTGGGGAATCGGTCCAGTGCCAAAGTTTCTGTAACTTTTTTACTGGCGGACCGGTTTGCCAAAATGGTAATACTGGTTCGGTGCCAAAGTTTTCAAGGGTTTTGCACATGCGGACCGGTATGCTAAATTTGCCATACTGGTCTGGCACCAACTTGGACCAAGAGATTAAAACTCACCAAAAATATTCTGAACTTGCCCAATTCGAATCAATTGTGATGAAACTTCACCGAAGTGCTAAATGGGCTAAAGTAAGGCTAATTACTTTTGGTGATTAATTTAGAACGACCGACACAATTCATAATTTTAGTTGATTAATGATATATATACATACACACGTAAGGATATACATATATATATATATATATATATATTTAAGCATAAGGATGAATTTAAGTAAAGAAACTCACTCGGCACATGCGGTTTTCGATTAGCAAAAAGTACTTAATTTTTATGTACTGCCACATATATTTAGACATATTTTAATATATTTATGTACTGCCACACACACACACACACACACATATATATATATATAAAGCATATAGATTGAATGTTGTATGATTCTGTCAATTCGGTGCATATATATAAGGACGTATTTATTTATAAAGCATATGTACTTTTTACAAAACATTTATCATGAGCTGCTAATTAATTTGGTTATATATACATATTACTCAGATTCTACCATTTGGATTATAAAGTTTTTTTTTTTTTTGATATACATAATGACGAACAACCAATTACTTGATTGGTTGATTAATATTTATACACTATGATTTAATTTAATTTAAGTTAATGGTATGGATTATTTATAAAGTTTAGATCTATTGATTGTGTATATGTATGGATTCAGTTTACAACAAGTTATCTAATTACAAGTTATTTAATTATGTATTGTATTTCAATTGCAAATATGCTATGTTAAGTTATTTTCTAAGGTTGAAGATAAGTATTTTTGATTAATTCTCTTGCACATATTTATGCCAATTTACTCTACCAATTTAATGCTAGGCTAGGCCATTACTTTAAATATTAGTTATATAATTGTTTTACTCACAATTATTTATATTATTCATTATTTTATTTAGTATGTTATAAATTGGAAGTTGCCATGATAATGAAAATTCAAGCGCATTATAATTACTATGATAAAGTATTTTCATACAGCATCGAAAATGTGACCATTACGAATCTTGGTTTTGAAATCTAATTCATATTCCTAAAACATAATTAATACGGATGTACTTATAACTGTGTAATATTTTATCTATTTTTTTTATTAAGATGGCCGACCCAACTCGACTCGAATTTGACATTTTGGACTCAGAAGGACTTGAGTACCATCAGTGGGTTTCTGATGTAGAAACTGCCTTTATGGCTAAAGAATACTCGGCCACACTTATTGACCCCACAGACCCTACAGACAACGGACCGTCTGATAAGGTGAAAGCAAATGCATTAATGTTTCTAAGGAAACATATTGACCCCAGCCTATGCTGGGAGTACCTTCAGTTGAAGACACCTAAAGAATTATAGGATGCCCTTAAGGGACGTTTTGGGAACATTCATGATACTTTATTCCCAGAATTGACCCTTCAGTGGAATGAAATCCGCTTGCTTGACTATAAAAGGGTTAATGACTTCAACAAGGACATGCTGCACCTAAAGGCACGTCTCAACTTTTGTGAAAAAGGATCTCACAGAAGATGATATGATTCAGAAGACCCTTTCCACTTTTCCTACTTCAGCACTTATACTAGCGAACCAGTATAGGCTCGAGTATGATAACAAAAGAATCACAACATTCAATAAGCTGATCAACCTACTGCAAGTGGCTGAAAGGCATAATGAGGTTCTTTTGAATAATAATGCAAGGCCCATCGGGAGAAAGAGAAATCCTGAGGCCAACTACGGTAAGATGAATAGTGGAAAGAACCCCAATGCAAAGGGGGCTGGACATACTAATCCCTACTCACGTGGCAACAATACACAGCGTGAAAAGGGACGTGAGAATCATGGTGCGGGTCGTGGAGGCTCTTCCAAAGTATGGCGAAGAAATGGTGCTATTGAATCTAGTGGTTAGGAAAACACGATACAAAATGCACCTACGAACCCTCTAGCCAAAAAGGAAAGAGTTGGCGACAAGCCATGTTACAGGTGCGGAGTTGCTGGGCATTGGTACAAGACCTGCCATGCAAGCGCTAAAGTAGCAGGCAGTTACAAGAGATATCGAGAATCTAAAGAACAAGAATCTCACTTTATGAACGAAGAAGACAATGACGCTTATGTCAACTTCACAATCGCAGACATTAATGGCAAGAAGGACTTTGCTCAGTCAATGGATGCACCCGATTTTGACTGATCTGCTTTATTCACTTTATTTTCCAGAAATAGTTGAACAGGCATATTACCTAATTTTTAATTAGACAATGGTTTTGTCTTAAAGTCTATGATTAATTGAATTGATGGATTAGATTTCTGAACAAGATATTGGATTGATTATCGTTGGTTTTATTAGTTAAATTTCGGACTTTATTCTAATGTATTTGATATGTTCGATTTTTTTTCATGGTTCATAATTTATACTCGATTTCATTACTGTAAAAATGAATCGATGATAACTTTAAATGATTGGTTGATAGTGAAAACACCATAACCATTCAATGAAATAAGAAATTAGTAACCTATTATACGTACGTGACTATGATGATCATCATAAGAGTGAAGAATTGCTCAACCATTTTATTACTAAAACGGTGTTAAAGTCACATACGCTCTATATGCACCGAGAGCAACCCAAACTTGTTAATGATGTTCATACCAACATTAATCATACAAAAATCAAATGTAAGAATGGAATAAAAATATATTTATTTTACCTCTTATGCAAATAAACGCATTTTAAAGAAACTTATGAGTTATTCTAGTGAAATGTACCCCACTACGATAACGATTGTCGAATCCTATGATGTCACCAACAATGTACCATGGGACACAGACTCATACATGCTTTGGCATGCTTTCCTAGTGAACCTTGGTCATGATGATCCATGTGTTAAAGTACTTACACGGATATCCTTTCTTTTAAGTGATAAATAAATAGGACAAAAATTCAACACATTGCAACGTGTTGATACGAGTAATGCTCAAAAGTAATTATTGACTTTCGAAGTATTTGAAGCAATATCCCCCTTCCTATTATGCCTTATCGACCATATCAAAGGAATGATACCAGATTTTTCAAAGCCTATTCTTTAGTAAAAATAGGATCGAGACCTTCTTATGCTAAAGATACAAAATAAAATATACTATTCTTACAATATATATTTGTAGATAAATCCATCAAGAGTGCGGAACCATTCAAAATACTTTATGTATTTGGTGGATAATTCGACATTCTGGTCACATGTTGAATAATTATTTACAAGAAATACTGCATTTACAAACCTCTTATCACATATTATATGCTTAAAGGCTCACCACCCTGATTACTGTATCATGTCTATAAGACTCAATAAAGCTAGAGAGTTTACATCAAAAGTATTTGATGATCATTGCATAAAATCGAAGTAAAGAATCTCGTTTTTCATGTGCATACACAAAAAGGTCTTACAAAAACAACCATCGAAAGGATATAGATGGTAGATAGGGCATTGGTTATACGCACTATATTGCCTATCTATGTCTGGAATTTATGCAATATTGCACGCAACTTTACTTATTTGTTTTCAGGTCCAATATTAGATAACTATTATATGCGTACTAGTTGGTAACTGGATATTAGCCTGATTTTTTACGCATATGTGCCGATTGCGCCCCCACAGTGCACCAAACTGGGCTCGCTGAAACAATTAAGTATTAACGTTGGATATGAATTCTCAACGATAATCTGCTATTTGGAATCCTTGTCAGGTGATCTCTTTACCGCTAAGAATTGCGAATTGTCACTTGGATGAGACAGTCTTCCCGTTGTTAGGAAGAGATAGGAAAAGAAATTTTTAAGGGAACGACAAAATTGTCGTTGTTCCCACCTGCCTCGTCTTGATCCCCACGGTTCCCACTCTGTCTCATCTTGATACCCAAGGTTGAGAGTCTAGTCTGCGTACGTTCAAAAGATAATCAGGCAATTTAATCAATCATTAATGGACAAAACACATTCTACTAGTTATAAATGATTTCTCCCATAGTTGGTCGAAGTTTAGATCAACAAAGAGAAAGATCAATTTCGTACAAAGTAAGATTACGAAAAGCATATGAGAAAAAAGAAGTTCTGGGAGATAGGAGATGAAACTTCCTATATAAATGCAATATGCGCATTATTGCACTTAACATGACATACTCGACCAGACATAACATTCACATTGAACTTGTTAACTAGATTTAGCTCAGCGCCAACGCAGCATAATTGAACACCTAAAAGGAACCATTGGCTTGGGATTGTTCTTTCAATATGCGCATTATTGCACTTAACATGACATACTCGACCAGCCATAACATTCGCATTGAACTTGTTAACTAGATTTAGCTCAGCGCCAACACAGCATAATTGAACACCTAAAAGGAACCATTGGCTTGGGATTGTTCTTTTCCTAAAGAGAGAAAAAAGTGTATGCAACAGCAACATCTAAAATAAATGATGATGCTAAAATGGCCACCCCTTATATTGAAATTCCAAACAAAATCTTGATTGATTTTGTTGATGTTGGGTATCTCTCTGGCCCACACAAAGCTATAAGGAGAATATGGCAAACTAGTTCACCAAGTCTTTTCCTAAGGCTATATTTGAAAATCATGTGAAAAATATAAGGGTGCTTAGGCTTTCCCAAGTCTCATGATCGAAGTAATGATCAAAGGGAAGGTGTGAAATATGATGAAATTTTCGCACCTACATTGTACTCTTTTCCTTAGACCAAGGTTTATTTTTCCACTGAGTTTTGTTACTTGGTAAGGTTTTTAACGAGGCAACGATACATGCATAAGCTTTTCAAATTTCTTGATTAATGTAAATATTAGGTGGAGGTGTAGACTTGAAAGAGAGTCTAATATCCACACGACGTTACGTTATACTCTTTTCCTTAAACCAAGATTTATTTTTTTCACTGAGTTTTGTTACTTGGTAAGGTTTTTAACGAGGTAACGATACATGCAAACTCTATTGATTGAAGTAAGGATCAAATGGAAATATAGACTCAATGAAAGAAGTTTAACAGGATTGTCATAATGTTGTACTCTTTTCCCTTCAATCAAGGTTATTTTTCCCACAGGGTTTTTGTTACTTGACAAGGTTTTAATGAGGCAACAAGACATGTATCATTCTATCTTCGACTCAGCACAAGGGGAAGTGTTTAAGGAAATTACACGTAGTATGCTATCACCTAGATAGAATATATATTAGGGATTTACTGTGTAAATTATGTATCATGGGTCATAATGGATTTCCTTTATAAACCCTACGTACTATTGCATCAATGCCCTATTTAAAGGGATTATCTAATGAAAGATATATATAATTATTCCTACAACATATGAATAATTTTATGAGATATTTATCACACTTTCCCTTATTTTTCGTGAAAATTGTCCATTATCCACCACTCAAAAAAAATTCTAACAAAAAAAAAGTGACAAGCATCTCACGAGATCAATAATCTCATTCTTAAACTTATAAAAATTTTGCTGTTTTTCTCAATCATTTTCAAAAGTTCATAATCAAACACACCTTAAAAATAACTTTGTGCTAGCTTTATGTTAGGCATATTACCTTAGTTTATTTATTTTAAATATTTTTTATACATATTGAACATTTTTACATTAAAGTTTAATATTAGAATTTGTACTTTTTATTGATAGGAGAGCAGGTGGCCAACATGGTGCAAGGTGTTGTAGATGGTGTGAAAAACTCTCTTGGGGTGGGTAAAAGTAAAACCTTTACCCCCAGTAACATTAGGACTTTTGATAATAAGATTTAGTTCATAAATAATCATATATTAATATCAAGATTTAGATTGAAATTATTTTTTTTTATTTAATTTGAAAAAAAAATAGCTCCCTATTTAAAATTTTAGGTTCGCCTCTAGTCATACTGACATTACTCTATGATTAGTTAGTATGTCTAATAACGTACTTACTATGAAAAAAAAATATCTTTTAACGAAGACTCAAAGATATTAATCCATTAGAAAATGGGGGTGCCAACACGATCAACCCATTAGTATGTTTAATTTGAAGAACTCTCTTGGAGTGGGTAAAAGTTACCCCTAGTAACATTACGATTTTTGATAATAAGATTTAGTTCATAAATAATTAAATATTAATATTGAGATTTAGTTTGAGTTTGAGTTTTAGTTTTAGTTTTAGTTTTAGTTTGTTATTTTTTTAATTTAACTTGAAAAAAAATTTATTAGCTCTCTATCTAAAATCTTGAGTCTACCTCTAGTCATATTGACCTTACTCTGTGATTAGTTAATATGTCTGATAAAATACTGACTAGCAAAAAAATTGTTTTAATGAAGACTCAAAAATATTAACCCATCAAAAAATGGGCACCAACATAATCAACAAATTTGAATTTATATTTACTAGTAGTCTATTATGACCAGCAATAAACATAAAATACAAATAAAAATTATTCGAGATATATAAAAATTAGCCTAAATATCGTGAAACCTTATCTACTAATAGATTGTAATGCATCCATGTCGGTCGAATTACACAGAAAGGGCCATACGTGGGCCATACGCGGGCCATACGCTCTCCCCCTCAGTTACTCAACTCAACCTCTCCTCAAAATTTTGCTTTATTATTCAACCAAAAATAGTAAATACATGTGCTCAATTTAATATAAAGTATTTGGCTATCTACTATTATATAAATTTGGGAGATATTTTTAGTAGTTGCTAAAGTCGTGTCAAATTTTTATTAATTTTTTTATTTTTCAATTTTACTTTTGTAGGCTACTCTTTCACAAAAGAGAATATATATTATAGTATAGGAAGTGTGATTCTAACCAAATTCTGTAACTAGTACTTTTTGCATTTTTTG
Organism: Lonicera japonica; assembly: GCA_021464415.1. NCBI lineage: Eukaryota > Viridiplantae > Streptophyta > Magnoliopsida > Dipsacales > Caprifoliaceae > Lonicera > Lonicera japonica. The sequence goes on along the minus strand of CM038465.1, from coordinate 43,930,395 downwards.
TGTAATTTAAGTGCATAGACTTCTTTTTAAATAAATAAATAAGTGTATAACTTTTAAAATAAAAACTTTACACCAAGTAAGATTTCTATTTTTAATAACAAGATTTAGTTCGTAAATAATCAAATGTTGATATCCAAATTTAGTTTGAAACTTTCCAATTTATTTATTTTCGCTAACCAAATTAGTCCCCCCCCCCCTATCTATAATCTTGGTATAGCCGTTTTCACTCTAACCTTACTATGTTTTTAGTTAGTATGTCTAGTAAAATTCTCTCCAGTTAACTAAGACACAAAAATAAAGAGTTTTAATAACGTGATAATATTAACTAATCAAAAAACAGGAGTACAGACACGATCAAAAAATTTAAATTTATATGTACTAGTAGTTACTTTAGGCATCAGCAAATACAAATCAAACGAGTGGAAATCAAATAATGTGCGCAAAAGTTAACCCCAATAACTCGTATAGATGAAACTTTGAAATAATTAACTACTAATAAATGCACCCATGTCGGTCGAGTTGCCAGAATAGGAAGAGACGTGGACCAAACGCTCTGCGCCTCAATTAATCAAACCAACTCTCTCCACAAAATTTTGATCTATCAATTAACCAAAAACACTATATATACACGCCCACAACTATACATTTATCAAATCACATCAACGTTATCATTATTTTGGCTTGTTTTTTTAAACTTCAAAATACACCTTTATTTTTTTTTTCTAATCCAAGACAAGCCCAAGCCCAAGCTCAGGTGACAATTATATTTTTGCTTCATGAATTATTGAATTAATCACTTGTATGCTTCAATTTGTTTTTTTCAATGGTTAACTGCATAATTATTCATTGGAGTTTGAAAAGCATCTTAAATCAATTTTTTTCAAAGATACTTTTTGAATTTCTATAATCAATAATTTAATTATAGACAGGTCGTAATCCGTTCTACACACACTATAACTACTATTTAAAAAAGTATCTTAAATTTCAACCACACAATTTTTTATTCCTTTGTACATTTTGAAAATTTAAAAATTGTGACTCCTTATTATACGATGGAAATGATCTCAAGATGATCAAAATTTTGATCCTCAAATGCAAACCGACCATTTTAAGGAGGTAAATTGATGAATTTTTTTATAAAACTTGGGGAATATATACATTGGTCGTTTTTTTGATAAAATTTGAGAGATGTGATTGTTGTAATAAGTAGATTACCTACACAAAACATAGTATTTTATTATATATAGGTATTTTTGTTTCTCGAAAGTTTTAGCATTTATCTCACCCATGCTTAAATTAGTACAAAACGCAATACAAGTGTGTTTAGTTTGTTCAAAACTTAACAAAATTGAAACGGTCATAAAGAATTCTCATGTAAATATCTGTGTATATTTTGATTTGTATGAAAATTGATAAAAATCATTTATACTATAATATTTTTGGATGTTCAATTTGTTTTCATTGAAACGTAAAAAAACTGCGTAAAAGTAAATCACGATTTTTTCATTTAGAAAACCAGTATATCTTATCAAACAGATTTTCTTACATTTTCTCTTACGATCAAACCCTATCGCAATAAATTTTGTGATTAGGATGGATTCGGCAAAGGGCGCAGCAAACGACGCGTGCAATAAGGCTGCCGATGCTGGCAAGGCTACCCAAGACGCGGCTAGCAATGCTGCCAAGGTTACCCAAGAGAAGGCCGCGAGTGTTGCCAAAGCAGCTCAACCGAAGGAACCCACTCTCCTTCAGCAGGTAGAAAAAAACATTTGTCCTCCAGTTTCTAACTAAATATTGTGTTAGATTAATATTTTCGTGTTTTTTTTTTTTTTTTGCTATTACGATTCCATTAACAATGGAAATGTGACATTTTTATATGGAAATTATGTAGAAAAGGTGCACCATTTGTCCCATTATAATATCCTTACGCACTTTAAAATAATGTGAAATGATTTAAAAGTCCATCAAATACTTTATATGTTCATGCACTAAAAAATTGAGTGGCTTGGTTGATGGGAGCTTTTGACGCATACATTTCACTGCATTTTAATTAAAGTGCCAAATGATATGAAAAGAGTGTTAATAGTTGCATCTTATAAAAAAATTCAAAAATGCCATAGAACTAATACGGGAACAAAAATCAAATAAGTTCACATTTTCACAATGTGAATCTATTAGTTGAAATTAATGATGTTTACGTATCTGTTCGATTTCAAAGTTAAAAAATGATAGGTTTTAATATAAAAGTTGAGAAATGTAATAAGAGATTTGGTAAAAAAAAAAAAAAGTAACAAAATATCTCATCAATAATCTCATTTTCAAATTTCTGGCAACTTTATAATCATACATATCCTGATTATTTGAAAATAATTAATTATATGCTTTATGTTACATATATTTCTTTAGTATATCTTATGTTTAGTAACATTAATTTATGTTCAACATTTTTATTTTTGTTTTTATTTTTATTTTTATTTTTCAAGTTTAATTAATGTTGGAATTTTTACATTTCACAGACAGGAGATCAGGTGGGCAACATGGCACAAGGTGCTATGGGTATGGCACAAGGTGCTGTGGATGGCGTCAAGAACACTCTTGGAATAAAGAAATGAAGCAAAAATTAATGCATATCAGTGTTCTAAAAAAACACAACTCTTTTATCTTATCAAATGTAATGAATGATTTATAATAATATTAATTTATGGATGTTTTCGTCATCGCTGTCTTTTATTTTTGTTTGTTTGTTTGTTTGGATGTATTGTTTAGTTTGTTGTTACGGTTAATTGTATTTTGTCCACTTAAATTATTATTTAATATTTATTTTGCCAAACAAATTATTTGGTGCTTAAAAATAGTCAAATTTTGTGAGTAAAATAAAAAATTTATAAAAAATAAATTACACTTTATTCATTTAAATTATTGTCTAAATAACACTTTATTTACCGTAAAATGCGCGTAAAATATGACTAGTCCAATAACACTGCTCCCTTAGAAAACCCATAATACAATGAGTAGATAACTAGATATACCCAATCTACTCCCACGAGGAAAGACTTTATGGACAAACGAATAAAATATTTAATTTTGGTGAATGAATAAAATATTTATTCTCTCTGTCTTAATTAATTATCACACTTTAAAAAATTAAAAATTAAGAAAATATAATCATTATTCTAAAAAATATATTTATTTTCAGAAATACTTTTTACTTTTTTTCTAATAAAAAAAGAACTAAAAATTAAGAAGATATAATAATTATTCTAAAAAAAATATTTATTTTTAAAAATACCTTTTACTTTTCTTCTAATAAAAAAGGTGGTAGGATTTAAAATAAAAAAAAGTGATAAGAACTTAAATAGTATTATTGAAAATAATAAAAAATATTATAATTAGCGATCTGTTAAATATAAAAAATAAACAATTATTTAAAAATATTTAAAAATAAAATAATGGAGAAAAAAAAAAGAGGAACAGTAATTAGATATTTTTCTCATCAAGTACATTGACTGGATTGTGTTCACACGGTGCACGATAATCAAGGAGTTCAGAACAAACCCCCTGTGATTGTTCAGTCAAGCCGCGCATCAATCAACTTTTGTCTCCGAGCATCTTCACGTGATTTGCTCCTTTCTTTCTCACATTTTTAATCTTTTTCATCTATGTACGCGTATGTAGCCATTGTTTACTCGATCACAAACATACAGATTTTCAAAATATGCATACTATTTCATTTTTAATATTACATATTTAGGTAGCGTTTAATAAAATATTTGAAAATTAAAAATTAAAAGTTGAAACTGAAAATTGAACTTAAAATTGAAAATTAAAAATGAAAAAGTTGTTTGTTTACTTCTAAAATCTGTATCCAAAAAAAATGTTATTTATTTAAATATAACACATCTGAAAATTAAAAAAAAATTGTATGACAACCTTACCCTTATTAATTTATTTGGATGACATGATTCTAACCGCAAATAAAAAAGACCATATGAGGATAAAATAGGTATTTTATATAAAGGTGTTTTAAGTTTTCAAATTTAAGTGGCAAGTTTGTCACTTAATTTTTTGGACACAAATTTTCAAATTTAAGTGGCTAGCCACTTAATTTTTTTACCAAACAAATAACTTTCACACTTAAGTTTTCATATTTAAGTGGTTGAATCGAACAACCCCTTAGTCCAATTCCAATATCACCTGCCATTTTTTTCTCAAAGGTAAAATTAATCTATGTATTTTATTTATTTATCATTCATGTCTATCTCTTAATTTTTATATTATTTACATATTGTGCTTATCAATTTAATTTTGTATAATGAAATCAATCGCGAGAATGTTTTCCAAACAATCAACGAGACATGTAGATAAAAGTGGGTCTTGCAATGATCCGCCAAGGCAAAGCAGCAGACGATGTAAATCAACACAACGCCAAACTCAACCTGAAAATCGTACAATTTCATTAGGAGAATACAAACGTGTAGTTGACAACAAACTCCATATTTCGAATCCTAATGTCAAAAAATTAAAATCTAAAAATTATTCCGCAATACGATCGACGTGGCACATTACCAATTACTTATATGTTATTATACGACCGTGCTAAACTCATACAAAAATAAAAAATAAAAAAATCATATAAGTGTTACACTCGTATGAATCATACAAATGTGGTTCACTCGTATGTCATATGAACCACACTCTTATAGACATATATATGTATATATTTTATCTTCCATAGATACTTTGGATGGTATTAGCACTATTTGAGTTTTGAACATGCCATATAATATTTATTGTATAGATTAATTAATTTTAACAATTTAATTGAGTATATCATTAGCTTAATTAAGCAGCTTGGAAATTAATTATGTGAATTTCATTGAATTTATATTAAAATCATCTTCAATTAAAGGGTAATTTTATGTATTTTTTAGTTCATTCATGAAAGATGATTCTTAAACTGCAATATTTATGTTAATTGAGTCTAACACTTTAATTGATCATATTTTTTAATTATACAACTTGGAAATCAATTTCGTAAATTTTGTTGAATTCCTTTCAAAATATGTTCAATTTAAATGTACTTTTATATACTTTTAAGTTCATTTGTGAGAGTTATTTCTTTACACCCTAGTATTTATATTAATTAAGTTTAACATTTTGACTAAGTATATTTTTAGCTACGCAACTCAAAAAGCAATTATGTGAATTCCATTGAATTCATTTTGTTGACTCTAAAGTCACTAAATCTTGTTTTGATAATAACAAAAAAATAAACCATGTGTAAATTAACTTCATTGTTGTTTGAAGTTAGCCACTATAATCGATCATACATGGATAGCACGGATCAAGATCATTCATCTACAAGCATTGCACACCTCTACCTATACACCTTCAAAAGCATCCTAGTACAAAAGCCAAAGAAGAACATTAATGAGGAAAATCAAGCATCTTGAAGACTCGAAGCATTTATAATACGAGTGAGTGCTTAGATTTTATGTAATAGATATCATTGATCATTAATATAACTCATACATTGATTTAACCACGATAAGATTGATCAAAACTAGTTTTGCCTTTAAAAATGTATTTTTACCGAAAACCAGTATTCTTTAATAAATTCATTATGAATTTGTATGAATCACTTTTGATACAAAAACTATACTAGAAGTCTTAGACACTCATATTTTAAGTTCCCCAAGCTTAAAAACTGATTTTAGAGCAAATTTACATTATTGTGAAAAATTGGTTTTTTGGCAAAATTGGCAGTAGACCAGTGGACACCATCAGTTGACTGATGGGCTTTGCTCAGTCGACTGATGGCCACTCAGTCGACTGATGAGCATTGCTCAGTCGACTAATGGCCTGTAACTAGCCGTTGGATCTTCAGCTTTTTATTTCTTTTCACCCATAACTTAATATTTTCTCTTCAAACGGCTATAACCTTTTTCTACATATATATATGAGTTCTAAGACTCATTTATAAACACTTGAATGATTATAAAAACTCATATTTCATATTTCCATATTATTCAAGTTTTGAAAGCTAATTCATTGATCAATCTTTTCATTCATTGAGCTTATATTTATTGATCAATTTTTGATATCTCTTAGTGTGGGCTTCCTTTGTAATTCATCATACACAAGAGTTATTGTACATTGGTGTTAGTCACCAAATTTCGTTCAAATCTTTATTGTGAGAGGTGTATCTCATAGAAATAGCAAGAGGGATTTCTTGTGAAGGTATTGAAAGTGTTTTCAATACTTATGAGAGTGTGTGATAAGAATACACTTGTAGATGTTTGATCTTCACCCGGAAGGAGATCGATTATAGTGGAATTTCTCGGGGAACTAACCGAGCGCGGAGTAGGTGTTTTTAAGCCAAACCGTGTGGACAAAAAGTCTTCGACTTTGATCGGTTCTATCCTTCTATCTCTTACTCTATTATATTATGTTAGTTATTCTTTTTGCTTGGAATTATCTTTGTTATTGATTGCTTGATAAATATAGATATAATTTTCAAATTGATTTTAAAAATCCGATTAAATTTTAAAAACCTTATTCACCCCCCCTAGGGTATTTCCCGACCTACACATTTCAAAATTCTCATAAATTCAAGGGGTACTTTTATATATTTTTAGTTCATTTGTGAAATTTGATTTTTTACGCTAAAATGCTTATATTAATTAAGTCTAGCATTGTGTAAGGGAATATTTTTAGTTACACAATTCGAAAATTAATTTTGTGAATTCCATTGAATTCGTATCAAAATCCTCTTCAATTCAAAGAGAACTTTTATATAGTTTTTTTATTTCATTTGTAAAAATTGATTTTTTACACTGCAATATTTATAATAATTGAGTTTAACATTGTAACTAAGCATAATTTTAGCTACACATCTCATAAACCAATTATGTGAACATCATTAAATCCTTATCACAATCTTCTTTAATTCAAGCGGTACTTTTATATATTTTCAAATTCATATGAAAAAGTTGCTTTTTTATATAATAGTCAATAACTTTTTTGAGGAATTTAGTATTGTGCATGCAAATTAAGGTAATATCAAATGTATGGCTAAGATTTCTTATTTAACGTGGTAGCTAGAATTTGATCCAAATTTAGTAGTGATATTTTATTTTATTTTTTTTCTACTAGTAGTTGTTTGAATTACTTTATTTTTACGACCAAACTTTAATTAATAGTCGGAAATTCATGAATTAAACAATCGTTCGAAAATTAATTATGTTTAATTCATATCAAAATCCTTTAAATTAATCCTCTTCAATTTAAAGGAAACTTTTATTTATTTGTAAAAGCTGATTTTTTACACTGCAATATTTATGTCAATTAAGTCTAACACTGTGACTAGACATATTTTTAACTAAACAACTCATAAACTAATTCCGTGAACATTATTAAATTCGTTAACATAATTCTTTTCAATTCAAGGCGTACTTTTATCTACTTTCTAATTCGTATGAGAAATTTGCCTTTTTATATAATAGTTAGTAACCTTATCGAGGAATTTCATATTGTGCATGCGAATTAATTAATATCAAACATATGGTTAAGATTTCTCATTTAATGTGGTAGCTAGAATTTGATGCAAATTTAGTAGTTGTTGAATTACTTTAGTTTTTAAAACCAAACCCTAATTAATAGTCGGAAATTCATGAATTAAATAAGTGTTTGTGGATTACAGCCCAGCCATTGAAATTTTTTCATCTCTAATTACTCAGACTAAGCACAGCAAATCCCCACTTTACAACCCCTTTCTTATGATCATACTAGAAGAAAAAAAATTAGTTTAGTGATCAAATTTTGTTTCAATTTTAGCCAAGCCCTCTACAAAATCATGAATCTGCCCTTGGATTAAAGTGGATTATATGTTCACCTTTTATTATGATAGTTCTAAATTAAAAAAAAATTGTTGTGAAATTATCAATCTAAAAATCAATGCTTTTTCAAACAAGTTTTACTATACAAACAACAAAAATTAATTTTACCAAAACTAAACGTTCGTTTGGTTGTATAAATTAATAATTTTGTAACGCGTTGTAATTTGTACATTTATTAAAACAAAACGCAACAATTCAATTCTAATGCATGTATGGTTTAGAATACATTAAAAATTATATATGTTGGAATCCCCATCTAGTAAGAACATTTTCTTCTCTACCATATACCACCGTTCTGATGATGTAACAACATATAGAGATGTATAGAAACAGTACAAGCCAATTATAAATGCTGCTCATTAAGCATATTAGATGTTAAATATGGTTGCCAAATGATGGAGTTGGAGGGCCACAATTCAATTTGTTGTTGTACTGATGGAAAATTGTGTGTAATTAGCTCGCAGAGTTTTTATCTGTTTGTCTTCACGCATCAATGGATCCAAGGCCAAGTATCAATATATTTTACTTTAAGTTGCGGGCATAAAGTAGCCAAATACTCATACATTACATACTGCAAAAAATAAATAAATTATATTAATAATAAGTAATATTAAGAGATATAGAATAAAAGGCGATGAAAAATAATAATACATGGTAAGATATTTCCATACCTCAATGAATTGACACTCTTAGTTCGTTTCCGACCCGATATTAATATAACTGCGTCTAATCCGTAATACACACGTGCAAGAATTGCAGAACCCCAATCATATTTCCTAATATTTTGTATATTCTCAACAAGGGATAGCACGCCGAATAGAATGTAGTGTGCTCCATTTGGAGAAAAAAAAAGTAACCAATCACGTAAAAACAAAAAACTCTAGCTATTATATGTAGCTCGGTATTTGTAAGAATCGTCTCATTCGTTAAATATTCTTTAACAAATTTCACTGGCAATGCATTTATTTTACATTTTTCAACAAGCGATGGCATGCCAGGAAAATATTTAGCAATAACTTCATTGGGGTCCATGTATTCATGCTTGTTGAATTCGGGCACTGTCACTCCAAACCCAGAAGAAACTCCTACAATTAAATATAGTATTAGAAATAAATTAAAGTTCATAATTAACGCCTATAAAAATAAAGTTTATATTTACCTGTTACGAATGTAAAGTCAAATGGAGTAATACCCAATTTGATCATATTAAGGTGAAAAGTATGAGTTTTATTTAACCACCGTTGTATAATTAAACCTACAATTTTGTGGTCTGATTTAGGCATCTCAATTTGCTAGATGAAGTTCCTTGATGTCTCAACTGAACTAGCTTTAGCTGGTGTGATCGGTGACACTCTCCTATATAACGAATCGCCTCCACAAGTACTCACTCTTGGAGGTTTACACCTTTCTGTAAGTGTAGATGAAGATGCCTTATCTTTCTTACTTCAATTTGTAACTTGTTTATCAAACATCTGATGAACAATATCCATGATAATTTCTATTAAAATACTATTTTACTATAAGAGCAATTTAGAAAAGTACAAGACTATAAGAAAGAATTAAAAATTTAAAAACACTTACATGAAAATTTGAAGAAGGCCTAGAATGGGAATGGCCGTAAATTAAACACAGGTGGAATCATGCAAAGAATGATGAAGATATAATTTTCTTTATCTTTAATGCTAAGAATGCATGCAACTTACACTTCAATTTGCTCCATTTAAAGACACTAAAAGACTACGGGTGTATGAATAATTGTCATTGCAATCATATGGTCTTTGAAAAATAATATTCACAAACATAATGATTTTTACCTTTGAAAAATAATAATTCAAAAGAATAATTATTATGATTTTGAAAAATAAATATGTCAAGTTGTCAACAACATAATGAATGAGTGTTGAAAAAAAATATTGGATATTGCAAAACATTTTTGAAACCATTAATTTAAAATTATAACTTATTATAACTTTTTTGTGCTGTATACAAACTATATAAATATATTTTGTTTTTTTTAAAAAAAAATCATTTGAATTATAAAATTGTAGAGTCAACTTCATAATTTATGAAAATTATGAAGCACATACCATAACAAAGAGTTAACAAAAAAAAAATACTTCATCTCACTCGTATGGCTCATAAACTCGTATGAAGTATTTCTTTATTTTTAATTTTTTTTAAGCCCAAAATTGATAAAGAGTTCGCAAGCTTGTATGACTCTTTTTTATAGCATAGCTGTTGTAAATCGGACCGAAAACTTAGTAAGCAATTAGTAAATGTAGCTCTAAATTTTAGCATAATAATGCAGATGATCTAAGATAAAAGTGTGCTTGCGATTCTAGAGGCACAATCATGATTCAAATCCCCCTTCTCAATTTAATGGAAGTCACCCGGATTTATTAGATGTAGCTCTCAAAAAAAAAAAATTGTCTCGAGGCACCATATCACTTATAGACACGTACCATATCATACCATATTGATCAAATTTATCTAATGTAGTACTCGTGTAAAAAGAAATTATCTCTAAGGCACCACAACACGTGTGGACATCGAGATCAGATCCTAGATTATTCAATGTATTGCTGGTATAAAACGAAATTATTTCAAGGCATTATCACTTGTGGACACTTTAGAAATCCCTTTCTTTTTAAATCAATCATAAAGCTTGTCAAAAGGCCGTTTAGAATGCTAATTTTTGCGAAGAAAATCGTTGTCAATTCTAGTATTTATTAATTGCCTTCTAATTTTCTACGAACTAAATGAAACCAAGAAGCTCTCCTACTTTCACTGTTTTGCAACTTAATGAGAGGAATTGAACATGAGACAAAATATAAATCATTGATTAAAAACCTCAACTCGTGATGTCTATTATTTGGTCTAGTTTTTTAGATTGGTCAATTCCAATGAATACCCCAAGTGTGTGTAATGTTGTGAGACACGAGTTAAAACTACGAGTAACTCTTGCTAGTATAATTTGAAACAATAATATTATGTAAAGGTTCAAGTCAAAAATAGACTTTTGCATGTACATGAACGATGGATCTGTTGTTAAAATACAAGGGTGATTTTGTTGAAACTTGGTGTGTTTTTTGAAAAATCAATGAAATATTGCTTGTCTTCTTTTGTCCCACTCAAAAAATATTTGTAATTTCTATGTTCAGGATTTTTTATTTTTATTTTTTATATAAGAAAAGGGGTTCAAAGTCTCTTCTTTTTAACTACAAATAACGAATCCCCCCCCCCCCCTTCTCACCTTATGTAAGATTTAAACTCGAAATTTTCTTGTGTTCGAATAAAACCCTTACCGTTAAACTACATACCCCCATAAGTTCTTTAAGTAGTTTATATGCAATTTCTTTGACTTTTGGGATTGAGTCACGAGGGACAACCTACTTTTGTGGACCATACGCTCTCCTTACATATAGGTGCACCTAATTAATCAAACAAACATCAGGTTGAAGTCACTGTTTAGCATTACTTTTATTTTTGAGTCATGAAAATTATTTTTGTAATGTCGCAGAATTAACTAAAAACCTACTCACTTAATATATAATATTCACTATTATATAAATGCGGGAAACGTTTCAGTTATTATTAAAATTGTGTCAAATTTTTTATTTTTTAAAATTTTATTTTTGTAGGGTATTATTTCATAAAAAATTAATTTAATACAAGCTATTTTGTTCCAACATTTATTGTAAAAATAATATATGACTTACAATAACTATACCACTTTATATTAAACAATAATTTATCTTTAAGTTATATATATAATTGAATAGTACACATATTGTATATAAACTATATCTAGTGAGTCTAAATTTGTTAACCCTCATTTAAAGAGGGGTCGCATTAAAGGACGGATTTGTGTAAACCCCCCCATTGAAATTTTAGGATTTTTCATATATATTTGAAATTAATTTATTTGCACATGTGATGTATGTGGAGTCCACTTTTGATGGGGGTAAAATTGGATGGGGTCATGAGGTCTCTAATGATAAAATAACACATATTCACTCTCATCTAAAATTGATTTTTTTTCATTTTTTCATTCAATTTAGATAAATGAAAATGAACACGTGTCGTTTTATCATTGGAACTCCATAATCCCATCCAATTTTGCCCCCATCAAAAAAATTTCCGATGTTGTATTTGTAACTATAATTCATACTTTAAGAGATAAATTTAACTTTTAGTAAAGTTGATTTAATGGTTAAGGATAACGGTAATTTATTTTTGAACCAAGTTCAAACTCAATAAACAGCAATTTTTGCATAGTTTTTTTAATATAAGTGCATAAACTTCTATATTTTTCTTTTTGGAAAATATAGTGCATAATTTAAAAATAATAATAAAATAAAATAAAATATTACACAAGTGACATTAATTACTACTTTGGATAACAAGATTTAGTTTGTAAATAATCTAATATTGATATCGAAATTTAGTTTGAAATTGACAATATTTTTCTTTAGTAACTCGGGAAAAAAAAAATTGCACCCTGTCTAAAATCTTGGGTTTACTCCGGTCACATGGCCTTACTATGTTATTAGTTAGTATGTCTAGTCAAACGCTTACCAGTGAAAAAAAAAATTATTCTAACAAAGATTAAAAAATGACAATATTTAATGATGTGACAATATTAACCAATCGGAAAATAGGGGTGCTAACACGATCAACAAATTTGAATTCATATACGTTTACAGACCGGATACTATACTATCCATTATTTGTATCCCTTTTTAAATTTACTATTCAAATCCTTATCCGTATATAGTATATTAAATTATTCTTATTCTTATCCCATCGGATATCTCGGATTCGGATAATATTCCTATCCATTTTTCTATATATAGCTCAATTTTAAAAATATATTTGACTACATAACCTTTTAATTGAAATGACACATTATTTAAGTTATAACTCAAGAAGTATAACGAAACATTGCAAAAAGTATTGAAATAATTACTAACATTTTATATCAAACTTTTAACTCAAATAATGGATTTTTTTTTATTTTCTTTTGTATGATCCAATAAGATTTACGTTAAAATTATAAGATAACCACACAAATCAAGACATTAAATAAAAGTTGAAAATCACAACGATTTCTGGAAATGGGATAAAAGGTCTTGTGTGATAATGTTTTTCACAAAAAATCAAGCAAATAATATTTTTTGAAAATAATGGCATAATTTTTATTATTTTTCTAAAATAAGGACCTACTTATTAAATTTGTTTTAAAATGAGAGTTTTAACCAAAATTGTATTTTGAGCAAAACTTTATTTTGTGCAAACTTAACTTTGCAATCCAAAATATTTAATGCAAATTTGTTTTGCATGATGTTTTTATATTTTTTAACAAGTATATTCTTATGTTTCACTCATAAAACTATAAAGCAATGTCAAATAAACTCAAATATATAGTAATGTTTTAGAAAATAAGTAGTGTAAACTTATGCAAAACCCAAAACTATTGTCATGTGTATTTTATTAATAAATGAGTTTTAAATATGGAATTTGTTAAAATTATTCTAAAGCATTGTCAATTAAAACACTTATTTATTATGATATGCTAAAAAACATGTAGTACAAACTTAATTCTGCACGACTTCACAAAAAAATACAATTTAAAAATTTATTACAAAGTTAACTTTGCACTCCTTTTAGAGTTTGGTCAAATATAGGCCCTTGATTTATAAAAATATTAATCGTTGATTTTTTTTACAGAAAACTCTTTAAAATAAGTCTCATTTTTCAATATACCATTACAATTTTAAACTTATTATGGCCAAACCTTTCATGCTAACAAATAACATATGTTGTAAACAGTCTTTTTTTTTTCTTTTCCTTTTTTATAGGCTTTTTTTGTTTTTGTTAATTTTTGTTTTGATAAATTGTGTTAGCATGTGCACACTACATCTAAATTATAGCGGATACGGATATATGCTAAATCGGATATCCTCAATTCATATCCATATCCATTTTTCCGAATATTTATAAACACTATCCTAATCTTCTTTTTCGAATATCCATTTGGCTAAATAACCACAAATTTCGAAAATTCAAATTCGCAACGGATTTAAATTTTCGAATAGTCAGTTACACTCCTAAACATGACCATATTAACTAATCAGAAAATAGGGGCACCAATCGATCAACAAATTTGAATTCACATATACTAGTAGTCTATTGTGGGCAACAAAAGTGCAAATTGTTAGCGTTGATCAAGCGACATATACAAAAATTAATAGGCTGAATGTTTGGGAAATCTGAAGTCTCATATGTCATAAAGCTGTTTGTTTTATTTATTAAATATATCTTAATTTTGAATTTCTTAACAAAATAAGTATTAAAAAGTAAGGGGGCTCTTAACACTTATTACTTAAACATGTTGAATGTTTATTTTATTCCTATCTTTTTAATTAAATTATTACCGACTAAACTTATTTAATACAATGTCGATTCTCCTTTTAACACTTATTATTCAAACAAATTTTTTAAATTCAGATAACAAAATAAAATCATCTTAATTTAAATTCACCTCTGACCGTTGAACCCTTGATGTTGAGAAAAATATCTACTATTAGATATTTACTGTATCCATGTCGGTCGTGTTGCCAAAATAGTAAGATACGTGGACCATACGCTCTGCGCCTCAATTAATCAAACAATCTTACGTCCACAAAATTTTCATCTATCAATCAACCAACCAAAAAAAACTATATATACATACCCCACAACTTCTGTACATTTACCAATTCACATCAACATTATCACCCTTATTTTGTTTTTTCCGAAGAAAACTTCAGAACCAAGCTCAGGTGATAATTTAATTTTTGCTTCATGAATTATTGATTTGTTCACTTTTATGCTTCAATTTCTGTCATCGATAATTTAATTATGTAATTATTAATAATTGGTGGGTGTATGTATATATTTAGTATGTCTTTAAGCAAAATGGTCTTTTACTTTTTCTAAAAAAGAAAGACTTTTTTGAGAGAGAAATGAATTAATTTTTTTGATAAAATTTAATAAATATAATTGTTGTAATAAGTAGATCACATGCGCAAAACATGTTATTTTATTATAGGTATGTCTTTTTGTCGAAAGCTTTTACAGTTATCTCACTCACTTTTAAATTAATACGAGACACGTTACGAGTGTGCTTGGTTTGTTCGAAACTCAAGTAAGTAAAATCTCGTAAAGAATTTTCATGCAAATAATGAAATATCAACGTGTAAAACTAGATCACAGTATTTTCACTTGAAAAATCAATGTACGAAACAGATTTTCTTACATTTTCTTAATTTTAAAATCAAATCTTAAATTCTCTTCTAAAATCAAACCCTTTGGCGACATTTTTTATGAGTAGGTCAAGACACAGGTGTTGATGGATTCCGCAAAGGAGAAAGCAGCCGAAGCGCAGAAAAAGGCTGCTGAAGCTGCCACCGCCGCCCAAGAGGCTGCATCCAAAGCTGCCAAAGCAACCCAAGAGAACGCTGCGAGTGCTACCAAAGCAGCCCAAGAGAAGGCTGCGAGTGTTGCCAAAGCATCCCAAGAGAAGGCTTCGGCTGCTGCCAATGCCGCTCTAGACAAGACTGCGAGTGTTGCCAAAGCAACCCAAGAGAAAGCCGAGGAAGCCAAGAAAGCCGCTCAACCAAAGGACCAGAGTCCCGGTTTTCTTCAGCAGGTTCTCACTTTTTCTATATACATATTTTTTGTGTATTTTTTATTTATGGTATGGTAGTAAAAATCTTACTAAAATTTGAAAAAGAAGGGTAATATATGATACTAGTTTATCATTTATATATGCTATGCATTTGTATATATTTTATTTGGTAAAAAAGATCAACTAAAAAATATCCCATTCGCATTAAACAAAGAGTTCATGATTCGATCTACATTTATATGGACGTAATTATAAATTAATTTTGAAGTTTGAAGGAGCCAAATTTTTTTATTTTTCTTCTCCAAGTACGTAAAAATACAAATAAAAGGTCAATGGCCTGTTGTTGTATATAAAAATACACTAACATGTGAGGAAGTATATGAAAGTACACAAAAATTTGGATCTTTTATAACCTTACATTTATAAAAGAAATACCAAATTTGGCATGCCCTCCCCAACTTATACCTAGTTTCGTCCCAACATATCCTCATGAACGGGCTTATTGAATCCTTTTTTGTATCGTATATGTTGGCATCCATTTTTCTTCATAAATCTTATTTGCAAATTTCTCAGAAAAAGTAGTACTTTTTTGGGTGCCATTTTCTATTAACTTTACAATCACAAGTATCCTAATTATTTGAAAATAATATAGTATATGCTTCAATGTTACATATATTTCTTTGGTATATCTTATGTTTAGTGACATTTATGTTCAACATTATTTTATTCGAGTTTAATTAATTAATGTTGGAATTTTTACATTTCACAGACAGGAGATCAGGTGGGCAGCATGGCACAAGGTGCTATGGGTATGGCCCAAGGTGCTGTGGATGGTGTGAAGAACACACTCGGGATGGGTGAAAAGAAATGAAGCAAAAATTAATGCACGCGAGAGTTGTACTGTAACATAACTCTTATCTTATCAAATGTAATAAATTATTTATAATAATATTAATTTAAGGATGTTTTCGTCATCGTTGTCTTTTATCTTTGTTTGTTTGGATGAATTGTTTAGTTTATTATTAAGTATATTTTAGAATTACATAATCTTCAATTTGTTAATTTTAATATAACTTTTTTGAGAAATTGCACATTAAGCATGCAAATTAAGTAATTTCAAAAATGTCATTTTGAATTGCTTTATTTTTACAACCAGACGGCTAATTAAATAGTTGGAAATTTAATTATAACTTTTTGAAAGAATCACATTGTGCATACAAATTGAAAATTTTCAAACACATCATCAAGATTTCTCATTTAATGCCATAGTTAGAACTAGAACTTAGAATTTGATTCAAATTATATATTTGTTTGAATTATTTTATTTAGTTGGAAATTTCTGTATTAAGCAAGTGGTTTGAGGATTAAAGCAAAGGCATACAAAGGGGGCCACTAGCCCTTAAAAGGCCAAAAATCATCTTTAATTACCCTACACTAGCACAGCTCATCCTACTTTATATAGTCCAGCCTTTAAATTTGTTTTTTTTCACCTTTAATTACATCCCGACTTTACTTACTTCACACCCTTTTTATATATTTATATTTAAAAAAAATATATTATTTAAGTGCCCCTATTTAATAACAAAATAAAAAATTAATTAATTTGTGGGAAAAAAGTGAAAGTTAAGTTGAATAATACAATAAAATTATTATTCTTTCATGCTCATTTTTATGAACAAATATTTTTCATTTTATTTTATTTTTTGCGAAAACAATTTTCACCATCATTTAAAGAAATTTTTTCCTTTCAAAAAGCAACAAAATAAGATAATATCTAACCCCATTCCTTAACTTAATTTTTAACTTCACAAAAATACATTTATTGTTATTATTTTCTCTCTTATTATCAAATAGACCCTTTGTTATCAAATTTTGTCTTAAAAATAACCCATTCGCATTCAACAAATTAGAGTTCACCTGTTCGATTCACATTTATTTAGATGTAACTATAAATTAATTTTGATGGTTGAAGGAGGCCAAATTTTTTTTTCCTTCTCCAAGTACGTAAAAATACAAATAAAAGATCGATGGCTTGAAGGTGTATATAAAAATACACCAAAATGTAAGGAGAAATACGAAAGAACACAAAAAATTGGGGTTATGACTTTACATATATAAAAGAAACACCAAAATTCGGCATGCTCTCCCCAACTTAGACTTAGTTTCGTCCCCACACATCCGTATAAACGTGCTTATTGAATCCATTGTATCGTATATGGTGGCATTCATTTTTCATCAGAAATCTCATCTTCAAATTTCTCATAAAACTTAGTTGTTTTCTCCGATCATTTTTCAGCAACTTTATAATCATACATATCTTGATTATTTGAAATTAATTAATTATATGCTCTATGTTACATATATTTCTTTGGTATATCTTATGTTTAGTAACATTTATGTTCAATATTATTTTATTCAAGTTTAATTAATGTTGGAATTTATTGTTGGATTAATTTTTATATTAATCTAACTTTGGTCCACACATGTATATTATTAATGTGTGTCATCATTTACAAGCTTAAAATTAAGTGATCTGATTTAAAGTTTTAAGTAGGCTTGAGGTTATTTGTCATGGAACTAATGTGTATATGCCATTATGTGAATTATATTTCTATGAGGAGCGGAAATAGAATTATCAGAAAGTTCAGGGTGAACTTATGTAATTAAGGCATTGGTCCTCAACCCATCCATCCTTATATAAGTTGTCTTCTATCAATGGAGACATGAGCTATTATCTACATCCTCTTAAGGAGAATATCAAAGGGGCATAGAATGGGAAAGGGTTGGAAGATCAATTGCGATACGGAGATTGGCGCTAAAGTCCGCTGCATCGATCAATCAATTTCAATGGAGATAGGTACACACAGTTCTCTTTTGTAATCTCTTGGCACTAGATATGATGCACGATCCTAGAATTGATGTTGTATAGGGCACTCAATTATTCCTAACAAGTGGTATCAGAGGCCGGTTTTAGTGTTATATCTATTGTTAGAGATTTTATATGTATATATTCATGATTATAATTTTTTATAAATCGTTGAAAATAATATTTTTCATGAATTGGAGAACATGATAAAATTCAAAGAATTTTAATTTGGTGGTATTGTCTTCATCTTTATGGATATATATATATATATATATATATATGTGTGTGTGTATATAATTTCGGATATGTTTACAATTATATGCATAAATAAGGAATCCTGCATACATGGCCGATTGAATTTACGGCAATTGGTATCACCCTTAATTAATTAATTTAATTTTTTTTTTGGATTATGACAACTCTTGGAACATTATGAGATTGCATAATTTGTGTTATATATATATATATATATATATCTACGGTTGTGTATATATACATAGAATTGCTAGCTCAAAAGTTGGTGGTAAGATATGTATATATTATATATATATAAAGAATATGCCACCATGATTTGTTTTATGTATATATTAATTTAAGTAAAAGTAATAAGAATATGCTATCATCATGATATTTTCTTTCTTTTATATTATTTATATGTATATATTAATTTAAGAAAAAGTAAAAAGAATATGCTATCATCATGATGTTTTTTTTCTTTTATATTATTTATGTGTATATTAATTTAAGTAAAAGTGATATATGTATTTTATATATATAAATTTTGTGCCAACATGATATTTTTTTTTAATGAAGAATGACTTAAATATATGTTTGTTTTATTTTTATTACATGGTGGTAATAGTTTCATGGTAAATATATATGTATGTATTACATGTAGATAGTGGGTCACTGCATAAATAATATATATAGAAATTTTAGAAATATTAATGAAAATGAACATATTTATTTATTTATTTTTCGCCAGAATTGTCACTGTTTATAACAGTGACCAGTTTATCCAGAATTGTCACTGTTTTGACAGTGACCAGTTTCAGGTTGTCACTGTTTTCAGCAGTGACAAAATAAAATAACTTTTTTTTGTTATAATAAATTCGATTAATTACATGTGACATCTATTATTTATATTGTTTGTCTAAACATTATATTAAGGAATATTTACACAAGATGTTACCAAAGTGACATCTTTTGTAGATAAAGAATGATTAGATATTTGTGTTTGTTTTAATTCATGCGAATATTAACCAATCCAAAGAGGGGTTCATATTTAGCCGAATTTCATACACACTTGTGATGGTAAATATGTGACAATTATCAAGGTAACCTAATGTGAATAATAAATCAATCCAAAGATAGATTTGTTATTTGACATAACTTATTGTCAATATTTGATCATTACAACAAGAGTACCACTTACAATTAATATCATTGTCCAAAGACTTGGTATTAATGTTGTGCTAGGGATCTTGAGATGTTGCGATAAAATTAATCAATTTAAAAGACTACTTATTTGGTTATATGATGTGAGCATTATTGTTAATTTACTTTACTTTTGTTCTCTATTCAGCATTAATGTTTACTACTTCTGTATCTGCCAATATGAGCAATGTTCCAATTTTAAATGGAACAAACTTTAAGGACTGGAAAGAGAATATATTAATTATTCTTGCTTGCATAGACATAGACTTGGCATTGAGAATGCCAAAACCGAATGATCTCACTGAACGAAGTACTTCTGAGAAAATTGTGTACTTTAAAAAGTGGGATCGTTCAAACAGGCTGAGTCTTATGATCATGAAACGTGGGATTTCAGAGGCTTTTCGAGGTGCTACTTCGGATGACAAAACTCTTGCCAGTAAATTCCTTGAGAAAATACAGAAACGTTTTATTAAAAATGATAAGGCTGAAACAAGCACGCTTTTAGCGAACTTGATTTCAATGAAGTATAAAGGTAAGGGTAATGTCAGGGAGTACATTATGGAGATGCCTTATCTTGCTTCAAAACTTAAGGCATTAAAGCTCGACTTATCGGATGATTTACTCGTGCATTTAATATTGATCTCTCTCCCTGCACAATTCGGCCAGTTTAAGGTTTTTTATAACTGTCAAAAGGAGAAATGGACTCTTAATGAGCTCATTTCATTTTGTGTGCATGAGGAAGAGAGATTAAAGTAAGAAAAGACTGAAAGTGCTCATTATGTTAGCACCTCTAAGGGCAAGGACAAACGTAAGGATAGAAAAAATGAAGTTGATGTTCTTAAGGGTCCGGATGAAAAGAAATAGAAAACTGAGGCCAGTTGTTTCTTTTGTGGTAAACCCGGACACAAAAAGGCAAATTGTACCAAATATGCCACTTGGCGGACTAACAAAGGTACAAATTCAGTTTTGGTCTGTTCCGAGATCAATTTAACTTTAGTACCAAGTAACACTTGGTGGGTAGATTCTGGTGCTACTACTCACTTATGTGTTTCTATGCAGGGTTGCCTGCACTCCCGCAAGCCAATTGATGTTGAAAGAGACATCTATGTGGGCGATGAAAAGTGTGTGGAGGTGGAAGCAATTGGGCATTTTAGAATATTGTTGAGTACTGGTTTTTATTTGGATCTAAAATGCCCAATTGCTTCCACCTCCACACACTTTTCATCGCCCACATAGATGTCTCTTTCAACATCAATTGGCTTGCGGGAGTGCAGGCAACCCTGCATAGAAACACATAAGTGAGTAGTAGCACCAGAATCTACCCACCAAGTGTTACTTGGTACTAAAGTTAAATTGATCTCGGAACAGACCAAAACTGAATTTGTACCTTTGTTAGTCCGCCAAGCGGCATATTTGGTACAATTTGCCTTTTTGTGTCCGGGTTTACCACAAAAGAAACAACTGGCCTCAGTTTTCTATTTCTTTTCATCCGGACCCTTAAGAACAGCAACTTCATTTTTTCTATCCTTACGTTTGTCCTTACCCTTAGAGGTGCTAACATAATGAGCACTTTCAGTCTTTTCTTACTTTAATCTCTCTTCCTCATGCACACAAAATGAAATGAGCTCATTAAGAGTCCAT
This sequence comes from Lonicera japonica, assembly GCA_021464415.1. Taxonomy (NCBI): domain Eukaryota; kingdom Viridiplantae; phylum Streptophyta; class Magnoliopsida; order Dipsacales; family Caprifoliaceae; genus Lonicera; species Lonicera japonica. Next base: position 43,908,881 of record CM038465.1, on the reverse strand, counting down.
TTCTCCTTTTGACAGTTATAAAAACCTTAAACTGGCCGAATTGTGCAGGGAGAGAGATCAATATTAAATGCACGAGTAAATCATCTGATAAGTCGAGCTTTAATGCCTTAAGTTTTGAAGCAAGATAAGGCATCTCCATAATGTACTCCCCGACATTACCCTTGCCTTTATACTTCATTGAAATCAAGTTCGCTAAAAGCGTGCTTGTTTCAGCCTTATCATTTTTAATAAAACGTTTCTGTATTTTCTCAAGGAATTTACTGGCAAGAGTTTTGTCATCCGAAGTAGCACCTCGAAAAGCCTCTGAAATCCCACGTTTCATGATCATAAGACTCAGCCTGTTTGAACGATCCCACTTTTTAAAGTACACAATTTTCTCAGAAGTACTTCGTTCAGTGAGATCATTCGGTTTTGGCATTCTCAATGCCAAGTCTATGTCTATGCAAGCAAGAATAATTAATATATTCTCTTTCCAGTCCTTAAAGTTTGTTCCATTTAAAATTGGAACATTGCTCATATTGGCAGATACAGAAGTAGTAAACATTAATGCTGAATAGAGAACAAAAGTAAAGTAAATTAACAATAATGCTCACATCATATAACCAAATAAGTAGTCTTTTAAATTGATTAATTTTATCGCAACATCTCAAGATCCCTAGCACAACATTAATACCAAGTCTTTGGACAATGATATTAATTGTAAGTGGTACTCTTGTTGTAATGATCAAATATTGACAATAAGTTATGTCAAATAACAAATCTATCTTTGGATTGATTTATTATTCACATTAGGTTACCTTGATAATTGTCACATATTTACCATCACAAGTGTGTATGAAATTCGGCTAAATATGAACCCCTCTTTGGATTGGTTAATATTCGCATGAATTAAAACAAACACAAATATCTAATCATTCTTTATCTACAAAAGATATGTCACTTTGGTAACATCTTGTGTAAATATTCCTTAATATAATGTTTAGACAAACAATATAAATAATAGATGTCACATGTAATTAATCGAATTTATTATAACAAAAAAAAGTTATTTTATTTTGTCACTGCTGAAAACAGTGACAACCTGAAACTGGTCACTGTCGAAAACAGTGACAATTCTGGATAAACTGGTCACTGTTATAAACAGTGACAATTCTGGCGAAAAATAAATAAATAAATAAATATGTTCATTTTCATTAATATTTCTAAAATTTCTATATATATTATTTATGCAGTGACCCACTATCTACATGTAATACATACATATATATTTACCATGAAACTATTACCACCATGTAATAAAAATAAAACAAACATATATTTAAGTCATTCTTCATTAAAAAAAAATATCATGTTGGCACAAAATTTATATATATAAAATACATATATCACTTTTACTTAAATTAATATACACATAAATAATATAAAAGAAAAAAAACATCATGATGAATAGCATATTCTTTTTACTTTTTCTTAAATTAATATATACATATAAATAATATAAAAGAAAGAAAATATCATGATGATAGCATATTCTTATTACTTTTACTTAAATTAATATATACATAAAACAAATCATGGTGGCATATTCTTTATATATATATATAATATATACATATCTTACCACCAACTTTTGAGCTAGCAATTCTATGTATATATACACAACCGTAGATATATATATATATATATAACACAAATTATGCAATCTCATAATGTTCCAAGAGTTGTCATAATCCAAAAAAAAAATTAAATTAATTAATTAAGGGTGATACCAATTGCCGTAAATTCAATCGGCCATGTATGCAGGATTCCTTATTTATGCATATAATTGTAAACATATCCGAAATTATATACACACACACACATATATATATATATATCCATAAAGATGAAGACAATACCACCAAATTAAAATTTTTTGAATTTTATCATGTTCTCCAATTCATGAAAAATATTATTTTCAACGATTTATAAAAAATTATAATCATAAATCTATACATATAAAATCTCTAACAATAGATACAACACTAAAACCGGCCTTTGATACCACTTGTTAGGAATAATTGAGTGTCCTATACAATATCAATTCTAGGATCGTGCATCATATCTAGTGCCAAGAGATTACAAAAGAGAAGTGTGTGTACCTATCTCCATTGAAATTGATTGATCGATGCAGCGGACTTTAGCGCCAATCTCCGTATGGCAATTGATCTTCCAACCCTTTCCCATTCTATGCCCCTTTGATATTCTCCTTAAGAGGATGTAGAGAATAGCTCATGTCTCCATTGATAGAAGACAACTTATATAAGGATGGAGGGGTTGGGGACCAATGCCTTAATTACATAAGTTCACCCTGAACTTTCTGATAATTCTATTTTCGCCCCTCATAGAAATAGAATTCACATAATGACATATACACATTAGTTCTATGACAAATAACCTCAAGCCTACTTAAAATTTTAAATCAAATCACTTAATTTTAAGCTTTTAAATAATGACACACATTAATAATATACATGTATGGAACAAAATTAAATTAATATAAAAATAATCCAACATTTGTACATTTCACAGACAAGAGATTAGGTTGGCAGCATGGCACAAGGTGCTATGGGTGTGGCCCAAGGTGCCGTGGACGGCGTGAAGAACACACTCGGAATGGGTGAAAAGAAATGAAGCAAAACTTAATGCGCACGAGAGTTGTACCGCAACATAACTCTTATCTTATCAAATGTAATAAATGATTTATAATAATACTGATTTATGGATGTTTTCATCATCGTCGTCTTTTTATTTTTGTTTGTTTGGATGAATTGTTTAGTTTATTATTAAGTTTATTTTAGAATTATATAATCCTCAATTTGTTAATTTTAATGTAACGTTTTTGAGGAATTTCACATTGTGAATGCAAATTAAGTAATTTCAAACATATCATTAAGATTTCTCATTTAATGTCATTGCTAGAATTGTTTCAAATTTTGTAGTTGTTTGAATTACTTTATTTTTACAACCAGACGGCCTGTTTAAATAATTCAAAATCACATTGTGCATGAAAATTGAATAATTTCAAACACATCATTAAGATTTCTCATTAAATGCCATAGTTAGAACTTAGAATTTGATTCAAAATTTTAAATAACTTTTTTAAGGAACTTCACATTGTGCATGCAAATTGAATAATTTCAAACACATCAATTAAGATTTCTCATTAAATGCCATAGTTAGAACTTAGAATTTGATTCAAATTTTTTAATTGTTCAAAGGCTGATTTGTATTTTGATACCCGAATTGAATTTTGGTATTTATTTTTTAACATATTAGTATTTTTGTATTCATTTTTTATTTTGTGGGTACTTTAATACCCATTTCTTACTTTTTGGTCAATTGACCGTCAAGTGCTTTATAAAATTACGACAATACCCTTACATATGTGCATCCAACCATTTTCCTACCACCAATCATCATTTACGGGAGTAGAACTATTTTCAATGCTAATTTTTTGATCAGTCAATTTCTTTCTAATTTCTACAAAATCCTCACCCCAAATTTGATGTCTGTCTCCCAAATCCATCTAAAGAAAACTCGAATTTGTTCAAAAAAAACAACCCAACCCTTCTTTACTCTTGATCCTCAAATCCATCAAATGAAAATCCCCATTTTCTTATAGATGTAGAGGTAAAGGAATTGCCGTCGGCAATTGTGGTACGCAATGGGCCCTGTGGTGGGGTTGTGTTCATTGTGCAGAGAAACGGTGTACAGAGGTGCGGCGCTGCAACGTGGTCTGGCGCCGGCAATGGTGGTACGGACCCGGTGGTGGTGGTGGTGGTGGTGTTCTTCAAACTCTCAAATGTAATAAAAATCTTCATTCTTTAAGTATAGTCGTCCATTACTCTATAATTGGAGAGTAAATTTAAATTAACATGCTTTTTTGTGACAAGCACTCAAATTAACTTTCAGTTTCTTGTTTCGTCTTCATTTCTACTTTCTTTCCTATCTTCACATATTAATCCCCTCATTTGGTGAGTAAACTGGCTATATTAATCACTGATTTCTCTTTCTCCATAATTGTTTTCATTTAAATCTAAAGCTTTACTTCTTTGTTTTGATCACTGTTTTTTTGGATTTATTGAAAATTGTAGTTGTTATTTTACACTACCGTTTGGTTACAAAGAAAACAAAGGAAGATAAAAGAAACGTGAAATCAAGAACATTTACTTCCCTTTTTTTTAATTCGTTGTAGTTGTTCCTAGTTTTGCTTTAGCAGAGTTGTACATTCTCTCCTATACGCCCGAAAATCATCCTTCTTTGCTAGAAGAGTAGACGGAGAAGTGGGACTTGATGAAACAAGAATTTTTCTTCTTCTTCTCCACTTTTGAACCGAGTAGAGAAAGAAGTGAGTATCAAGGATTTTTCTTGTTCATCCAATCCTTCTTCACTCTTCTTTATTGGAATATTTTTCTGCCATGGAAGTTTTAGAGGGAAAAAAGATAAAACATAAGAGAGGTGTCAATGGTAGCGCGCACTATATTATCAGCGCTGGGTTCTATTAGGAGGTTTTTTGGGTAGAATTTTGGCAATTGTAAAAATATTTGGTGATCAACGGCCGGTCATTGTTCCTCAAATAAAAATTAGTCGAACGCAAAAATTAGCCCAAATATCTTGTGATATTAAAAAATATCTAAACCAAAAACAAAAAATAAGAGAGGTAGTACACGTATGGGAGAAGAAGATGGGTGAAGAAAATGGAGGGTATTTTTGGTATATCATGTATCTTTTTGCTTTGACTTAATATCTTTTTTCATAAAAAATGAGTATCAAAGTACTAAAAAACTGAAAATGAATACCAAAATATAAATATATGAAAAAAAATAGGTACCAAAATCAATTATGATAAAACTTTGGGTACCAAAGTACAACTCGCCCTTGTTCAAACGGCTAATTAAATAGTTGAAAATTTATTTATTAAGTGGTTGAGGATTAAAGCAAAGGCAGACAAAGGGGGCCCACTAGCCCTTAAAATGAAAAAAATCATCTTTAATTACCCTACAACTAGCACAATCCATCTTACTTTGTAGTCCAGCTTTTAAATATTTTTTTTGAATAAACACTTCACATAATTACTAAATTTTTGATCTAATATTATTTTAATTATAGCCCAATAAATTAAAAAAAAATAGCACGTACTTATCTATTCGTATTTTGTATTAAATATTAAAACAAACTACTTCAATTATTTAAATTTAGAGTGAATATTACTTTAATTATTTTATCTAATTTTTTGGTCATTTAACTTTAAATTAAGTACTAATTTAATCATTCCGTTTAATTTGACTATTAAATTTAATGTATTTATGTTGCACATGAATTCGTGTAATATCATTTTAGTTATATTGTAATAAAACGACTTTTCATTCGATAATTCTCGTCAAAATAAAACACACAAAGCAATATTTTTAACAAATAACATAATTTTGGCTATTTTATAACCAAAATGATTAAAATATACTAAAATGAAGTTACGTGCCTTTTATATGGTTTCATTCGATTCAATTTAACAGTCAAATTCAAAGAAATGATCAAAGTAGTAGTCATTCCAAAGTTTGATGGCTAAATTGATTCGTTTTTAATTTTAATATCCAAAATAGTATTAGATCGAAAGTTTAATAATCATTTGAGCTATTTACTCTTATTTTTTTTACCTTTAATTATATCCCAACTTTACATCCCTGCCTTTTTATGTAATTATATTATAAAAAAAAATATTATTTTCAGGTGTATTTTATAACAAAATAAAAAATTATAAAAAGTCAATTGATTTGTGTTAAAAAGTGAAAAATAAGTTGAGTGATGTGATAAAATTATTACCATTTCATACTCATTTTTATAAACAAATATTTTTCATTCTCTTTTATTTTATTTTTTGTGAAATTCTTTCTTCACCATCATTTAAAAAAAATTACCTTTTAGAAAGCAACAAAGTAAGAGAATATATAATCACATTCCTCAACTTATTTTTTATCTTCTCACAAAAATATATATTTTTTATTATTTTCTATCTTATTATCAAACAGGCCCTTAATTATAAAATCTTGTTTTAATTTAATCCTACCCCTCAATGAAATTCTGGATCCGTCCTTGGATTAAAGTGGGTTGTGTGTCCACCGTCCTTGGATTAAAGTGGGTTGTATGTCCACTCTTTTATTACGGTGGTTTTGAATTAAAGAAAATTTGTTGTGAAATTACAATTTGTATATGTAAAAAAAAATAAAAAGTTATAAAATCAGCGCTTTGTATAAAAATGATCGCTGTTTTTGGATCGAAGGAGAACTAAGCAAGTTTTAGTAAATACAAATAACAAAAATTAATTTAACTAAAAATTAAAGGCCCGTTTAGTTGCGTAAATTGAACAATTTTATATATTTGTTCATTTTTAGTTAACAAGTTATAATTTCTACATTTATTAAAACAAAACACAACAATTCAATGATAACTCATGTGTGGTTTAGCATACTTGCATTCAAATTTTTATATGTTAGAATCCCCATCAAGTAAGACCATTTTATTATCTAGACTTTTTGCTCTTAAGGTGGCAGTCTGCTTGCGATTCTAAAGGAATGGTCATGATTCAAACCCTCTTTCTGAATTCATGGAAGTCACCTTAATTTAGTCGATGTAGTGCTTATATTATATGTTAAATATGGTTGCCAAATGATGGAGTTGGGGCTTAATTTATTCGATGTAGTGCTTATATTAGCTGGGGCACCGCAATTCAATTTATTGTTGGACTGATGAAAATTTTGTATGTAATTAGTCCGCAGAGTTTTTGTCTGTTTGATTTTACCCATTGATGAATCCGAGGCTAAATATCAATTGATTTTACATTAAGTTGCGGGCATAATGTGGCCAAATACTCGTACATTAAATACAGTAATAAAAAAATATTATAATAATAATAAGTGATATTAAAATATATAGAATAAAAAGTGATGAAAGTAATAATAGAAAATAATAATTAAGGACATTAGTATATTAGTGATTTTAACGAAGTACATTATATTTTTAGAATTAGTTTGAAGGACAAGTTTTTAATATAAGACAAAATATCAATTAGTTTAATATTTCAATTAATTAAGTTGAATTCCAATACCACCCTTCTTAAAGATAAAATACATGAAAAATATATATAATTAAATTACGAATTCAAATAATTTCAAACACATATCACATGAAAATGAAATAAGAAGATAAATATAAGAATTATTCAAAAAAAGTAAAAGTAGGAAAATAATTTAAATTAACCAGACATATTGAGATTGAAATTATAAATATGTTCGAAGTACAATAATCCCATAATAGCAAACATGCATATTTTAGTGCCTAGACATTTTAATTTATTTGGGTAAACGTTAGACATATTGTGTGTAGATATATTAATGCCTAGATATTTTATCAATTCAGGTGGACTGGTTCTCCAATCACCGGTTTTAATTTTTCGGTCCTAATTTTTACACAGGCTAACAAAGACATTTTAATAATTCAGATATGTTTCTTCAGTCCTCGTATATATTAATCAATCATATAATCTAGACATAATTTGAATTTAATTTATTTAGACATATTGTGTGTAGATATATTAATGAAACTATCGACAATGAAAAAATTATTTAGTATTTTTTAAAATATAAAATTTTGAAGGGGGTAGTTATAATTAGATATGTGATTTTGATTTTTGACGTATAAGATATTAAATATTTTAATATAATATTTTAAATTTGACCTTATTATAATATATGCAAAAAAATTATTAAATATATTAATTTTGACCCATCTTAAAATTAATTCTTGGCTCCGCTCTAAGCAAATTAACGATTAGAAAAAAAAATTCGAAAAGTGTGAGAGAAATCACGTTTTTATCTATGAAATATCTTCCCTCTTCCAACCAAAACAAAATCACACCTCACTCTTCTCTATTAAGTCTGTGCCCTATCCCCCTTCTCGCCCTCGACCCCTCAAGGTCGCAGTCGACTACTCTCGCCCTCTCACTCGCCATTGCCTAACCCCTCTATCGCCTTTTGCCACCATCAACACCACCATTTTCTCTCCCAAATTGAAAGCCCGACTCCGTCTCCATCGTGGTTGACCTCGCCATCGCAGCTCTACACTACTCCTTCCACCTCCGTCTCTGTTTTTGTCGCGGTTGCCGTCTTCGATTAAAACTTGATCCTCATCTTTTTTTCTCCCAAATGCCAAAACATAGTGTTAAAGATATTAAAAAAGATAGAAATTTGAACAAAGTTGAAGGAGACGTATGGTGGCTACAAATCTACTTCAAGTTTACACCGCACATTTGTGGATTCAATTTTATGTAAAAAGGTTGATTGCCACTGCATCTCTGTTTTTTTTCCTCTTTAATGTGCTATATATATATAACTAATTAAGTTATAAGTCTAGCCGTCTATTGCCATATCCATATTTTGCTTGACTTATGCATTATGCCTCTTCCTTTTTTTTAATAATAAGTCCGTGTGTATTCCGTCTACTCACATTAGACATATTAGATTAATGTTCACTATTGAATCTTCTGCGTGGATATAGTCTCAGTAGTTTGTTAAGTTTCAAATTTTTTTCTTATCATATTTGCTGACTCAAGACACAACTAACTTTTAAATTTGAATTGGCGAATTGATAAGTTTATTTTAAATTTATGTTTCTATTAAATACGGTTATTTTTTTAATTTAATATTAAAAGTCGTTTTTAGATTTAATAAGGGCACTATTGGAAATTTGATTATTTATTGTTTTTAATTAATTTAAATTCATTTGGTCCTTAGTTAAAAAACTGTCCTTAAAACTAAGTCTAAAAATAGAATGTCCTTTATTAAAAAGAGAGTAAGAGATTTGTCCTTTTAAAAAAAAGCCCAAGTAATAATACATGATAAGATATTTCCATATATACCTCAATGAATTACAAAAAACAATCAACACTCTTAGTTCGTTTCTGGCCCATTATTGGTTCAACAGCGCTAATCCATAATACACATGTGCAAGAATTACGGAACACCAATAAAAGTTCCCAATATTGTGTATGTTCTCAACAAGGGGTAGCACACTGAATAAAATGTAATGTGCTACATTTGGAAAAAAAAACGTAACCAATCACATAAAAAACAAAAAACTCTAACTATTATATGTGGCTTGGTATTTGTAAGAATCATTTCATTCGTTAAATATTCCTTGATAAACTACATTAGCAATGCATTTGTTTTACATTTTTCAACAAGTATTTATGCTTGTTGAATTCAGGAACTATCTCTCTAACCCCAGAAGAAATTCTTATAGTTAAATATAGTATTAGAAATAAATTAAAGTTCATAATTAAAGCCTAAAAAAATAAAGTTTGTATTTACCTATTACAGATGTAAAGTCAAATAGAGTAGTACCCACTTCAACCATATGAAGGTGAAAAGTATGAGTTTTATTTAACTACCGTTGTACAATTGAACCTTCAATTTTGTGGTCTCATTTAGGCATCTCAATTTACCACAGTTGAGACCAACCACTTTGATTAATAATGCGTTTTACTTCCAGGTAGTTTGTAATAATCTTACGATAAATTTTACTTGAGTCAATCCAATTATCACGTAGGTCGTATATATTACCAACCACATTATGATAAGCAATATTCGTAGAAATATAATTTTCTAACTGAGTGTATTATTTCGTGATACGTTTCCTAGTATCATACTCCATCCGACCCAAATTGCTGGTCCCTTTTGGGGAATCCAATTTATTAAGGACCCAACGTCATCATTGCACTTTTTACTTAATTTACATTGACTTTCTCTTTTTACCATTTTCTTTATTCAAAACTTTTACTTGAAAAGTGAAAGTACAAAAGAGGCAAAATAGGTATGTATTTATCTTTTATGGAAAGTGGACATTTATTTTGGAACATCCAAAAAAGGAAAGAGGGACTAGCAATTTGGGACGGAGGGAGTAATCAATAACTTAATGTCTATACGCGACATTTTCAACTTCAGATTCTTGGATGAAGTTCCTTGATGTCTCTGCTGAACTAGCTCTAGCCGGTGTGATTGGTGACTATTTCAACGTAACGAATCGCCTCCACCAATATTCACTTTTGGAGTTTCACACATTTTCGTAAGTGTAGATAAAGATGCCTTATCTTTCTTACTTCGATTTGTACCTTGTTTACCAAACATCTGACGAACAACATCTATGATAATTTTTGTTAAAATACTATTTTACTATAAAAATAATTTTAAAAAATACAAGAATAGAATAAAGAATAAAAAAATTAAAAATACTTACATGAAAATTTGAAGAATGCATAGAATTGTAATAATCGTAAATTGAAGAACAAATGGAATAATGCTAAGAATGATGAAAATATAAATTTCTTTCTATTTAATACTACAAATGTATGCAACTTACACTTCCAATTTGCTCCATTTAAAGACACTAAGGGCTCGTTTGGTTCGAGCGTTAGGAATGGAATTGACATTCTAGATGCCAGGAAACCTTTATTCCTGGCATTCTTTATTGGATTCGATTAATATTCGTTTGGTTGAAGTTTTAGGAATGAACTTGGCAAATTTTTTTTTTAAAAAATTTCTGGGGAAAAATATTTTTTTTCATTTTCTGGAAAAAAATAAATTTTTTTCACTTTCTGGGGAAAAAATAATATTTTTAATTTTCTGGGAATTTTGTTTTCCCATTTTCTGGGGAAAAAATAATTTTTTAATTTTTCTGGGAAATTTGTTTTTTTTTTCATTTTCAGCAAAAAAATAAATTTTTTTGCTTTCTGGGGAAAAAATAATATTTTTAATTTTCTGGAAATATTTTTTTTTCACTTTCTGGGAAAAAAATATTTTTTAAAAATTTTCTGGAATTTTTTTTTCATTTTCTAGAAAAAAAACATTTTTTGAACAAAAAAAAAAGGATTCCTCAAATTCGGAATCAAAGATTCCTCCCAATTTATAAGGGAATAGATTTTGGAAAAATGGGGGAATTTAGGATTCCTAGGAATCCTAAATTCCTACCTAAAACTCCAACCAAACAAAATAATCTTCATGGAATGAAATTTAGGATTCCAGGAATCCTCAAAAGCTCGAACCAAACGAGCCCTAAGGGTGTGTTTGATTGGCATAATTTTCCATGGAAAATGGAGATTTTTCACCCAAGTTGACACTTTTGGTGTGCTTGATTGTCAATATTTTTTAGGTAGTCAAATTTCATCTTTTTGCAATCATTGCTATATTTTTCACCAAAAGAAGGAAAATGTTTTCTAGGGGGGGCTTGTTTTTATTTTTTAGGCAATTGCATACTTTTCGAGACAAAATTTTATCCATTTTTTACATTAAAAATGTTATAACTTAAAATACAAAATTTAATATTTAAAATCTACTAATCAAAATCAATTAAACAAGATCCATCATGACTATAGAATTATGTAAAATAAAATATCAATAATTTTTTCTGTATTAAAAATACCATAATACAACCAATGTTTTTCGTGTAGAAAATTAAGGTAATCAAATACATTTAATTGATATTTTTCCTATAACTTAATTCTAAGCAATTTAATTACTTAAAATTTATTTTTTTTTTAAATAAATTACATGCTTACAATCAAAAGCACTCTAAAAAAATAAAGATAAATGCATAATTCATTGATCGCAATCATTTTAAAAAATAGGGCAGACACAATAATGAGGCTCATTTTGCTCCATTTTAAAGCAAAGGCAGACAAAGAGGGGCCCACCATCCGTTTTCAGAAAAAAAAAAAAAAAAATCCCATTTCCAGTTACCCTACAACTAGCACAGCCCGTCCTACTTTATAGTCTAGCCTTTATTTTTATTTTTTTTTTACCTCTAATTACATCCCTACTTTACATCCTAACCTTTTCTTATGATTCCGTATTAAAAAAAAAACAACATTAATTTAAGGTGAATTGATAACAAAATCAAAACTATAAAAAAAACCGATTGGTTTAATATAAAAAGGTGAAAAATAAATTAAATGATATAACTAGTAAGATGTTATGTTCATTTTTATAAGTTGCCGATTTTCATTCTTTTTTATTTTTTTGTCAAAAATAAAAAAAGAATTCCACCACAAAAGCAACAAAACAAGTGAATATCTTAACACATTCATCGACTTATTTTACACTTTTTTTAAAATAAAAGATTATTTTTTTACCACTTTCTATCTTGTTATCAAACAAACACTTACGGTATGTTTGGTGAGTGTTTTAAGATTCAAATTGTAAAAATTTAACTTAAAATTAACTTTACTTCTACACTTTTTAAAATTTATTTTACTTTACTTTCGCTCCTTAATTTTTTTTTAAAACACTATAACTTTAAATCCAAAAATATAATAAAATAAAAATATATATTTGAAACATACTTTTCTAAATCTATAAAATAAGATCTATTGTGACCATTTTTTGAAAAAAATTTATGCGATTTTTTAGTTGATTGAAAAAAACTCAAACAAAAATCAAATTCACTTTTTAACATACATCCAAATTCTACCAAATACCAAATTTTAAAAACTCAACTCAAAACATCAACCAAACATCAACGTAGTTATCAAATTTTGTCTTAATTTTATCCCACCCCTCTATGAAATCCTAAATCCGCCATTCGATTAAAGTATGTTGTATGTCCACCTTTTGTTAGAAAGTTTGTTGTGAAATCATAAATATGTATTTGCATAATTTTTTTTTGTGAAATCATCACATTGTATAAAAAAAATGGCCGTTTATAGATTGAAGGAAAACCAAGCAAGTTTTACTAACAACAAATAAAAAAAAAAAAATTTAACTATAAATAAGAGCTCGTTTAATTGCGTAATTTTTTATATTTGTTGATTTTCAGTTAATAAGTTGTAATTTGCACATTTATTAAAACAAAACAAAACATAATACAACAATTCAGTTATAATTCATGCTGGTTAGAATACTTGCATTTTCTAGTCTAGTATGTTTACTTGAGGAGGCAGTAAGCTTGCAATTCTAAAGGTAAGGTCATGATTCAAATCCATCCCCCTTCTCTATTCATGGAAGTTACCCTCATTCATTCAACTTTGTGCTCATATTTTTTCTAGACATCACATCACTTAAAAGACACCAAATCTCAGATTGATCTGATGTACTCATCGCGTGTAAAAAAAAGAAAAAAAAAAAATCTATCTCATGACACTAAAAGTGTTGTCATAAATTCGGAAACCGAACGAACGAATTGAATCGATCCGTTGCGATTCGAAAATTTTTTGAACCGAAAAAAAAATCAAAATCAAAATCAAAAATCGAAACCGAAACCGATTGATTTGGGTCGATATGGGTTGGGGATCCCCGAATTGGACCGAAAAAACTGAATCTTTTAAAAAAATAAAAATTGCTAACTTAATGTAATTACTTAAGTTGTCATATAATACGTTGAAAAAAAAAAAGAAACTTTCTTCCAATATTTACATTATATAAATGACTCAACCCTATAGATTATTTACATTTACAAATAATTACTTAAGCTAATTATTAAAAATAAATACATTATATAATTTTTTTGTAGCGCCTTTTGAGTGAATTTATATTTTTAGTGCAATTTTGAACTAAAGTTTTAACAATACAAAAAAAAATTGAATGAGACTGAACTGGACCGAAACCGAATAATTTGGGGAGGGTTTGAGTTTCATAGATACGAAAACCGAAACCGAACTATAAAGTTTGGAAAGAGTTTAGGATACCCTAGTTTCTATCCCGACCGAAACTGAAAATACCCCTACATGACACTACAAAAAAAGAATTAAGGGAGATTTTGCCCCTGTTTGGTAGCTCTTTTTTTATTTTTTTTTCTCAATAATATCACAAACATTACTTTTACACTTCCCAAAAAAACTTTAACTTTACTCTCTCTCTAAAAAAACCTTTTAAAACGCCATAACTTTAATCCAAAAATTCAAAAATTAAATATTATTTGAATACTCATCGAATCTAAAAATAGATTGTGATTTTTTTGAAATTTTTTATGCTTTTTTTCTTTGTTTGAAAAAAAATCAAACAAAACCAAATTTTTTCAAAAAACCAACTTTAACTCAAAACATTCAACCAAACACCACATTTTTAAAAACTTATCTAGAAAAAAAAAAAAAGAGAGCTACCAAACAAGCCCTTTATTTTTATTCTCAATAATATTTAATTTCACTCTCACCTTTTATTTAATTTTTAAATATTGAATGAAAATAGATTATTCTATTTTTGTGGATTGAGTTTAAACTTATTGTTTTATATTTAGAGGTTTAATAATATGTTTTTAAACTTATACTTTATTTTTAAGTATTAAATGACAAACATTTATTTAGTTTTTAAAGATGGAATGAAAAATAAAAATTATATTATATTTTTTTAAAAGTGAAAATAAAATAATTTAAAATTAAATAATCGGAAATTCATGAAATAATTGAGTGGTTGTGGATTATAGCAAAGGTGGACAGAAGGGGCCCACTAGCCTTTCCAAAAAAAAAAAAAGAAGAAAAAAATCATCTTTAATTACCCTAGGACTAGGCACTAGCATATCCCATCCCACTTTACGCTTCAGCTTTCAAGGCAAAAAAAATACCTCTAATTATATCTTCACTTTAATACTTTACAGCCCAACTCTTTTTTATGATCATACTAGAAAAAATATTAATTTAGTTATTAAATTTTATCTTAATTTTAACCCACTTCTTTACAAAATTCTAAATCCGCCCTCTAATTAAAATAGGTTGTATGTCAAATATTGGCATTTTATGTAGTTAAGTTATAAGTGTTGGTTTTTTTTGAAACTCTTAGGCTCCGTTAGATTGCAAAGTGAAAAAGAAAAATAAATTGAGTTATTTTTGATGAAAAGATGAAAAATAAGTTAAGTGATAGAAGTGACATCCTCTTGATTTTTAAGTTTTTCATGAATAAATTTTCTCTACTTGGTGGTGAGTAAAAATTTTTTCACCAAAAATATTAAAGAATGAATGATATGTACTCATAACATGAGTAACATCTCTCACCTTATTTTCTATCTTTTCACACAAACAAACTAAATTTATTTTTCTTTTCCATCTTTGCAATCAAACGGAGCCTTATTATATAACTATCAAGTATGTTATCTTAAGTACAAATAATTGTTTTGATTTTTCGATGGTGTATAAGTTTTATCATATGATGTTGCTCTTTTTCTTATATTTGGATGATCTTAAATAAGGAATAAGTTGTCAAACAATTATATATTTAAAAATTTTAAATTGTGGTCAAATTTAATTTTTAACCACTATTTATATATCAATATTAAATTTTAGTCATAAGGCTAAATTTGTTCAAAAATTACATACTTAACGATTATTTGACATAAGTTAAAAAATAATAACTAAATTCTAATTTTATTTTAAAAGATAATTAAACACATTATTAAAAATGACCCAAGTCCAAAAACTCATTAATAAGTGGATAAAGTAATAATCAAAATATGAATACTCCCGCCATCCAACATAATAATGGCATATTATCTTTATATTAAAATTGAAAGAAATATTTCAAATGACGTGACATTAAATCAAATGATGAGGTCCACACTTTTCACCATAAATGAATGCACAAATCAAATCATCTTAACCACTTTTTGTCTCAATCTAAATAATACTCTTTTCATCTTAATTCAATTGATCAACTTTAAAAAATTAAAAATTAAGAAGATGATTACTTTAAAAAAAAATATTAATTTTTAAAAATGATCTGTACTTTTTTTTTAATAAAAAAAAGTGGCGGAACTCACAATAAAAAAAAATTATGATAACTTAAAGGGTAATATTGAAAATAATAAAAAGTGCTCTAATTAATAACATTGCTAAATAAAAAAAATGAACAACTATTTTGGGATATCCAAAAATAAAATAATGGATAATTAAATTGAGATGGAGGGAGTACTATTAAACCGAAAGCTTCTGTTTTCGTCTGACAGCAAAGTTTAGTACTTTTAATATTAACTTAGAGCATTTTCAATGAAATAATTAAAATAATTTTTGATTATTTATTTAATAATTTATTAAAATTAATAATATAGATGTTTTTAATGATTATTTTTTCTTTCAATAATTAAATTTCTGAAGTTTATTATATTGATCGGTCACAAATTAATTAATTTTAATTTTGTTTTAAAAAAAAGAAAGAAATATTATTTAAATTTAAAAAGATTCTCGTTTAATCAATAGAATTATGTGTCTCTCATTTTAATTATTGAAGAATGTTGTTAACTTTGATCATAAGCGAATGTATTTGATTATCAGTTAAAAAGTTACTAAAATTTGAATATGTCATTAGGGTAGTATTTTTAACTAACATTGAGATTACTTTATTAATGTAAAAGAAAACTTTATTAAAGTTTGACACTTTTGTCCGCCGCCTGCATTTGGTGTTTTCTTTTCAAGAGATGCCTCCCAAAACACATTAACAAAGAAGTCCGCAATTGCTTTTACTGTTTATCTATTGATAATACTTTATTCTTTTTACTGTTTGTTTACTTTTCCTCTCTTATTTAAAGAGACTGTATGTATCAAAAGGAAGACATCTTGGTTTTCCCCTCTCTCTCAATCCCTTTCGTTTATCTCTTGTAATTTTCTTTCTTTCTTTTTCTCTTTGTAACCGTTGGTTCTAAGTTTGTTTATATATATAAAGCTTTTCTACTCTTCTGGTTCAATTACGAACCTATTTACATTTGGGTTCTAAGTTTGTTTATATATATAAAGTTTTTCTACTCTTCTGGTTCAACTACGATCTTGTTTACATTTAGTATCAAATGGTGGTTTTAGTGGGACGTCACCTTAAGTCACGTGTGGATAGGAACCTTCTGCAAAGGTATTGCGTTTACGGTTAATGTTTCCAATAAATAATTGACAGTCATGCTAAATATTGCTTCTTTTATTTTTTGTTTTCATTATTATGTTGACTAGATCTAGTTCAAGAGCTAAATATGTTCCTAATTCTTTTATAAAGAATTTTGATAATGTTGAATTCAATAATATTGAAAATAAATTGTTAAAACAAGCTGAAGATGTGAAGCCTTCTTAAAGAAGCAGAGTATTGAAAAAACTGAGTTTAAAACTCCTTCTCTTGTGTCTCTTAAAGAGAAATTTTCAAATACACCAATTAAAGAGCTTAAAGCAAAAATTCTTCAAAATTTAGCCTCACAATTAAATATGGATGAGGATATTATGTCTATATTCCAAGATTCAAAATTCGAAGTTAAATCTGAAGCCAATAATCAATTAATTAATATTGATGAAGACGATTTTGCGGAGGCTAATGAAGACATGATTACCCATATGGGAAGATGGCTCGCCCGTCTGTATGAAGACGTCAACACTCCACCTACCAAAGAGGACAAAGAAAAATATCAAGTGGAGTAATTATTAAGACATCATAATGAAACTTTTGACTTTCAGAATGGGAAGCCGAAGATGGCCTTTTATACGAGGTTGATAACCTAGCAGTTTTATTATTATCAAATCTAACAATAACATCTCCATCATTAAATTGGAGAATTTCTTCAATTTTTTGTTTTCAACAAGGGTTGGTGGAGCTGCAGCCTCAAGGAGCCATTGTTCAGGTAACTCAATTTCATTCCATTTAATGGTTCTAGGTACAGCTATATCAGATTTTAATAGATTGGTTTCAATAAGAGTAGTTTTACCCTTAGGATCATATCTTTTAGTGTTAGGGCTTAGGGTATTCATGACTTTACATTTAAAGGTTCACTACCTTCTTTTAAATCATAACCACTCATTTGGATGTTTAAGGTTAAAACATCTAATAAGGAATCTTTAAATTTATTATGTCTACAATCACGTAAAGCAATTAATAAAGAGGTATTTAAACTAAGAGAAGTTAAAGGTTTAATAGCTACCTGTATAAGACCAATATGCATATACTTATATTTATCTTTATAGCGTAAGATGTCATCTTCATGAAGTAATTGCATATGATCAAGATTATTATCAACAGGAATAGTTTGTTCAATAGTTTTAATAGACATAGAAGAAATAAAATCAAACATTCTAGAATTATAAATTTTGTTTGGTTTAACCATGGGTAAATGCCAGTTTAATAATTTATTTTATATATTAGAAAATTCACATCATCGGTGTTCTTTATAAAAGAACTTGGAACATATTTTGAACGAGAAATTGATCTGCTCAATATTTTAAGAGAAAAAATTTAATAAACAAACAAAAAAATTAGCACGTCTGTCAACGACTTACACAAACATTGATATCCAAACAAGGAATACCTTTGCTATAAGGGATTATGCTGCAACGCGACTTGGATGACGTCCCAATAATTCCTGGCTCTGATACCAAATTGATACAAGGATCGAATGAAGAACAGAAACTAAAACTTTTATTAAAATTTCACAAGATTACAAAACAAAAAGAAAACATAGAAGAAAAGAACAGCGGAGAGAGAGAGAGAGAAAAAAAAAGAAAAATCAAAGACACCTCCTCTATTAAACAAACCTAACTTATATAGAGGAAAAGGGAAAAGTAAACAGTAAAAGTCCACAGTACTTGTACAGGGAAAAGCAGAAATAATTACATAGTTTTTCAAAAAGCAAAATAATTGCAGCTTCCTTTGGTGGCGTGTGCTTGAGTATTGCAGTCGATTATCTAAAGGAATCAATACTTTAATAAAGCTTTAACTTGCTTTAATAAAGCAGTCAAAAGTTTTATTATGATGTCTTCGACTGCAATACTCAAGCACACGCCACCAAAGGAAGTTGCAATTATTTTGCTTTTTGAAAAACTATGTAATTATTTCTGCTTTTTCCTGTACAAGTACCGTGGGCTTTTATAGTTTACTTTTCCCTTTTCCTCTATATAAGTTAGGTTTGTTTAATAGAGGAGGTGTCTTTTGTTTTTCCTTTTTTCTCTCTCTCTCTCTCCGCTGTTGTTTTCTTCTCTGTTTTCTTTTTGTTTTGTAATCTTGTGAACTTTTAATAAAAGTTTTAGTTTCTGTTCTTCATTCGATTCTTATATCAATTTGGAATATATCCCAAGATTCAAAATCCGAAGTTAAATCTGAAGCCAATAATCAATTAATTACTCCACTTGATTTTTTCCTTTGTCCTCTTTGGTAGGTGGAGTGTTGGCGTCTTCATACAGACGGGCGAGCCATCTTTCCATGTGGGTAGTCATGTCTTCATTAGGCTCCGCAAAATCGTCTTCATCAATATTAATTAATTGATTATTGGCTTCAGATTTATCTTGGGATATAGACATAATATCCTCATCCATATCTAATTGTGAGGCTAAATTTTAAAGAATTTTTGCTTTAAGCTCTTTAATTGGTGTATTTGGAAATTTCTCTTTAAGAGACGCAAGAGAAGGAGTTTTAAACTCAGTTTTTTTAATACTCTGCTCCTTTAAGAAGGTTTCATCATTTTCAGCTTGTTTATTGAATTCAATAAATTAAAAAAGATCCTTTTTTATTTGAACTATAAGCTCCGTAGTGTCAAATTTTTGCCACCATTTATAATAATAGTCACGGACTAGAAGAAATAAACCGTTATTACGGGTGGTAGTATTAAAATTCCATTGAAATATCCAGGGAATATGATATTTAGTGAAGAAATGTAGTAGTTCAATTTTTTTTACAGGATACTGCTTCTTAATAAGAAACCTAGGATTATTTTTGTTATAAGCAATGAATAGTTCATATAAATTATTGGGAAGAACATCTTCCTCAGGGCCAGATAAAATAAACCATTGGTAAAACCAATGAGGAAGGGATTCTAAATAAGAATCATCGTCTTTAAGGCCGTTTAAACGAAAAAACCAAGTGTGAGAATTATATTGGTTTTGATATAAAAAAGCCTTTTTCCAAATCTAGATAAAATTTCTTTATCAGAGTCTTTAAATTTCTGTTTAAGAATGCCACCATAACCAATATCAGAAGCATCGGTTCAACAATTTTAAAAGAATAAGGTGATACAAGCGCTAAACAAGGAAGTTGTTTAACTTTTGATTTAATAATTTTTACAGCTATAGTATGTCTTTCAGACCAGGGAAGAGGATTTTTTCTTAACCTTTCATAAAGCGGAATACAGTCTGTAGCCAAAATTTTATAATAATCCCGAATATAATTTAAAGATCCTAAAAATCTTTGTAATTGGGTTTTATCTCTAATTTCATTAGGGAATTTATCAGCAAATTCGATAGCCCTATTTATAGGAATAATACTTCCCTTAGTAATTTCATGTCCTAAGAATCTTATCTTTGTTTGAAAAATACTCATCTTTTTAGCTGAAACAACTAGGCCAGCATTTTTAATGATTTTTATAAATATTTGAATGTGCTTAATATGCTGATCAACACTTTTGAATACCCTTAGTCCCAACATTAAGAGGTATGATCCTAAAGGTAAAACTACTCTTATTGAGACTAATCTTTTTAAATCAGATATAGTTGTCCCTAGAACCATTAAATGGAACGAAATAGAGATGCCTGACCAGTGGCTTCTTGAAGTCGCAGCCCCTCCTATTCCTGTTGAAAACAAAAAGGTTAAAGAAATCCTCCAATTCGAGGATGCCGATGTTATTGTTAGGTTTGATAATAATAAAACTGCTGGGTTATCCACCTCTTCTTTTAGGAGAGCCTCTTCAGCCGCTATTAGGACTGATAGTCAGAGGTTTTATACTGCTGCCCCTACTATTAATAACACTCCTTTATCCAGTAATTTTGTTGCGGGGGGAAAGTAAGATAAAAAATAGAGAAAATTTAAATTTTGAAGGAATAATAAATTCTCAACAAAATATTCCTCATGGTGTTTATTCTAAAACTAAAAACGAGCCAAATACCTTATCCGAATTAGGATTTTTGGCTAAACAAGTTATGACTCTTACTAAGAGTGAGTTTTCTTATAAAAGGACTGATTGTAACAAAGAATTTATGCAAGAAAAATATAATGATTTTAGAAGTTGGTTTTTCAAAGAATTTTCTCATGAACAAACAACAATCTTTTAAAACCGTTTTTTATGAACATATTAATGAAAATGAACAAGTTATCCCTTTTGTGACTTGGTTTTATAGTAATTACGGAGGTGATTACCCTTTTATTTGTACCATTGATAATTTTTATAAAACTTGGAAAACTGCCCCAGGGACCAGTTTTTTTCTCTCCATCCTCATACTGAAAGTTTAAAAATTGAACTTGAGGGTAATCAAGCGCTAGAATCCAGTTTTTTTCTCTTTAAGAGAAGCGAGAGAAGGAGTTCTAATACCCCATCCTACAGGATATAGAGAAGATCGAGTTTAGAACTCCTTCTCTCGCTTATCTTAAAGATAAATTTTCTAATACCCCAGTTAAAGAACTTAAAGCTAAAATTATTCAAGCCCTAGCTGCGAAGCTAGATATGAATGAAGATGTAATGTCCATTTCCCAGGAATCAAAATTCGAAGTAAAATTCGGAGTTAATACCACCACCTTCTTCGATCTAGATAAGGAAGAACATTATGCGGAAACTAATGAAGATATGACTATGTACATGAGTCGGTGGTTAACAAGTCTATATGAAGACGGAGCTGCTCCCCTTGCCAAATAAGACGACAATGGCAAAAAACAGGTGGAGTAAATTATGGGTTTAAAGATTACTTTATTAAAGTAAAGGGAAAACTTTATTAAAGTTTGACAATTTTGTCCGCCCGCCTGCATTTGGTGTTTTCTTTTCAAGAGATGCCTCCCAGTACACGTTAACAAAGGAGTCTGCAATTATTCATTATTATTACTGTAGCAATTATTCATTGCTTTTACTGTTTATATACTATATAATACTGTTTGTTTACTTTTCCTCTCTTATTTAAAGAGATGTATGTATCAAAGGAAGACATCTTGGTTTTCCTCTATCTCTCTCTCCCTCTCGTTTACCTATTGTAATTTTCTTTCTTTCTTTTCCTCTTTGTAACCGTTGTTTTTAAGTTTGTTTATATATATATAGCTTTTTTACTTTTCTGATTCAACTACAATCCTGTTTACATTTGGTATCAGAGGTGGTTTTAGTGGGACGTCACCTTAAGTCGCGTGTGGATAGGAACCTTCTGCAAAGGTTTTGCGTTTACGGTTCATGTTTCCAATAAATTATTGACAGATGTGTTAAATATTGCTGCTTTTATTTGTTGTTTTCACAATGATGTTGACCAGATCTAGTTCAAGAGTTAAATATGTTCCTTATTCTTTTATAAAGAATTCTGATGATGTTGAATGCAATAATATTGAAAATAAATTGTTAAACTGGCATTTATCCATGGTTAAACTAAACAAAATATATAATACTGGTATGTTTGATTTTATTTCTTCCATGTCTATTAAAACTATAGAACAAACTATTCCTATTGGTAATAATTTTGATAGTTTACAATTATTGCATGAAGATAAAATCCTTCATTATAAAGACAAATATAAATATATTCATTTCGAATTAATAAAGGTTGCAATTAAACCTCTTACTTCTCTAGGTTTAAATGCCTCTCTATTAATTGTTTTACGAGATTGTAGGCATAATAAATTTTGTAATTCCTTATAGGGAATGATTCAAACCATTTTATTTGATGGTCTAATTTATTTTAACTGCTTCCCTGATTTTTCTGTTTCTATGACTGATAAACATATACTTGACATGTTAACCTTGAATATTCAAATGCATGGCAAAGGTTGCAAACCTATTAATGTTACTTATAGGGTCCATTATAAGATTATGAATACCCTTAGTCCGAACGCTAAGAGGTATGATCCTAAGGTAAAACTACTCTTATTGAGACTAATCTTCTTATATCAGATATAGCTGTCCTTATAACCATTAAATGGTATGAAACAGAGATGTCTGAGCAGTGGCTTCTTGAAGCCGCAGCCCCTCATATTCCTGTTGAAAACAGAAAGGTTGAAGAAATCCTTCAATTCGAAGATGGCGATGTTATTGTTAGGTTTGATAATAATAAAATTGCTAAGTTATCAACCTTTTCTTCTAGGAGACCCTCTTCAGCCGCTATTAGGACTAATACTTAGAGGTTTTATACTCCTGCCCCTACTATTAATAACACTCCTTCATCCAGTAATTTTGTTGCGGGGGGAAAGTAAGATAAAAAATAGAGAAAATTTAAATTTTGAAGGAATAATAAATTCTCAACAAAATATTCCTCATGGTGTTTATTCTAAAACTAAAAACGAGCCAGATACCTTATCTGAATTAGGATTTTCGGCTAAACAAGTTATGACTCTTACTAAGAGTGAGTTTTCTTATAAAAGGACTGATTGTAACAAAGAATTTATGCAAGAAAAATATAATGATTTTAGAAACTGGTCTTTCAAAGAATTTTCTCATGAACAACAACAAGCTTTTAAAACCGCTTTTTATGAACATATTGATGAAAATGAACAAGTTATTCCTTTTGTGACTTGGTTTTATAGTAATTACGGAGGTGATTACCCTTCTATTTGTACCATTGATAGTTTTTATAAAATTTGGAAAACTGCCTTAGGGACTAGTATTCAGTTTTTCCATCCTCCTAGTGAAAGTTTAAAAATTGAACTTGAGGGTAATCAAGCGATAGAATTCAGTTCTTTTTTTTACTAAATTTTAAGAGTTCCATTGTGGATGCTCTATGTGATTGAGGATTAAAGCAAAGGTAGGGGGTCCACTAGCCCTTTATAAAAAAAATAAATCATATCTAGTTATCCCTACAACTAGGGCCATCCTACTTTGTAGTCTGGCAAATGGAGAACAGGAGGATATAAAATAAAATTGAAAAGAAAGAAGAGCAATTAAAAACGAGGTATTTAATCCCTTCATAGTTAAGGGTTTTAAAGCCACTTGGACTAAACCAATATGTAAATATTTGTAACGATCCTTATATCTATCTATTTCTTGTTGTGTTAACAACTGTATATAATCAAAAGAGTTTCCAACTGGAATTATTTGTTCAATTGTTTTTATAGACATGGTTGAAAATAAATTGAACATACCAGTTTGATATATTTTATGATGACTTACTTTAGGAATATTCCAGTTTAAAAGCAATTTTTCAATATTGCGAAATTCTATATCTTCTCTATTTTTAATTAATGGTTTAGATTTAGATAACATATTTAAATTGTTTCATAATTAATAAAAAAAGATTTCTAACTCAACTGTCAACGAATTACGGAAAGAGAAGCCTTAAAACGCCTTACCTTGGCTTAATTCGGCTAAAACTCCAACGCAACTTAGGTGTTGATCGATTAGAAACTTTCGGGGATACCAAATGGAGAACAGGAAGATATAAAATAAAATTAAAAAGAAAGAAGAGCAAGAGAAATAAGGGAGATGATTATAATGTTATTGATTTTCAAGAAAGGGATTACAACTGGAGAGAGAGAGAGAGAGTACAAATTAGAAGTAAAAAGGAAAAGATGATGGAACATGCTCCATCAAACCTATATATAAGCTAAACTTATAATCGGATTCAATAAACTATAAAATCCGCACTATTACAAACAGTAACTTTAATAATTAAAGTTTCAATCATACAACTATAACAGTGACTCATTTATTTAGTTGCGTCGACTGTTGCTGAGCTTTCTTTTTCTTGTCTTCCTTTAAATGGGTGGGGCATAATGACTCGGACCCACCTGTGGCTTTAGCATCTTTTTTGATTTTATCCATTTTATCCATGGCCTCAACTTGATCGGCCCACGATATTCCCATATATTTTTCCATGTCTTCCTTATCATCAAAACATATATTTTCATCCAAATCTTCAAGGTTTACGGAAGGAGCTTTAGAGGAAGTAGCTTTGGAGGATGCGGACATATTATTCTTATCCAAAAATCCCAATTGCGAAATAAACGCTTTAACCATCTTCCTTTTAATTTCCTCTGGCGAAGCATTTGGATACTTCTTTTTAATAGAGGCTACAGACGGAGTTTTGAACTCTTGGTTCATGAAAGCCTCAGTTTTCCTCATTTTTTCTTCTTCTTGAACATATAAATTATATTCCTTGTAAACATTTAAATCTAGAACCATTTTAGGGATGAGTTCATCAAACTCATATTTTGGCCACCACTTATAGTATAAATCACGAGTAAGGATAAAGAGATTTTGGCTATTTCCAATGGTATAAAACCACTGAAAAATCCAGGGGATAGAATAATGACCAAAAAAGCAAAATAGAATCGCATTCTTTATGGGTTGAGGTTCATCAAGGTGTTTAAGATGAATGGCTTTATATTCATTAAAAAGAGGCTGAATTTTTTCATGAAGGAAGTTTTCCTCAGCCCCAAACTTGAGGAACCAGTTATAGAACCAATGGGGAAGGTTTTTTATAACCACTGAGGGCTCTTGGAGTGCTTCAGAGTGAAACCACCAAGTATGCGTATTATAAGACTTTTGGTATAAAAATGCTTTTGATCAAGCGTCTATATAATCCCAATAAGTATAATCTTCAGCGTATATAGGCAGCCTATTTATGCTGTTGGGATTGACCCCCCAATCATTAAAATCGAGGACTCCCGCTATAAAACATTTCAAAAACTGTATCTCAGGTTCTTTGCCACATATACCTGGATTTTTGCTTACATGAGTAATTCTTACAGAATGGGTTTCTACAAGAATAGCTTCATAGTAAGCCCTTTTCTTTCTGTTTAAAACGGGAAACTCCTGGTCATGTTCGAAATATTGCTTTGCCAGGTGTATAGGATTAGAGAACAGTCTTTTGTCACTCTCTTTTAAAAATATAACAAAATCTTGAATAGATTTTTTAAAAGAAGGAGGTGCTGGAATGTTCAGCACATTTGCAAATGATCTAGTTTGAGAGGCTGGAGATTTAGGGCCAAAAGTAGGGCTTCGAGAAGAAGAACCTTGGTTAAAATTGGCCTGTTTAAATGAAGGTGGAAAGTTTATTGTGGTCTGTTTAGAAGTACCAGTGCCCCGGCCCCGGCCTTTTCCCCCTTGTTAAGAGGAAGTCATTCTTTAGATCCTGTCAAGAATTCACGAGTTAGAAAGTTATATTATCTAGAAATGCCCTACTTGAAAAAGATGTCTAGAACATCGCTTCCAAGCAAATCTTTGCCAGATGGCAGGTTATATTATCTATTTTTTATTTTAAAATCGAGTTTATAAAAGGAGAGTCTAATTCTCTGCCTATATGAAAAAGATATGTCCTAGGACTATTCATAGATTATGATTTGTACTTGGATATCTTATGCTTATTGTTATTAATAAAATTTATTTCATTTTACTTTATGTTCTCTAATAAATAATATATATTAATACTAGTTCATCAAGTACGTGACTTGATTGGGGATACTGGTAATGTTATAATAATATTATTTTAATGTCTCTAATCATGTGTCAATAATATATGATCACATTGATATAATGATTGGAGTATGGGTCAGCTGATGACTATGTTCCACAAGTCATAGATATAGAGATATCAAGCTGAACACACTGATACTTGTTAGGGAACAAAGTATTGGACCGACTCGCTTTGGGGACACTGCGAGGAGTGTTACATAATGTCATCAGTGATGTTACCCATTTGTGATATCGTATTATCCTCAGACCTGAGATCGTCATGGTTACCAACATAGGGATTATCATGTCAGGCATTGTAGACACCCCGATCCGTGACCCCCGCAAGAACCCTAACGACCTCCGAGAACTACTATTTTGGGTCCAGGACCCACCCGAGGACCCGGTACTACACTAGGTGGGTTTGTTGGCCAACAAACATATTTTTTAGAGAGATTGTCGCACGACATATCACATTGTCGCGCGACAATCCCTGATATGTCGCGCGACAATCATGTCTTGTCGCGCGACGAACCCCTCTGCACCCGACCAACCACTTTCTGACACATCACAGTGTCAGGACCCATCACTTCAGCCGCTTGTCGCGCGACAAACCCACTATGTCGCGCGACAATCCCTCTCTGCACCCGACCAACCACTTTCTGACACATCACAGTGTCAGGACCCATCACTTCAGCCGATTGTCGCGCGACAAACAGATATGTCGCGCGACATTCTCCTTTTTTAAGGAAATGTCGCGCGACAATCTCTCCCGAGCAGTATAAATAGGCCAACACCCCCAAGGGTTCTGGGAGGCAATTAGAATCCGAGAATTTGGGGCTTTAGATCTGATTTTTGTCAAGCATTTCTTTACTATTATCTTATTTCTGAAGAATTCTCGAATCTATTTTTAACACTCGACGTGTTCCGTTTCTGGAATCGATTTCTCGGAAATATCTGAAGAAAGAGAAGATTACTATCGCCAGAGATCCCTCTGCCGTATTATATTTTCTTTCTTATTATTATTCTCGTCGGGAAGGTAAAGAAAGTCCCTTCTAGTATTTAAAATTAGATATCTGTGTACTTGTTTTACTTCTGTTATTCTGTCCACGTTTTATTTGAATAAACTTATTGTCAAGTTCCCAATAGTCTACCGTTTTCAAAACAAAAGGCCCTGATAAAACTACTTTTAAAACTAGAAGAGTAAGTACATTATCGTCCGGATAAACCGTGTTTTCAAAACCCCGGACCGATAAAGACTTATCTAGGAATTAAAATCCACATATCCTTTCTTTTTCATAGACTGCGACGTGTCTGATAAACTCTCCTCAAAGAGTTCAAATTCCATATTGAATTAGTCCCGACATAAAGATCCGAACCTTTTTCAGAATAATCACAACTCGAGAAAACCGTCATTATCTGAGGAAATAATACGGAACACTCTTTCAAAAATAAAAGGTTTTTGTCATTTGTCATTTACATCTTTTAAATACAAAAACGTCGGATCTCGGAACACAAAGGTTTTCATCCCTTTCCCCGTTTTCCCAAATTAGGGTTTTTCTTCATTTAGAAAGTAGTAGACTGTCGGTAAAAGCATCCAAGTTTTTCAACATAGAATAAACATATAAGACCACTAGAGACCGAAAGGGCGGAATGGGTGCTTAACACCTTCCCAAACCGTAATATAGTTTCCGAACCCTATAAGAATCCCGGTTTCGCAGACAAACGTGTAAAGAAAGGCTTGTCTATAGCCTTTCCTCTTACACGACCTTTTTTGTCCGTTTTCTCGTAAAACGTACTGGCGACTCTGAATGAACCCCCTTGCATCTAGAAATAGAACGTAGGGACACTTGATATGAATCAAATGAAAACGCTCCAGCAAATGGAACGACGGAATCAGTTCCGACGTCCCAGGACCCCCACCACCAACGGGGACGAGACCCGGGAGGTCGCATTTGCGGATTCTCACAGTGGCGACTCTGCTGGGGACAGTATTAGAAAACTAGACTCTTATATGTGGACCTTTGTTTATCTGTTGAAAACTTGCTTTTACTGCTTTCCCTACTCATGTTAATTGATTGAGAAGAAACCTTTTTCTAAAAAATGGGAGTTTTTCGAAAAGACGTAATAAAGATAATGATATTTGTGAAACCAACCTTTCGAACTTTACACGCACTATCACAAATCATGCATTGGTTCTACGAGTGTGAATTTACCCCAAACCCTCGGAAGTATTATAAGTGAGTAGGGAGTTGGCTTGCTTGGGCCAACATAAACCGAAAGCATTTACTTCCACTCTCCTTGGCCAAGTACGCCCCCGAGGTATATCGAGTGACGAGAACACTCACGTACCCGGGAAGTATATCAAAAGATTCTTGCACGTACCCGCCCTTGGGGTATATCGCAAGGTCTTGCCAAAAAGGAGGGAGCCTGAAGCCTTAACCGTTCGAACACCTGCGCTGCATCTAAGATTGAGTCAGTTAAAACACTTGTCATACAGCTGTAGGGGATGTACCACTTTACGGCTTACTTTACCACACCTATTTTCCGAGGTTTTCTCTCGACCATTTTTAGTGATTCTTTTGGCAAAAATCGAGTCACATCATAGTCTCCCTTCATCTTCGCCACGTGGTTTCGTCTACAGCCATAAAGCGGCGTCAGTCTGGAAGGTTGGGCCGGTCGAGATCATACCGGAAGACTAGTAAGACCAAGCATACCTGAAATGGCCGATGGACGAGAGAATCAGGAGACAAATCAGAGCCTAGCCGAGGCGTCTGCAGTTCAACCGACTTTAGCAGAGATGCACCGTTTGTTGATGACCGTCAGCATGAATTTGGCAAGCCTCACAAGTGAGCAACAGAACACCCGGATTCGAATGGAAGAGTTGTCAGCCGAACGGACCGCACCACCCGGGTTTGAGCAACTACCACCGAATCGAGATCCGAATCAAGGGCAATCTTCACAAGTACTTCCCCCAATCCAAGGAACCAATCCACCCCAAACGGGCCCCAACATGGCCGGTCCCGTTCAAACCGACCCCAACAATCAGAACCAATGGGCCCCGGATTCAGGCCCCACATACCAACAACAAGAGCCACCCATCGTCTGGCCACAACCTCAGCAAGGCCTCGATCCCCAATATCAACCATGGCCACAAGTCCCCGCAAGACCTATTCCACCAGCCCCAATAGCCCCTCCCAATGAGTACCCAGACATCAACCGACTCCGGGCAGTATACGCAGAATCGATGATAGCCCGGGAACAGCCCGATGAGGTGTCAAGAGAGAGCGAAGAAATGAAGAAATTGAAAGAGCAGATGAAGGTTCTGCAAAGAGGTGTTTCTCTGATGAAAGGGGCAGACGAGATCACAGACATGAACGCCTTTTCCCTCTACCCAGAAGCCAGACTACCTCAAGGATTTAAGCTCCCCTCTATCACCAAATTCACTGGTACTACACCCCCCAAAACCCATCTCCAATCCTACATCAGATCCATGCAAGTGTCCGGCTGTGGAGAGCCGGAGCTGGCTCAGGCTTTTCACATGACTCTCACGGGGGCAGCCCTGAGATGGTTCTTCGACCTAGAGAAACACCACACGAAAACTTGGGGGGATATCGTCAAAGAATTCATGACCAAGTACGGGTCCAACGAGAATTTGGAAATTACCCGTAAACACCTGGAAATGGCCAAGCAAGGCGAGAAAGAAAGCTTCAGCGACTTTGTCACCCGCTGGAGGGAAATGGCATCCCAAATGTCCAAACGGCCCGACGAAGAAGAGCAGTTAGAAATCATACAGAAGAATTTTACTCCAGCTGTATTGAACTGCATGGGAAAGCATGTATTCCCACACTTCAGAGCCCTGTTGAGTATGGGGTCACAGGTAGAGGAAGAATTGGCCAGAAAGGCGGACACGGATACCAAGAAGGCCTCTTACACTGGAAGAAAGACGGCCACTCCAGCCGTAAACCAACTAAGCTCGTACCCATATCAACAAAACCCATTTCAGCAGTCACCGCAGGTCCCCCCAATGAGTTGGCCTACGCAAGGAGACTCTTCAAACACCGAGGTCAAGAAAAGGAGAAATTTCTGCACCCTCCCCACTACTCTGGTCAAAAGCCTGGAACTACTCCAAAAGGCCGGACTAGTCACCCCACTCAACCCACGCCCTCCACCAAATCCTATTCCCAACACTTGGAGAATGAATGAGAACTGTGCGTACCATCAGGCGGCAGGCCATGACACGGAACGTTGTTTAGCTCTCCGCCATCGTATTCAGGACCTCATTGAAGCCGGAACCATCCCCGCACCCGGCGGGCCCAATGTTACCAACAACCCCCTCCCCAATCATGCTCCACCTGCAGGAATTAACGCCTTAACCACTGATGAAGGCTTTGATCCCGTAGGACTCATTCGGGACGATTCAGCCTATAAGGCACCCGTTATGCTATCGGCAAAAGCACAAGTTGCCCCAGGCCTCAACCCAATAATTGACCAATGGATGGCCAAGATGAACTTCCTACCTGGGCAGGGCTTAGGAAAGACAAATCAGGGGATCTCGCAACCCCTCACTATCAAAACCAATCCTGGGAAAGCTGGGATAGGATGGACCCAGGACAAGAAAAAACAACCATGGAAACCCCGCCCCCCTCATAAGGAGACAATCTGTATGACAGAAACCTCCCCCGGGACTTTTAGTTGGTCGGCAGAGCCAGAGTCGTCAGAAACTTCAGAGGGATCAGACCCAACATCCCTTTGGATACAACAGATTACCCGCTCAGGAAAGGTATACCAGCCACCACCGATGGATGCCGAAAAATCACCGCCTCCAAAAGAAGTAGGAGAAGACCGAGTACTGGAACAGTTGAAGAAAACCCAGGCACACATCACCATTTGGGGCCTCTTGGTTGCCTCCAAACCTCACAGGACCGCTTTCATTAAACTCCTGGATGAGGCTGTCATATCGCCGGACTCCACGCCCGAACAACTGCCAAACATGATCGGGTCACTCACAGTCCAAAGAAGTCTGTCATTTTCAGATGAAGACTTGTCTCCGTTGGGGAGAAAACACAGCCTGGCTCTCCATATCACCGTCCGAACCCGAGGAAAGATCTTGCCACAAGTTCTCATCGACAATGGGTCGACCATAAATGTCTGCCCCCTAAAGACTGCCAGATGCTTGGGTATCTCAGATTCAGAGCTCTCACCATCCGCTGTAACCGTCAGGGCCTATGATAATACCAGGAGGGCCGTTCTGGGTCTCTGGAACTTGATCTCATGGTTGGTCCCGGAAGCTTCCCGGCCGACTTTCAAATCATAGACATTCCTTCCAGTTTTAACCTACTGTTGGGAAGAGCATGGCTACACGACATAGGAGCACTCCCTCCTCCTTGCACCAAAAGATCAAGATACCGTTTGAAGGGAACATAATTACCATCCAAGGAGATCCTGAAAGGACCTTGGCGGATATGGAGTTACCAGTTTTGGGAATCGGGAGCCAGAGCATACAGTTAGGAGGCTTTTCTTACGAGCCTCAAGTGCAAACTCTTAGCACCCAGACAATCAGGTATCTTCCCCCTGACAATATCCCCGGTCTCAGCACCAAGATTACAAATATGTTGAGAATGATGAAATACTTGCCTGGAGCCGGTCTGGGAATGGGACAACCAGGACTACTTCAAGCATTGGAACCAGTAGCAAGGTACGAGAGGGAAGGTTTGGGGTACCAACACACTGAAGAGGACGATCAACAAAAAAGGGGTCGAGGGCATCAGTATCCGAGTTTCAGCTCTCTGAACGGGTTCTTTGTCAAAGAAGGAGAGGACTTCCCCTTTTGCGGCTTCCAGGAGCCTTGGAGAAACAGCGACGGAGAGAACCTTCCTGGGTGGGAAATCTTCTATGAAGAGGACCTATATATCAAAGAAAAACACCGTACACAGCTTCGCTACCAAGTTGACAATCGGGCCGAAGGAAGAAAGTGAAGACATGAAAGGCGAAGAGGAAGAAATGATCGGAGATCTCTTCGACATCATGGCTCTGGGAGATGATGAGCCAGGAGACGACCCTGTACACTTGATATACGCTGATCCAGACTACCAAGGGGAAAGGGAAAAGAGCGAAATTGTAAGGGTGAGAGATAAGAGTGAGGGTAAGGATAGGAAGGAGTCACTCCTAAATGAACTTTTTAAACTTGTACCTGTAAATACTAGTATCAATAAAGAGGAGTCTATTTTGCGTTATCCTGTTATTTTTAATTCTGTAATTGCTTATATGGAATTGGAAAGAATGAACGAACACCCTGAACGGGAGGAGCAACGTATACAAAGCGAGGAAGGAGACACTCTTGTGATTAACCTCGGAACAGAGGAGGAAAGAAAAGAGGTCCGCATTGGGGCAAGCCTAAGTGGGACAGAGAGAGAAGAATTCACACAAACTCTGAAAGAGTATGTGGATGTCTTCGCCTGGTCTTATGCAGATATGCCGGGTTTGAACAGTCAGATAGTCATGCACGAAATACACACCAATCCAGAACTTAGGCCCGTCAAACAGAAGCTGAGGAAACTTACGCCAGAATGGTCCTTGAAAGTGAAAGAAGAAGTAATGAAACAACTGAGTGTGGGATTCTTACGGGTGATCGAGTACCCCTCGTGGTTAGCCAACATCGTGCCTGTTCCAAAGGCTAACGGGAAAGTCCGCATGTGTGTGGATTACCGGGATCTCAATAAAGCTTGTCCAAAGGACGATTTTCCATTGCCCAACATCGATTTGATAGTAGATAATACTGCCAACCACGCCCTGAAGTCATTTGTGGATGGTTTTGCCGGATATAACCAGATCAAGATGCACCCGGATCACCAGGAGAAAACAGCATTTATCACACCATGGGGAACATACTGCTACACCGTTATGCCGTTTGGGCTGAAGAACGCCGGGGCAACATATCAGAGGGCAGCTACGGCTATCTTTCACGACATGATTCACAAAGAAGTAGAGGTGTATGTAGACGACATGATAATCAAGTCAAAGAGAGGGAAGGCCACGTGCCAGCCTTGCGAGCCTTCTTTGATCGGCTCCGCCAGTATCAGATGAGACTCAATCCGCAGAAATGTGTGTTCGGGGTAACCAAAGGAAAACTCCTGGGATATGTCGTCAGTAAGAAAGGAATCGAGGTGGACCCCGCTAAAGTTCAAGCTATCCAAGACATGCCCGAGCCTCGTACCGAGAGAGAAATCCGGGGTTTTTTGGGTAATCTGCAGTACATCAGTAGGTTTATCTCTCAGCTCACTCAAAAGTGCGAACCCATCTTCAAACTCCTGAGGAAGTCTTCAACAGGAGAATGGAACGATCAATGCCAGGAGGCTTTTGACAAAATCAAAGATTACCTCTCCAAGCCCCAGTGTTAGCCCCGCCTCAGACCGGACTACCACTAATTCTGTACCTAACCGTCACTGATTCAGCCGCAGGAGCAATGCTAGCCCAACACCTCACCGATACCCGGAAGGAGCAGGCCATCTATTTCCTCAGCAAAAAGCTATCCCCATTTGAGATAAACTACACACCATTGGAAAAATCGTGTACCGCTCTCGTCTGGGTAACACAGAAACTACGGCACTACATGCTAGTTTTTCCAGTCATCCTGGCATCACGGATTGATCCGTTGAAATACCTCTTCGAGAAACCGGCTCTCTCGAATCGAATGGCAAAATGGTTATTTCTACTCTCCGAATTCGACATCACCTACATGACCCAGAAGGCAGTCAAAGGCAAGATCATAGCTGATTACCTGGCCCACAATCCGATATTGGGAGACATGATAGAAGAAGCCGAATTCCCGGACGAAACCATCATGAACGTCGAGATCAATGAAGACTGGAGGTTGTACTTTGACGGGGCCGCCAATCGGAACGGAAACGGGATAGGCATCCTGTTAGTCTCTCCAGACCAAACTCACTCCCCGGTATCATATCGACTGGACTTCTTCTGCACCAACAATATGGCCGAATATGAAGCCTGCATACTCGGGTTAGAGATCGCTTTTCAAAAGGGTATAAGGAGGATACAGGTATACGGAGATTCAGCACTAGTGGTCCATCAAGTTCTGAAGGAATGGAAGATCAGAGATGAGAAATTGGTCCCTTACCTCGCCCGACTAGAAGAAGTCGCAGGAAGGTTCGAGCGTGTGGAGTTTTACTATATCCCCAGGTCCCAGAACAGTTTTGCTGACGCATTGGCAACCCTGGCATCTATGATCGATATTCCGGAGGGGATGGAAGAAATAACCCTCACGGTACAAAAGAAATCAGGACCCGCGCACTGCATGACCCTTGAGGTGGAAATTGAAAAAGACGGTGACTCAACCGTTTGGTTTTATGATATCTGGAACCTGTTGAAGAACCATCAGTATCCCGAGAAAGCAGACAAGAGAACACGGGTCACACTCAGGAGACTAGCATCAGGATTCATACTCTGTGCCGGAAGATTATATAAGAGGAACTACGACGGGACTCATCTTCAATGTCTCACCGAAGAAGAATCAGTTAGAATGATGGATCAGATACATGGGGGCGATTGCGGACCTCATATGAGCGGGCATACGCTTGCCCGCAAGATCATCAGGCAAGGGTATTTCTGGTCTACCCTACAAACTGACTGCGCTGATCATGTACGCCGTTGTCACAAATGCCAAATTTATGCTAAGTCCCAGAAGCTTCCTCCAAAAGAGTTGTACAACATGACTGCTCCCTGGCCTTTTTCAGCCTGGGGAATTGACGTCATTGGGAAAGTCTCACCCAAAGCCAGCAACGGCCATGAATTCATACTAGTAGCCATCGACTACTTCACCAAATGGGTGGAAGCCGAATCTTACCAAACCCTGGATGCCAGGAAAGTTGCCCGATTCATCAAAAGGAATATTGTCTGCCGATATGGGGTCCCACACGAGATCATCTCAGATAACGGCACCCACTTCGAAGGAGAAGCTAATACAGTCATGGAGGAATACGGTATCACCCGACACAAATCTTCGCCATATAGACCACAAACCAATGGGGCAGTTGAAGCCGCCAACAAGAATTTGAAGAATATCCTAAGCAAGATGACCGACACCTGCCGGGACTGGCCGGAGAAATTACCATATGCATTGTGGGGATACCGCACCACCGAAAGGGTCTCTACCGGGGCAACCCCGTTCTCGCTTACATACGGGATGGAAGCAGTCCTCCCTGTCGAGTTAGAGGTCCCTTCCCTCAGAGTAATGCTAGAGAATCAGGTCAATGAACTGGAGTGGGTCCAGGCACGTTATAACGAGCTAGCCTTACTAGATGAGAAAAGATTGAAAGCCGCATACCACCATCAAGGATATCAGAAGAGAATCGCTCGAGCATTTAACCAGAGAGTGAGGACTCGGGGTATCACTGAAAATGACATCGTGTTGAAAGAAATTCGAGAGCCAGCCAGAGATCCGAGGGGAAAGTTCGGGCAGAAGTGGACAGGGCCGTATATCGTCAAAGAAATCAATACAGGGGGCGCCGCTATACTCACTGACCTAGACGGGCAGTTACTACATTCACCAGTCAACATGGACCGACTGAAGAAGTATTATCAATAAGCACGACATGTATAAGAACTACGTAAACCTGAGCCCCAACTCGAATATTGTATTTTCTGGAAAAAATCAAAAAGGGGGGAACGTAGGCAACCTGAGAAGTGACTTCAGGCCCGGTTTTAAAGCTTTGTAAAGAAATTTATTTCTCATAAAAAGTCCCTTCATATATTATTAAAGAGGTGGTTCAGAACACCGAGAGTTACAAAGGAAGTACAGCATACAAAGAAGAAACTAATCCCTAGGGGTTGGCCACACTGGGTCCTCAGCGGCCAAATCAATTCGAGCCTCATCCAAAATCTGGTACGCAAAGACAATGCCATCCTCTGTAGGCTCAGAATCCATGAATCGGAACCACTCCATTTGAAAGGGGTCATCAATCAGCTCTCCTTCTAGAGATTGCCAGCAATAGCGGATAATGTCAGCCCGGAGGGGCCTGGAAATACCAAAACGGGCATAGTTAAACTGACGAGTCAGTCGAGCACGCCACATCCTCTCTACCAATAAAGAAACATGTGGGGTCACAAATTTAGACTCAGAAGAGAAGTTGTTCAGACCAAGGGGAACCTCCTGAGGAATGTTAAACTGCCGAAGAAGACGCCCAGGGAGGTAAAAGGAAGTAAACCAGAGCCCGCGGAGCCGAACGTAGTTCTGACCCCCAGTACTAAGTACCATCGCCCTCAGCTTCCACCAAGGAATGTTCCACCGGATAGCCCGAAAGTTCTCCGAAAACCACACCGTCCAATCAGAGGAAGACATGGTCAAAGCACCAAAGAGAGGCCGATGGAAGAAATGAGTCGGATTGTCGAGCCGAACTCCGCTGAAACCCACCGATCGAAAGCGCTCTAGCAGCCACATGTATAGCAGACGCGGGCTCCCCCGGAAGAAGGGCGAGGCCCCCCGTTGAACATCATCAAGACCATTCAAGGTCTCTGCAAGAATGATCGGCACTATAGACTCCCCATTTCTAGCCTGGTAAATCAGACTCAAGATAGTCGGATCAACACGGGAAGAACCTGTCACCAGCAGCATATCAGAAACCAGGCAAATCAGGGCCGCTGCAGTACGCCCCACGCCGTAAGAGGCCCTATCTTCATAACGATGAAAGAACCTCACCATTTTGTGGAGGTCAAGGAGACCGTCGACAATGAAACCATCGCAGGCCGCTTGGGGAATGGCTAACAGAGCAATTAGCATGTCGCGGGGACCGATTCCTTCTATAGGAACTGCCATCGGGAGACGAACGTCAGAACGTAACAGCCAGGAGAACTCCTCATAGGTTGGGCAGAGCTCATCTAGTCCAAAACGGAAGAGATGGTCCGCAGGACTCCAGAAATACAAGGCACCTAAAAGAAAGGAGAAATCTACAGGACGATGGCACCAGCCCGCCAAAGGACTGAATGCACCAAAGTTCAAACCATTTTCAGAAGATATCAGAGCATCTCGAGCTTTAACATAAGAAAAATCAGAGTTGGTACGGTAGGAAGACATTTTGGAGAGGCGTGGATGAAGGAAGGAAGATGGGTGTATTTATAGCAAAAAAGAGGGTCCTGTACCTGTTTGTCGCGCGACAAACCCATTTTCAGGGGGAAGTGTCGCGCGACAAACCCATGACCAGGAGGGATTGTCGCGCGACAAACCCATCTGGGGGGCACCCTACTTGTTTCCTTATACATAATGGTCATTTTTGCCAAAAGAATCACTTCTGGATGCCTTTCTGTTCTCACTTTGTTCTTTTTTGCAGGAAACATAAGTATCACTACACTACAAGGTATGACTTTTAAATTACCGACTCTTATATATATATGTGTATATATCTTGCACAGACAGAATAAAAATATAATCAAACACAGATAAAGATATTTTATAAAACCAATAAAAGAACAGTTTTTAAATATCTGTCTAAGCACATCTGTCCAAAACTAACGACTTAGTGCAGAAAGGGAAAACTAATCTACTCGGGCGCGTTTTGACACGCTCCCACTATCTCCCGAGCCCTCCTCGGGGGTAAGATCAACAACTGGGACGCCGGAACAGAAGGAACTGCCGCCTGAGAAGGCCCCGTGGACTGGACCGGTGCCGTAGGACGGATCACCGACGATCGGGAACGCCTGGAAGTCCGACTACTGCTCCTCCGAGAATCCGTCCGGGCATGGGAGGAAGTCAGGGGGTCGTCCGGCCGTAAGGAGACGTCGATAGCCCTCTGATAGTCGCGCATGTATGCTGGAGGGTCTCGACCGACGTACTGGAGCAGGTTCCAGCTGTAGAAATACTGGGAATACCAGGCCCGTAGGTCTGCCACCCGTACACCCACTCTCTGTGAAAAGACATAAGATAAGAGGAGAGTCAGCACAGTCAAAATAAATAGATATAAACAGGAAAGTATCAGGAGAAGTTGAAGAAGATACCTCATCATCAGAGCGACCACCCAAGAAATCAAAAGTATCCTCGGGAAGGGGATACTCCGGGACAGAATATCGACATAGGCCCGCGCCGACATAAGAAATATCTCTGGGGAGTGGAGGTAGATCTACCCACGAAATAGATGACCCCGCAGGAGCAGCTGCAGAAGAAGACCCTCCCTCCTCACGAATGGGGAACAAGGGTGGACGAGAGGATGAGCCGCCAAAGCCCGGAGATCGGGCGGGAGGCCCCATGACAGTCGCCGGTAGAGGGGTCAACGTAGCATATGTTCGGACCCCCGGAGGATCCACCATGGCCGTCGCCCCCAAAGGAGGTACCCCACTAGAAGGAGTAGTCGCCGCCGCGGGAGGAGTCCGCCCAAACTGATCAAAATCTGCCCCAAGGTCCGCGGGCTCCCAGGACCTCTCAGAAAATCCCGCTCTCCCCTCAGCAGCCTCAGCAGCAGCAAAAAGGCCCCCCGGAGACGCGGAAGGGCCGGTGGGAAACTCGAAGCCCTCAGCACGCTGCTCCCCCGCAGGTGTCGCCTGAGGTGACGGCTCCGGAACGGCTGTCGCATCACCTCCCTCGCCCTCTGGCCGACCACCGCCCTCAGCCGCAGCAGGAACATCCCTCTCTCCCTCAGGATCCTCATCCTCAGAATCCGGAATGTTGTCCCTCTGATCGGGGACAGGTGGCAGATGACCCGGAACCACCCTAGCTAAATGGGTCTGTCCCCGTATGTAATGAGGATCACCCCCCAATGCCCGATACCTCTCATAGAAGACCCGTCCCCGAGTCCCCTTCGGCTCCCTCATCAGGTAACGGGCAGCAAAAATAGCATAGTCTCCCTCCTCGACGAACGTCTGGAAGCCGAGTCCGTCAACCAAAGCCTGCACCGTCACCGGGTCGATCTCGCCCGTCCGCCTCATCAGAACAGGAGGGAACAATGGAACACGAGGCCACTGGGATGGCGTGTGCTGACGAATGACCCTCTCACCCAAGTAGAAGAGAAGGCCGTACTCATCCCGGATAAGCCGCCTGGTCCTCGAGGCGGTCAGAGCACGGCCATACCCATAATGATGACCCAGATCACCCCAAGGGGCCCACTCAATCTGAAAAGAGAATAAGATTTTATTTCAGTATTTTATATATTCTACTCTATCTGACTATTGAAAAGCAAGAAAACTAAAGATATTTTACCTGCTCCTCCCGCAGATCATGAACAGCAGCAGCTCCGGTCTCCCGAGTCCGGTATACATAGGGAGCCCTATAGTTCCCCGCGATGAATCGACGGAGAAAAGGGAACTGGTCCTCGTTCTCAACGAGGAGATCCACCTGGGCGCGACCCAGACGGGTATAAGCTACAAACCAGCTCTGAAAAGGAAAGATAGAAGAAATCAGCAATGATCAACAAGTAATGAGCAAAGAACTGAAGCAAAGACAGAAAGACTAAAAAAATGTACCTCCCACAGCAAAGAAAAGCCCTTGAGGTTCAGGGCTAAATGACGAGAGACCTGGTCCATGGCATCGTAAAGGACTGCAAGAATGAAGCCTCCCCAGTCGTAGTCAAACAGGAGGCTAAAGTCCCGAAGATAGGGCAACCACCAAAGATGAGCCGTGTCCCCACCACGAGCCTCGAATAGATCATGAAGTGTCAGTAGAAGGAGGACGCGGGCATACTGACGCGCCTCCTGACGGGTCATAGGAACCCCTGAAGCGACTAGCCGAGCCCTCTCTGTGGCTAAACGCGTAACCAAGACGCCCCGAGGAATCGTGTCACCAGAACTCCGCCGCTCCGGGAACCATCCTAATGAACTAACAATGCCCTCGGCTGTCAGACGCAGGGGAACGTCGATCTGAATAGGGACCCCCCCTGAAGGAATCCCGGTCAGAGCAAAAAGATCAAGGGGTGTCATCGTCATCTCACCCCAGCTCCAGTGAAAAGTATGAGTAGTATCCCACCAGTGGCAAGCCAATGCCGACACCAAAACTGTCGCCCTAGAAACCCGCTCCGGGAGGGCGTCGAAGAGGGAGCCAAAAGGAGTCGCAAGAATCAACTCTGGATAGGGGCCGGTGCCCGTCGCCACTCCGAAGATATAGTGTTGGGGGAACCCCAACCGCGGCCAACCCACTGCAGACAAAGGAACGAATATGGGGTTATGAGGGTACTTTGGTGTAATTATGAGAGTTATAGGGCTATAGGTGTAAATTATGTAATTTTCTAAAACCTGAGGGTACTTTGGTGTAATTATGAGAGTTATAGGGCTATAGGTGTAAATTATGTAATTTTCCAAAACCTGAGGGTACTTTGGTGTAATTATGAGAGTTATAGGGCTATAGGGGTAAATTATGTAATTTTCTAAAACCTGAGGGTACTTTGGTGTAATTATGAGAGTTATAGGGCTATAGGTGTAAATTATGTAATTTTCCAAAACCTGAGGGTACTTTGGTGTAATGGGGTTATAAGGGTAAATTATGTAATTTCCAAAACCTGAGGGTACTTTGGTGTAATTATGAGAGTTATGGGGTTATGAGGGTAAATTTCCAAAACCTGAGGGTACTTTGGTGTAATTATGAGAGTTATAGGGCTATAGGTGTAAATTATGTAATTTTCCAAAACCTGAGGGTACCTTGGTGTAATTATGAGAGTTATGGGGTTATGAGGGTAAATTATGTAATTTCCAAAACCTGAGGGTACTTTGGTGTAATTATGAGAGTTATGGGGTTATAAGGGTAAATTATGTAATTTCCAAAACCTGAGGGTACTTTGGTGTAATTATGAGAGTTATAGGGGTTATAAGGGTAAATTATGTAATTTCCAAAACCTGAGGGTACTTTGGTGTAATTATGAGAGTTATAGGGGTTATAAGGGTAAATTATGTAATTTTCCAAAACCTGAGGGTACTTTGGTGTAATTATGAGAGTTATAGAGTTATGGGGGTACATTATGTATTTTTCTAAACTAAGAGGTATCACAGGTAAAAGTATGTGTTCGCTAAAAATCGGGCGTTATTCCTAGTCAGACATGCATACTAACACTATCTAAAACGAATACAGGAAATGACAAGAAGCAGAACAGATAAATGCACGAAAGAAGACATACCAGAGATCGACGACGAATCTCGTGAGAAACGGGCTCCATCAAAAGCCACGGGACGTCCGGGACCGGAGCAGCTCGGATAGCATCCCGATAGACCACCGCCCGACCGCGGTCTATCCCATCCTCATCATACCAGTCCAAATCCGCCCAGTCGTCGTGATGAGGGCTGCAGCGAAGAACGCCCTGAGCGTCAGTAAAGGTGACCTCCTCCTGGTCACCCTCCAATCGGTCGAGATGAGTAGGGTCCATCAATATAGGTAGAATATATGTGAAAAGGTCGGAAAAGTCAAAAACACGGCAGAGCTTCCGCGCTTGGGAGAGAAGAGAAGAGAGAAAAAGAGAGCTAGAGAGAGAAAGAGAAAGGAGAGAATGAGGTGGAATGAGCTCAGCAAAGGGTTTATATAGTGGGTCAGTTTGTCGCGCGACAAATGGCCACATTGTCGCGCGACAAAGAGCCAGGCACCGAAGTGTCGCGCGACAATCCCCCCTCTTCCCTGATTTTTTGACCTCTGTCTCATTTTATCTTCTGCAGAGGCACTTCGGAGAAGCAGTTTTCGGAAAATTGCTAAAAACCGCACACCCATGATAAAAAGTTCAAAGAGAAAACTTCCAAATCATCTCTCCGAAAAAATGCGAAAACAGAATGCCGCGATTAAAAGTAGTCTCTGATCTCACAGAAGGACCGAGACCATCAAATAATGAGAAAAGGCAGAATGCCAACGATAAAACGGGAATGGAAAAAAATTGAAAAAGTAGAAAAGAGAAAGAACCCGTATGAGCGCCCAGAGCGAGCGAGAGAAACAGAAATGCAGAGTGACAGGGAGAGCCACACCAAAAGTGACAGCTAGGCCAAAACCGGCTCAGGGCTTCGTTTTGGGTGAGTAAGGCTCCTGATCACAACAAAGGGACAAAAGGACTCCTGGTCAAAAACAGAGAGGGCCAGGAAAAGTCTTTCCCAAAAGAGGGAGAAATAAGGGCATCGAAAAAAACAGAAAACGATGTGGGCCCACCAAAAGAGAAAACTAAGAAAAGAATAAAGATCAGAGATTGAACTTTCAAACAAATTTTCTTTTCAGCACGATACAGAAGAGATGATTTGGAAAACCTCGGACCATCACTCTACGGAGAGCGAAGAAATCCGAAAACTGCCTTCTGAGTGAAACATCTTCACCCGAGGAAAACATGAGAGTAAAGTTCAGAAAGATACGGGGAAACGGACATCCGGAATAGACCCTGAGAAGCTCTTTTTACCTTCGCAAAAATCTACTCTCTCTCTCACTCTAGCAGTCTAAGAGAGGCAATTCACAACACAAGCCCTCTCCGGAGGCAATGCACAAACACAAGCCCTCTCCAGAGGCAAATTCACAAACACAAGCCCTCTCCGGAGGCAATACACAAAATCACAAGCCCTCTCCAGAGGCAAGAGTTACTCATGAAAGCCCTCCCAGAGGCATTTTTTTTCCTTCTTCTTTCAGATATAGAAGCCCTCCCAGAGAGGCACAATGGTAGTCCTCCCACCTGAGGCGAAGCCCTCCCAGAGAGGCACAACGGTAGTCCTCCCCACCTGAGGCGAAGCCCTCCCAGAGAGGCACAACGGTAGTCCTCCCACCTGAGGCGAAGCCCTCCCAGAGAGGCACAACGGTAGTCCTCCCACCTGAGGCGAAGCCCTCCCAGAGAGGCACAACGGTAGTCCTCCCACCTGAGGCGAAGCCCTCCCAGAGAGGCACAACGGTAGTCCTCCCACCTGAGGCGAAGCCCCTCCCAGAGAGGCACAAACGGTAGTCCTCCCACCTGAGGCGAAGCCCTCCCAGAGAGGCACAAACGGTAGTCCTCCCATCTGAGGCGCAATGGTAGTCCTCCCACCTGAGGCGCAAAAAAGATCAATGGTAGTCCTCCCATCTGAGGCAAGTGGAGCAAGTCAAAGCCCTCGAAAGAGGCAACGAGGTAACAAAAGCCCTCTCCGGAGGCAAAACCAAACACGAAGCACTCTCCGGAGGCATCACAAGCACTTTTTGCATAAACACTCCGATAGAGTTCATGCGGGAGCCATGGATCATGGTCTCTTCCAGTCGCCTCAATTCCTTGCAAGCAAGGAGCTTGAGTCGAGAGGGTCTGTAGACACCCCGATCCGTGACCCCCGCAAGAACCCTAACGACCTCCGAGAACTACTATTTTGGGTCCAGGACCCACCGAGGACCCGGTACTACACTAGGTGGGTTTGTTGGCCAACAAACATATTTTTTAGAGAGATTGTCGCACGACATATCACATTGTCGCGCGACAATCCCTGATATGTCGCGCGACAATCATGTCTTGTCGCGCGACGAACCCCTCTGCACCCGACCAACCACTTTCTGACACATCACAGTGTCAGGACCATCACATTCAGCCGCTTGTAGCGCGCGACAAACCCACTATGTCGCGCGACAATCCCTCACTCTGCACCCGACCAACCACTTTTGACACATCACTGTGTCAGGACCCATCACTTTCAGCGATTGTCGCGCTCACGACAAACAGATATGTCGCGCGACATTCTCCTTTTTTTAAGGAAATGTCGCGCGACAATCTCTCCCGAGCAGTATAAATAGGCCAACACCCCCAAGGGTTCAGGGAGGCAATTAGAATCCGAGAATTTGGGCTTTAGATCTGATTTTTGTCAAGCATTTCTTACTATTATCTTATTTCTGAAGAATTCTCGAATCTATTTTTAACACTCGACGTGTGTTCCGTTTCTGGAATCGATTTCTCGGAAATATCTGAAGAAAGAGAAGATTACTATCGCCAGAGATCCCTCTGCCGTATATATTTTCTTTCTTATTATTATTCTCGTCGGGAAGGTAAAGAAAGTCCCTTCTAGTATTTAAAATTAGATATCTGTGTACTTGTTTTACTTCTGTTATTCTGTCCACGTTTATTTGAATAACTTATTGTCAAGTTCCCAATAGTCTAACCGTTTTCAAACAAAAGACCCTGATAAAACTACTTTCAAAACTAGAAGAGTAAGTACATTATCGTCCGGATAAAACCGGTTTTCAAAACCCCGGACCGATTAAGAAATTATCTAGGAATTAAAATCCAATATCATGTCTTTATTCATAGACTGCGAGTGTCTTGATAAACTTCCTCAGAGTTCAAATTCCATATTGAAATAGTCCCGAATAAAGATCCGAACCTTTTCAGAATAATCACAACTCGAGAAAACCGGCATTATCTGAG
Organism: Lonicera japonica; assembly: GCA_021464415.1. Lineage (NCBI taxonomy): Eukaryota > Viridiplantae > Streptophyta > Magnoliopsida > Dipsacales > Caprifoliaceae > Lonicera > Lonicera japonica. Next base: position 43,864,188 of record CM038465.1, on the reverse strand, counting down.
GGAAATAATACGGAAACACTCTTTCAAAATAAAAGGTTTTTGTCATTTGTCCATTTAAATCTTTTAAATACCAAAAACGTCGGATCTCGGAACAACAAAG